>QEPC01005594.1:1853650-1897013 GCA_003113815.1 Sphenodon punctatus | reverse complement strand
AAGCTGGGTGCAGGATGGGAGGGTCTGGGGAGGTGGGTGCAGGTTGTGGGGATCTGGGGAGGTGGGTGCAGGTTCCAGGTGAGTCTGGGGAGATGGGTGCAGGATGGGTGGAGGGGGGGATGGGGGGATGGGGGAGGGAGGGATCAATCCTACCAGGCTGCTCCTGGAGTTCCAGCGGTGGCGGTCCCCACCCCGGCTGCAGGCAGAGGTGTAGGGGAGAGGGGGGAGTTTAGTTTTTTGTTTTTTAAAAAAATTTCCTGCGTGTCCCTGGGGAGCTAGGATGCGCGGGCAATTTAATTTTAAAAAAAACAAAAAACCCGTTTGCTGCGATTGCCACTCCTCCCCGCCCCCACTACTCTGAGCAGTAGATGGAAGCCCCATCTGCCGGTAAGAGCGGTGGTGGGGAGCGGCAAGTCGGCGGGGCCAGGAGGGGAGAGCAGCAATGGCAGCGGGAACCAGGAAGGAATCGGCAGCGCAGCGGGAAGGCGCCCTGTCCAGACACCAGCCTGCATGTGCGACTGAGGCAGGGAGGAGCGCGACCGCCCTGGCGAGATCTTCCATTGTGCCCATTGAGCGCAATGGAAATGCTAGCCCCTCCCTCCACAGCATGCCCCATGCGTTCTGTAGAGCGCGACCGCCCTGGTGAGATCTTCCATTGTGCCCATTGAGCGCAATGGAAATGCTAGCCCCTCCCTCCACAGCATGTCCCATGCGTTCTGTAGATGGAGGAGCTCAGCTGCCCAAATCGCATTTTCCATAGGAAAACGCTGTTGGGCGGCTGAGCAGCTCAGCCTTTTTGTCCCTTCAGGGACCCACTCCCAGCAGAGTGGATCCTGGAAGGGAGAATAACAACAGTGATAGCTACCGCAGCCTCTGTAGCAGCTCAGAGGCTGCTGTAGCTGTCATAAGCGAGGCGGTTTTTTTTTTTTTATACAAGCAGCGGCGGTGGCCCCCGTGGTGCTTGGGGGGCAGTGCCCCAAAATTCCTGTGGGAGGAGCCGCTACTGACCCAATCACTGGATCACCCCGCCTCTTTAGCATCAGGGCCAGCACTACTATAAAAGCAGCACAGGCAGCTGCCTAGAATGGCACATTGAAGGGGGAAGCTCTCCTGCCCCCAATCCAGCTACCACCACCAGAAAGTTCTGTGCTGGGTCAGGGATGGGACCCCCTTCAACTTGCTGCCCTAAGCAGCCCTGCCCCCAGTCCTGCTGCTGCCACTGCCACCACCTAGCTCCACGCTGGAGTCAGGGTTGGGCCACCAAGTGTGGCAAGTTGAAGTGGGAGCCTCTCCTGTCTCTTCAGCTGCTGTCGTCTCTCCCGTGCTGCCAGTAAGCTCCGCAGCTGGGTTAAGGGGGGCAGGAACATGGGGGGGAGGGGACAGGGCACCTAGGGTGTCAAAAATTCTTGTGCTGGGCCTGTCTAGAGCTGGATGTAAAACAGCAGATCTTGTGATTTACTCTAAACAATGAAACTCACCGGAAGTCATTCATGAAAGTCAAATAAGCCATTCATGTTTTCTCTGGCTTTTGTTTCCAACCCTGAAATGGCCAATAGCAGCCTTTCCCTGATCTTTCACATGTGGGGGTGCACACTCCTACAAGGAACATTTCCTGGGGCTCAGGCCCCCACCCTTGAATTTAATTGCCAGAGCTGAGCCCTGGCAAGCCCCCCTTCCCCCACCACACAAATTAAGCCCTGCCTGCTGGCATGTTTTGGCACATGGGAAAAGGTTCTCTACCCCTAGCGGTAAAGAACATTACATAGGTAAACTAGTTGTTTTTTGGCTTTTTCTTTTTTTGGGGGGGCTGTTTAGTTGGTATCTCTATATATGTGACAAAACCCCCTACAAAATCAATACAAACTCATGATCATTTGAAGAAGAGTTAAATCAAACCCATGTTTCTAAGTTGGGAAGAGTACAAAATTGATTACAAATCCAAATTTAGTAAAAATTATAAACAGCATCAAAACCCAGGAGTCTGAAACATCATGTTGTTAAAAATTGAGTCTGCATCCAAATTCCCAGCTTAAAACCATTTCTGCAAAAAGAAAAAAGAAAAAATACAAAATCAGAGAAATGTCTTAAAATAATTGAGAGATAAGAGCGTGATCCCCAGTGCAAAGTCATGCCTCATAATAATGGCCCTTTGACTCTCACACAAAGCCACTGGATGACTGATAGCTGTTATTGTTTAGAGACCAACAATGCAGTTTTATAATGAAAAAATATGTAGCCCTCCTTTCCTAGTAATGGATCTAACTTGGCTGTTACGTTGTGCTCAGCTTCTCAACATGCATCGGCATGGCAGTAATTAAGATCAGGGAGGTAAGGAGGCCTTTTCTGTTCCTTCCAGCTGACAGCAATTGTAGGAAAGCAGAGGAATATTCTTGGTGATAAAATATACAGTACTAACTGTGTTTATTCTCCACTAATAATGCTCAATTAGATGATTACAGTGTTGGTTTTCACTAATAAAATGCAAAAGGCATAATCATATTAGTGTTTCTCCATCTTCTATTTGGGGATGGGAAGCCAGTCTTTATTTATTTCCTGCCTCCTTTGGTGCCTGTTCAGCATCAGAAAAAGGTAGTTTATATATGAGCACAGCCACAAGGAGCGCAGGGAAAGAAGAATGGCTGGTAAGTAACTTCTTACTCGCTATGCAGATCATTTCTGCCATCAAGCTGTTTCTAGCTCAGGCAGATTTTTCTGCCTTCCTTTAAGCTGCTGCAGAAAATGTTACAGAAGGATCACTTTTTTCTCCCCTTCTAGGAGAAGATGCCAGGCAGTTTGTTTTGTACGTGAACAAATTGGAATGACTTGTTAGAAGTTAGGAAACAGGTGGAGCATGAGAGCCTTTATGTTAACCAAACAAGATGGGAAAAGTACATGATGGAAACAGATTTCCAAAAGAAACTGAAAGGCCAAAGGCGTTTGCGATCAAAGTCCCCGCCGGAGATTTTTGATTATTTTTTTTTGCAATAAAACCATGATGAGCAGCGATGGCAGCCAATGATGGCTGGCTATATCTGCCTGCCGTGGTGGATCCAGCCCAGACCAGCAGACCAGCCTGGGAACATACGTGGAGCCCCAGAGCAGCCTGCTTTGGTGCGATTGGGCAGACCCTAGCCCAGGCTGTGACCTCTGAGATTTTCCAAAGTGAGAGCCCAGGCTTGCCACCAACACCAGGATATCCCGGCTCAACATCTGGCAGTGCCTGCACACACGTTCAGGTGGGTTCCCTGCCCGAGCAGGTCAATAGTGGGCCAAACCAGTCTGCTGCCACGTTACCACACGTGTAGCAGTTTTACCCGGGGACAAACACATATATGTGGGGCTTCACATGAGTGTATTTTCCTAGGTAGTAGCCCCCTAACACGTTTGTGTTCACATAAGTAGGGAAGTTAAAAATGAGGGTAATGTTAGGGGAATTGCCCCAGTAAAGAAGCAGGGTTAAACTGGGGAGAGAGAGTTCTGTTCTGGAGGAGATGCTCATCTAAATAAATACAAAGGCCACTTCTCTGCTTGTTTTACTCCCTATAGTTCTCCCCTTTCCCAGAATCTCTCGGCCCTTTCTTTTTTGCACTTTGTGGCATGTCTGTATGAAAACCCTGGGCTATTGTCCCAGGCTTTGGAGCAACAGCTGTTATGAAAAGATGGTGGGCTTGCAGGAGATTTTCATATTTTTTTTATATAGTTTTATTTGTATATGGTATTGAATGTTGTAGGGGAAGAATGTGATATAAATTCAAATAAATAAATAAACAAACAAAGGGAGAAATATCGGAGGAGCTAATTAATTCCTGGTCCTTTCTGCTCATGGAAACAGAAGGGGAAGGAGGCAGCAATTCCAGAGAAAGTATTTATTCCAATTACTGGCAGTCATTCCAATCAGTCCTCTGGATCAAGAACACTGGAGCTGAACTGCTCATCTGATATGCCACCTAGGAAGAGCCACATCATTTTCAACTAGTTTCTCACTGGGGCTTTTCCTTTTTCACCCTCTTTGCTTTGCTCCCATGTTTAGTACGTAGCAGTTCTGGCTCTAAAAGCATGCTGACTTTGGTTACTCCGGGAGCTGTCCAGCAGCCTCTCTAAAGGCTGTTCCCTTGATTCATTTCAAATTTCATTTCAGTGTTTTCAGATTGACAGCAGCACCGCCTCTACTCTGCCTCCCCCACAGGTGACCCACCCATCTAAAGGCAGATCGCCAGATGTGCAGGTGGAGCAGAAGCAGGGCAGGCTGTCCCTACTCTGGGGAAGCCCCACCGGCAGTGCTCCAGAACATCTCGGAGTGCTGCCAGTAGATTAGGCTAGCCAAACTCAGGACACCAGCTCAAGGCCAGTGTGGTGTAGTGGATACGGTGCTGGATTTGGACCTGAGGAGCTAGGCTTCAAATCCTGCCCTAGCCAGGAACTTAATGGGTGACCTTGGGCAAATCACAACCTCTCAGCCTCAGTTCCTGTAAAATGGGAATGTTTGTGTGTCTGTCTCTCCCTGTGTTCCCCTCAGCCTTTCTAAAAATCTGTGACTGTGAAGCGCTGCATATGCCTAATAGTGCTATAGAAATTATTAATAGTAGTATTAGTAGTAGTAGAGGCAGGGCTGTGGTCCGTCTGCTTGGCAGATAGCTGCTGCAGCTCCACTTTTGGCCAGGGTTTTCCCCGGACAAAACCGTGGAGTTGTGGGCAGTAGTCCAGAGCATCAGGTGATTTGCCCACAACTCTATAGTGTGGGGAGGGGCACTGCATGGGTGGAAATGGACCCAGGTGGTACTGCAAGCAGGCAGACATGGGGGTGCACCCCTGAAGCAAGTCCGAGGGTGGCCAGCCCCGCATCTGTCTGAAAACACCCAGCATGGCCTCTCCTCCATACCACAAGAGGCACAGAAATTTAAGTCAAACATCTGATTTCACCATGTCAGACTGGGCTCCAAACTAAGCCAACGAAGTCTACCCATTCTTCTGCTTCTTTCAGTAAATGAGGCTGCATTCACATCTGCGGCAGTGAGACCCGCGAGGGAAGACGCGGCAGCGGGGAGGAGCCGGAGAGCAGAAGAAGAGTCGGTGCGAACGGGGATGTGCCGTGGCTTCCCTTACGCATGTCAGGGAGCAAAGTCCTGCCATGGTGTAATAGATCACTGACATGGACCCTCCCCTTCCTTCTGCTACCCTGAGTACACGTTTTAAGGCAACCCCCACCCACTCCTATGCAGCCCATGGGGCTTGTGCTAATTCAATTTTCACAGTGATCTACAGAAGCGAAAATGTTCCTCACCCCCTGCTCTATTATTCAAACCTCCTGAATCAGAAAATTCAACCTCCCAAGTTTGGGAGACTTTATATGTGGAGTGGACCACAGGCTCAAGTCCAGCCATAGGCCCATATTCACCAAGGCCTATAACCATGTGCTTACTTTTAAGTCTGTACCTATTTGCATGAAATTAAATTCAAAATCACATGGATCAGAGTATTCACATGTAACAAACGTGGCTGCAATGATCTGAAAAGGAATTTTCCTTATTTTGGGTTTTGTTAATAATGTATTCATACTTTGTCTTTTTTTCACCCTCTTTTTTTCACCATGCATGCTAGCTGTGCTCTACTTCCCCGTTCAGAGCATTCACTGCTGGTTGTGGATTTCCAAATACTGTTAAAAGCACCATGAAAACAGCTGCACAGAGGAATCTTTTCCCTACAAACTGTATTGATATAAACAATACAAACTGTATTGATCCTGCAAAACCCAGGAGTATGACCTTATTATTAGTGAGCACTGGCACTTTAACTACTTACATCAGTGTTTCCCAGCATTTCAAGTTTGGACCACCTTTTCCAGCCCTATGAAGCTCTAGTGGCTGGATGCCACCACTGCCCACCATCACCCCTAGCCCAGTGCCCAGCCCCAACCCTGCTCCCCTCTTGCCTGGCTCAAACCCAATCAACCACCCCTCCCACACCCTGCTCCAAATAAACAGCTAATCAGCAGGAAGCAGGAGCCCTTTATCCCACACACTCACCCCACATCTGTAATTCAAATCCAGCCCAGGAAGTCCTGTGTTCCATGACACTCTAGTGCTCTGCGAGTGATTTACATACTCCTGTAACAAACGCTGAAGGGCAGAGAGTGGTTGTGTCAAAGACACAGCAGGAAAGACATGAGAGGGAAGTAAAGAGGATGCAAGAGGTCTCTTGTCCTTTTGCCCCATCACACAGAGGTTGTCTACAGTTGTAGCCTTTATAGCCTTCAGACCTGACGGATTACTTCAGGGAAGGTGTCTCTCCTATGTAGAGTTAGTCAGCTGTGTAGATGCATTGCATCTTTCTACCTCAAGTGCATCTTTTAATCTGCACTTTGATGCAGCTGCACCAAGCCTTATCTTGGGGAGGGCCCCACAAGAGTCTCTGCAGGTGTCCACTGCACTGGGCCTTACAGTTCCTCAGGAGTAGCGTTGAAGTGGATTTTTTCATATTTTCCATCTCTGACGGAAGTGGGTGATTTGTATGTTCCGATTGGAAATCAGAACAAATTATTGTTTGTCCAAAATTCCAATGTGAACAAATGAAAAAATAAATCTGTCCATTTGTGCATGCACAAAATGGCACCACCATTCCGCACATGCATAAATCCATCTGATTGGAAATTCATTCTGACTGCAATTCTGATCAAAATTCTGATAGCCATTCCCATTTTACAGAACTCTTCTGTGAAATCAGAATGGCTGCTTCAAACTAACCTTACTCAGGACACCTCTGACAACAAGTTGTAGTGCAGAAGCTCAGGGGCATTATGCCTTCGGTACAGTGATTCTGACTATACGTGAGTGTATCTGGACCTACACTTTCATCTGGATGGGAGCTTAGGAGGAACCTCCTTAGCATCAATTGTGGCATGTTTAACTTGTCTATACTAAAGCACTAGCTCTTTCTAACATATCTGGGCTATTCTGGCTATTCATTCTTTCTGAGGCTGAGCTCTCCATTAACTTGGCTTATTTCTGCATATAGAAATTCTGGATCAGATGTAAATTACACAGGACTATAAAAAAAACCCAGGGTAAACATAACGCAGAGATGTGGAACCTGAGGTCCAAGAGCCAAATGAGGCCTATGGTCAGTTTTTATTTTATTTTGTTTTCATTAATTTAATTATTAATTATTATTATTATGACACCTCCTCCTGCACAGCATCTCAGGGCGGTTAACAACATTTTATGTGGACCCTTTCCAATTCCTGAATCTGGTCCCTGGATCCAGTTTTTAATCTCCAAACACTGAAAAACAGAGCTCAGGGTAAGAGATCAGAGATGAGGCCATGTGCACAAGGATAGGGGACAGATCCATGGCACAGATCTATGATCTGGACCCTCCTTTTCCTGAGTATGCCCCTTACGCACCCATGCCCCCAATTTGGATGTGACTCCTTGGAGCTTGTATTGATTTGCAAAATGGCCCCAGAAAGAGAAAAGGTTCAGACATAGCGGGTAATTTCAGATGTTACGATACCCACAGTCACCCACAGTGAATCCCCTGTGCTGGCTGTTCGTACCGTAACGTCTGTTGTGATTTCTGCCAGACGTTCACCTCAGTGAATCTCTAGTGGGAATCACATTGACCACGCTTTTGGACCTCCGGCCACCCGGAGGTCCGAAAGCGTGGTGATCGGGCCCCAACCGTGGTGGCCACGATCCGGGATCAGGCGAAAGTAACGTCTATTACCTTCAGTCGGCCCGGGTTGTGGTCCCCACCACAGCCCGGGATCGGGCGCAGCGGCTGAATTGGCCGCTGTGTTCGCCCGTCTCCTGGAGGGTGGGCGGCCAGGGAGCACGGGGCGCGGGGCTGTGCGGCCGCATGGCGCACTACGCAGCCCCTCCCACTCCTGGATCCCCCTTCAGAATCAGGCCGGCACGTCTAAAGGACGGACGGCCTGAATTCTGACCAGGATCCGAAACGGATCCCGGTCCGTGATTGAGCGTGGCGGACCTCCGGGCCCATCATGTCTAAAATTACCAGTATCTCATGCACTAAATGCATTATTCTGTTACCTTGGAAATTTCAGCCATCTCCACAGCCTTGAGATCACCATATGAATCCCACTGACAGGATACAATGCTAATATCACAGTGTAGTGCCAGGCTGCTTCTTTGAGCGCACTATACACAATTGCCACCACCCCATATCATACCCAGGAAGCTGAGGCTGAGAAAACCAGCCAGGCGAAGCCATCCAGCGGGAGTAAGATTTGAAATCACAATTTTCGGTTCCAACTCTAACACACCAGTCACTGGACCACACTGGCTCTGCCACCGTGATATTTAGTTCTGGCGGACAATGGTCATTGTCTGTTGCAACATGCCAGACTCTACATTGCATCAACAATCTCTAGAGACTATGGATGAGGCCATTTTGAAAGTTACCTGGGCAATGCCATTTGTAAATTAAGAACAATATATGTTTTGACACAACAGGAATCATAAGCTTGACGGCTTCATGAAAAACAAATATTTCCAACGAAGTCCAATATCTTCCACTTCTTTTGAACTACTCCAACTTGAACTAGGTTGAAATCCTTCTTGCTTTAGCACAATTAGGTAACACATAGGGCTTAGAAGTATCCTCTAGTAGCCTTAATCATGCCTTTGACAAAGTAATAATCTTGTACCATACTTTAATGTTTCATTGAGTATTAACCTCATGCACCATATAACTGAATTCTGATTATGTATCACAGACAGACTAATCAACTGCAGCAGACAGGACTTAAAAAATCTACAACCTTAAGTGTTCTTCAGGCAAAAATGATTATCTTTTCCTCAAGAGTGGCACTTGCTATCCAGTGAAAGTCTAAATGTTACTAATGCTGGGGTTCCCAAGCTATGGGTCATGACCGACCACAAGTGTAGCTGTAGCAGCTGTAGACAGGATAGGAATCCCCATTATTATTTGATATACTGTGCATGTCTTTGGATGCAGCCACACGAGACAGAGTTGTGAGGCTACCATGCCTTGGGTAGCCTTACCCCACGGGGCAGCCAGGTACAGCCGGGTACTACCTCATGTACATCTACCTCACGGCCACGGGCAGAATCCCAATTGGGCTTGGGGAGGGAGGTGGGGCAGGGCGGGGCTGGGTTCCCACTTGTATGGCCGGCACCATGGCCTGTCCTGGCCGTGGTGGTGGCCTGCCTGGCTGGCGTCTGCGTGACCATCTGTCTGACTCCCTGCACTGGCCACACAGTGTGGCAGCAATGATTGCCCACCACAAAGCCACATAGGGATTGGGCCACGGCGCTTATGTGGTCTCACCATCTGTTGCTGTCTGGGGTTGCAAGATTACATTTAAGTTTCAACATGGGGTCACACAAGAAAAATCTGGAAGACTGTAGCCCTAATGGTTGACAGCTGGCTGAATCCAGTGTCCAACTTCTCTTGCTCTTAAGAATCGTCAGCCTTTTGGGGAGATAAGATTGCATTGGTTTGGGCTGCTTTCAAGAGCACTGGCAGAATTACATTCAGAGGAGACAGGGGGCAGGAGACACACTTTACCCCATCCCTTTGTGACATGATGACACCCCTTTTGCAAGCATCAGGATGCCACAACCAGGAGAAGGACCAGGGCCAGGCAGGAGCCAGAGGGGCTCAACTGCACCCTCTTGCGCTCCTCGCCCCCAGTGACCATGGCTGCATTTGCATCGTTTGTTGGAACAGATCCAAGTTTGAAGTGACAGAGTCAACCCCCAAATGACATCTCTGGCTACATTTCTACCATAGTGAATCATCTGAAGCATGCCCTTCATTTTGTTTGAAGAAGATGGCTCATCAGTTTGTGTTGTGTTTTGATTAATTGTACATGTGCCTAGAGACTCCTATCGTGAGCACATTTTAAAATAAGTAAACACAAATAGAGCAACGATTCCTTGCTGCACAGGATGAAGATGGATTAGCCCACTTGGTCACGTTTTCCAGACAACAGAATTTACATCCTTCATTAAATAAAAGCTGCTGAATCAGAGCTGAGCCAAAAGTCATTGACTTACTTTTCTTGCTTCTTAAGAACAATAAATCAAATCCACCATCTCCTTGTTACGCAACATCTATTGATTTGCATTTCTTTGCAGTTCTACCCACTGTAAAAGCAGATTAACTCTGATTTTGAGAACAGGCCATTCTGATTCTTTCAGGGGAACAAAAATGAAGCCAATGGATTTAAATCAGGGTTGAACTGAGACCATTTTCACATTGGGATGTTCACCTGGTCCTTTAAAGCAGGAATGGAGAACCTTTTATTTTTTTCTGAGGGTGGCATAGATCATTTTAACTTCTAATGGCCATGCCAAAGAGTACAGAGAGAATACCCTAAATGCTTATATTTCATGTTCATGTTTAATCCATTGAACTTGCATTACTTTAATGTCAAAAAAGAGGAATTGTCCGAGACAACAATGAAGAGGAATTTGCAGGGTGTGGATACGGGGCTGTAGGGTGTGGCCTGTGGAGAGATATGATGGTAGCACAGAGATGCTGAGAAGGCAGGCTAAGACAGAATGCATGGTTGGATGGGTGTGCTCAGTGCAGGGGAAGGGAGGGAAGAGAGGGTGTAGATCATGAATCTGGCCTGCGGAACAAGAATCTATTTTTTTGCACGTGTGCTCTCATCTCTACTGGTTTATCGCCAGACATGCTCCTTTAGTACTCAAGAGAAGAGGCTGAGGATCAGATCCAGGAACTGGAAAGCAGTAAAAAAGAGAACAGGTGTCAGCTCTGGCTTACAGGTTGGGGGATGGGTTTCTTACTCCTGTTAGATCCTTCATCCTTCAGACTCCTTTCTGTAATAGGCTTTATCTTTTCCTCGCTAACTGGTTTTGAATTCACACATCTTGGAATAATGTGCCTGATTAAAAATAAAATAAAATTAGGGCATGATTCACTGCCTGCTTCATGCTGGCACAAGCCCCTAGCATCTACATGTGTCTCACCGAAGTGAGAGGCTAATGCTGGTGCGAAGCAGGTGGAGGATCATACTGATCATCTACCAAATGGAGAAAATATAATTTTTTTCTGCATAAACACAAACTTGTCTGAGAAGAGACTTACTTCCAAGCAATGTGGGGACTTTGGTGGAGTGAAGGAAAAGAAAGGAGCTAAAACCTCCTATGTAAAAGGAGAGGGGGGGAGGGAATCATTTAAAATATTCCAAGAACATGAAAACTCAAATATTAGTTAAGGAGCCAAAGTCAGTGATCCTACTTTAAAAATGTCATTGGGTAAAAAATTTCAAGTGTTTTCAATAAGGCTGAGGGTATGATCCTCTGTGCAGATAGTGCTGCTGGCACAGACAAGAGTTTCATTGGAATAATTGGGACTCAAAGCCACATGATATGCTTCTGCTGGCAATATCTACTTTGAGGACCACACTGCCGAGCTCCTAAATGTTTTAATAACCTATGGAAATGGGATTTAAGCTCCTAGGCCACTTGGGTGTTTCTGGAGATTGTGTGCACAATAAAATAAAGAACAAGTAGACCTCTGTGTTACTCTTAAACTAGAAGGGATCTCATTAGCTCCTGACTGAAGACATGTGTCCTTTGGCGGCTGCTCTTAGTCTGCAAGGGAATGGATTTATATGAATTCACTACCCCAAAAAGAAGAAAAGAAAATTAAATTCCACTGTTCTTAATCTCTGCCTTGGTGTTACCAGATGCAATGCTAACTCCATGGAAATCCACCACACATTGAAATTGTTGCCATCTGGGGCGCATGGCTAGTTTTATAAATGTTTATGCTGCTGCATGTTTTCATAGCTACCCAGTTGTCACCATAGTACACGCCCACTAGCGATTGGCTGGAAGCAGTCCCTTGACACAAGGGATCCCTATGGTACCTCGGGTGACCACAGACTAGAAGTGATGCATCAGACTTACCCACAAATAGCAGCAGGTATGCGCTGTCTGCCTACCATGCAGCCATGCTTTCTGGGATCACAGCCTATGTTAAGCATGTGGCACAGAAAGTGTTTGCACAAACAGGAGTAACGAGGGAAGGATGCATTTATGTTTAATGCATAAATGAAGAATAGCTAGTATTATGCCTGGTAATACCCACTATACATCAGGAAAGACGACCGCACTATTCTTCTCATGGATGGATGGGGTGGTTACACTTTCGGCCACAGTTCAAGACTCATTTTACATTTCTTTTTACTTCCAGTAATCTCCTCCTCCTTCAGCGGAAAGCTTTAGGTGTTCTCCAGCACTGATAAGAAACCACCTGCACCAGCACCTATTCATTTCAGTGTGACCTGAACACAACTAGCTCTCAGGCATGATAGGTCCCATAGGGTATTTTCAGAAGTGACGCTACCATACTTAGCCACACTTTTACCACACTTTTACCACACTTAACCCCACCCTTGGGTCACAACCATCGTCACTTCTGTTCAGCGGCCACCAGATGTTCACCAAACCGTAGTAACGGTTACCACCGGTTGTGATCTTGGAAAATCACGGGGAACAGCCAGTGGTAAGTGCAACCACAGTTTGGGGCAAAGTGTAGTAAGGTGCCCTGTCATGTCTGTTCTGGGTACCGGCCTACCCTGGTGGCTGTTTCCCCAGATTGAGTCTAAGCGTGGTAACGTAACTTCTGAAAATACCCATAGTCTGTGCGGCTAGTGCCATACAATGTGTACTGGGAAACATGAGCAACTTGTGTGCTGCATGGTGCTGTACGGCAGTGCTGGTGGGGCTTGGATGTGAGGCAGGGTGGGGAGAGGAGGAAGGTCTGAGAGCTTCCCTCTGGAGTTGCTGCACAGCTCTACCTCTGCCGACCTGCCTAGCTGCTGCCACACTCACAGCCCTCTCCCGGGGACAGTCTGGTTGATGGGTGGCTTGGCGGAGTCAGAGCTGTGGTGGCAGACTTGGGTGGATAGTCGGTCCCTTTGGCAGTGACTCCTGCACACGTGCAAAGTGTAAACACATAGTGAGAAGTTGGTCCGCGAGTTGTGTATGCGGACCCTGGATTGCGGCCCAAGTCTTCTTTGGGCACCTCTCTACAATACCAAAATTAGGCTCGCCCATCTCTAAGTGCAGACACAACTGGAGTTGGTATATGTATTAGGGTTTGGGTAAAGGATGGGGAAGAGAAAGGGGATTACCCACTCTTTCAATGCTAGGCGCGCTGTCCCAGAAAGAATCTCCCTCAGGATCTTATATAGGCAATGGAGTAAAACTCCTAGCCGAAGGTCATCACTGGGATTCGGTAATGCTTTAGCATACTCTCACGATGCACAACAGGGGTGACGGAAAGGGAAGTGTGCACAAGGGGGCGGAAGGAGGGGAGAAAGGGTCCCAGGGAAAACTTAGGATAGGGAATGAGGATCAGGGCACTCAAGCAGGAACACTCCCAGGGAGAATAACACAGAGAACACAGGCGCCAATACATAATCCCACTAACCACAATCACATCAGTTCCACAACCCCACTGACACAATCCCACTTACACGATCGTTCTATCTCACACACCCACACAGACCAAGCTTACAGCAAGAATCATAGGACACAAGGAGGAGTCAGTCAGTCTCACAGGCATTAGCTCTGATCACCAGCAATGAGCTGAGGAACAGGAAGCCTTTTATGTGTTCCTCAGACGCTGGCACAGGCACTCTGAGTGCCTGGGTGGGACCGGGCCTGGAGCAGCATTTTCCCATGACTCCAAGTGCCAGTGGCCGCGCCCAAAGCGCCCAGCTGATGCCACATTCGGAGGAGCTTCCTCCATCGGGGCTTGCCCCTGATGCATGTTCTCTGTGCACGGGGCCAGGGCCTGCTCTGCCCCAGCCCTGTGCCCCTCACTGTTGGCTACAACTTCTGTCCCCACTCTACCTTTGGCAGCGACAGTGCCGGAGACCCCCTCCCCCCTACCATGCGGTAAGGAGTGCCACCTGCAACCTCTCCCTGCCGGGTCCCCACGTCGTCATGCTCCCATTCTTCTAGGGAGATACCTGACAATATGACACTTCTCAAAAATCTCTTACGCATTCATCTTCTACATAATACCAATCACACCCCGTAAACTACAAACTAATGGGCACCAAACAGGTCTAAGGTACATTATTGGTATAACAAGCTATACAAATATAGCAAAAGGTTTTACTGCTTGGAAGAACCCCAATACGGTTGGTTCTCAGCACATACTTGGAGCCTCATTGACTTCATGGGGCCTTGTGTGAAGGGTCTGCTTTCATAGTGCTCAGAGTGAAAAGGGGACCTAAGTGAATTGCCCACAGTAAAACTTTGTGATGAGGTTGTTCCTGGAGGTCCTTATTTCCTGCAGAGAATAGAGAGGAAGCAGCATTGCCACCATTCATGAATTTGTCACAAGTCTGGTCATACATGGTACTTTTTCTTAAAGTCCAAGCAACTGGAGTTAGGGGGGTTTATGGGATGAGAATTTCAGGCTTAATTTAAAGCAGAGGTTCCCAACTTGTGGGTCACAGCCTCATGTGGGGGTCATGCCATATGCAGGTAGAATCACACCTCCCGTTGATATCTTTGATACTTTGTATGTTTTTGTAGCTGTCTGAGGTCAGGGGATTAGATTAAACGCTCAAATGAGGTCATTCGGGCAAAAGGCTTGAACCATTGATTTACAACAACAAAAAGTAACTTTCGAGTCCTTGTACCTGCAAAGAAAATCTTGAAATCACAAACTTTGTGGACTAAAAATCCAAAAGACAGGTGACTATAAACACACAGAAGGCACTCTTGTTAAAATCCTCACAATTTTAAGGCAAATGCTATTATTTTGGGTTCCTGATTCATGACCTTTGAAAGCCTGAGGGTGGCAAGACAGGGGTTTTTATATTATAATCTGGCATTTATTGACAGAATGAGGTTAGTCACAAGCCTATTTTAAGTAATTAATCTAAGCCAATCTGAAAATGTTAAATTCCACCTGATGAATAATATAGACATTTTTGTGTATTTTTTTTGGTTGCTTGATTAATATTTGTTGCAATTTTGCCAAACCTCTTTTAACAGGCCTTGCAAAGAAATGGGATTCTTTCATGTTCTCTAGAAATTAAATAAGTGTATGCTACCAAGAATCACCCATTTTAAGGATGTCAGCAAGATGGCAGATCTTGTTTGCTTTGCAGACTCTGATTTTGCAACCTCACCCTGGCCATATTAATGAGAGTTTATGCGAATTTATGGGCCACATCCTCATATGGTAATAAACTGGTACAGGTCCATTGAAGCCTTATTGAAGATGGGAAATGGCTGCACATGCCAAAATGGCTGAGAAAAAAACAAAAAAACACCTCACCTGACTCATTTTCCACTTGACTTAGTGTAAGGGGAAGGATTATCTAGGATGTGAACAGACATCAGGGGGAGGGGTTAAGAGGAAATTTAGGGTCTGTGCTAAGAGGAAAGTCGGGATCAGGGTGGGACTCAAGTGACAAGGATCATCCAGCTAGGAGTACAGGCTTGGATGGGGGGTGAGGAAGCAAGGGACAAGGACCAGGAACAGACTAGTGTCAATTTCAGATCAAGAAGGGGAAGTGTTATACTTCCCACTTTCCTGTGGCTGCTGTGTGACTTTATCTCTGGAAGGCAATCAATCAGAATCATAGAATCATAGGTCACCTCAGAGGTCAGCTAGTCCAACCCCCTGCTCAATGCAGGAAGCTAGGAGGGTGTGAAAAAGGAGCTGGAACCAAGTCCTACAGGACAGATTCTGGGCTTCAGTTAGAGTGTGGCAGTGGCAAGACAGAACCTGGAGATGTTGGTTCAAGATCCTTCAAGGTCCTGACAGTAGGTAATGTATTAACTTTGTTTTATTCTTCTCTCATCAAGCATCTTTGTTCCATTAGCCTATGGCTATCCAAGTCTGGTAATTTAAACTGGTGTGTGGTATGATGTAAAGCAGGGGTACCCAAACTTTTTTCCTATGGGACCCCATTTTGAAACATAAATATAAACCTATGACCTCAGTCAACAACAAGAACATGCAAAGTAACAGCAGGGATTGTGATCCCATCTGTAGATGGCATGGCCTATAGTTGGGAGCCTCTGAATGAAGCCTGTTGTTTCGAGTGGCTGATCTCTGGCAGTGCTGTGCAACAGAAGAAAAGCAAGCTAACCAGATGTCACACTTAAAGAACAGCTAGGCTGACTTGTGTCAGCTGAGGTTCTTGCAAGACAGCTGTGACAGGGTGTTGTAGCGCTGACAGGAAAAGAGCAGGTGCTAGGTTTAGATCAAGGATCATGCCTCACTCTGGTGGTAATTAAAATGCAGTTGCTAATTGATAAATGATGACACCTAATAAGAAGCACCTGGGAGAATCCTGTTGCCTGTTGGATATAAAAGAGGAGAGCCCCCCAATCAGAAGAGACGGTGAAGGTAGGAGCTTTGGAACAGGGCTCCCTGTTCTGGCATCCCAACTTTCCAGGCAGCACTGGGTAGGGATTTGAGCCCAGACATGCAAACGCAAAACTACAGACAAGCAAGGAAGATGACTTGTGGAGCTGAAAACAGCTTACAGATCTGCAGGTGGGACCAATCCATGTTTATGTCCAGGAGGGTTCCATTGGACTTGTGTGGAATGGCTTGGGGATCCGTGAAGGTGGGAGAAGCCCCATAATCCTAGAGGACTGGGCTGGCTGTAGGGGAGGATTGGAGGCCAGACTCAAAATCGCTTATTTTGTGCCAACCCTCAGGGGCTTTATCATAGGACTAAATAAATAAATAAATAAATAGGGCCAACTAAGGTATTGTTGGACTATGGAATGGTGGTGTAGTGGTGGCCAAGAACTACAATCCCCAGAAGGCATTAGGTAGAGCATTCCTCCAGAAGGTGGGACACCATGATGCTATAATAGCCATTAAAAAAAAAAAGGTCCATTAAAATATCCTGCAAAGACTTATGCATATGCTTAACTAAATGCACCATGCATAGTCTGAAGATTTTGATCACATGAGTATTTTTAATTAAGACCACTGGAATAATTTAAATCATCTTAAAGAACACCAAACAATAATGCATATATGCAGATTCCATCATTCCAAGCTGTAATGTCTCACTAGACTAGAGCCCCAACCCCAGAGGCTTCTGTGCAGTTACCTTAGCTGCAGTGTCACCAGCAAAGCTGCTCATATCAAGGACACGAGAGGCCTGTGTTCTCACATCCCTGGCAACATCCCTGCCTCCCATTGGATAGTCAAGAAGACAAGTATAAAGAATAGTGACAAGCAGCAGGAAGCTGTCTGAGCTTCACAACTGGTTGTTCTATAGGACCTTCTGGTGTATGCTTGTTCCTTTTCTGGGACTTTCCTGGCATTCTGATCTCTGTTCCTGCCCTGAACTGCACTCTTCTCTTGGGACCTGCATTTCCTTCCTGCTTGTTCTCCACTCCTGCCCCATATGCCTGACCAGAAACCCAGCCTGATGTACCGACTCTAACTATTATACCCTTAGCTTGATGCTCCCGCTATTCAGCTACTAAAGACACTTGGCTTCTGAATTTACCTCTGCTCTTTTCCAGGAATGAGCCCTGGTCTGGCTCCTTGACCATGACACCTGTGGTTGTGACCCTAACTTCCTGAGTCTTCAGTAGGTAACCTAGACTTTGGTGGCACCTGGTCCTCTGGCTCTGGCAGGTTCCAGACAGGCTCATTACTTTCACTGAACTTCCATGTGATTCTTCAGTGTTGATCAGAAGGAAATACATTTCAGTATTCAATGTGGTAACTTTCCCCTCTTTTGAGATCCCTTGTTCTGTCTTGATCCCTTGCTACGTGCTGCCCACCAAGGTGTAACCTCTGAATCCTTCACTCTCAGAGCTACGTTCCATTTAACTCGCCTCAGCCAAGTACAGAATATGAAAGCTTGAGTTCTTGGTTATGTCAGTGGTGGATACAGGGCTGTCTGTGACTGTATGGATGGAGAAAAGCTTCACTTCAAGACGTACAGCTTTGAGAAATAAAACTAATAGGTCTAAATTCCCTGAGCCTCTAGGAAGGGCGGTATATACATTCAAATAAATGAATAAATAAATAAAATGAGTGATTAAGTCAGTAGATGCCAAACCTTTTGCCTATATGACCCCAATTTGGGGATTTAAATATTCCTGTGATCCCAGACAGGGATCAAATAACATAAATATAAGTTACAAAATGAAAAACATAGTTTTTAGCATAACTTTCCTTGGTTTCCCCATTATCATGCTCTCGCTCTCTGTCCCAACAACTCCTTTGTCTGATACCCCTTTCACTTCCCTCTATCTGGCACTCCCTTTGTCTCTCCCGATACTCCCTTTCTCACGGACACCCTCTATTAATACCTCCTTCTCTCTGTGTCTCGCTCATGCTGCCCCATCCATGTCCCCTTGCCCTGCTCTCCTCTCTCCAACATGTTCAACTCCCTCCACTCACCTGTTGGCCTAAAGCCCTTTCTCTCTTACTCCCCATCCTCACTATGGCAGGTTCCACCCTTCACTCCCCACCCCCTCTTAGTCAAGCAGCTCCCTTCTCCTCCAACCTGATGTGTTCAGGCAGGAGATGGAATGCAGTATGGAAGAATGATGGTGGCTGCATCTCTCCAAGAGCTAGGAAACTTGAATGCCAGCTGAGGAAAGCTGGAGTGCACCTGAGCTCTGTCCATGGCCAGATACTGAACCAGGGCAGCAGCTCAGGGTTGTTCTTGCTTTTGCTGCTGGTATTTGAGTTGCCGGCACACCCCCTCCCAGGAATGAGACACGGAGACATTAACTGGATTTAAATGGCTGCACACTTTAATAAACAAATCAAGGATGTTGGTGGAATTGCGTCTAAGCAATCACGGGTCCAGTATTTTGTATCTAACAGTCAACATCATTAACAGGTATCTGGCCTGGGTATGCCCCCCTATGCCAGTACCAAACTCAAACTCTAACATCCCCTTCGAGCAGCTCCCTGGCCAAGGTCAAAGGAGGAAAAGCCCTTTTGGGCATGTGTAAGGAGAATGGCGTCATTAAGGTTGAGGGCCATGCTTGCCCTTTCCCGCACTTGACACCCCTCCCAGGGGCACGATCATGGTGCTAGCCATGCCCTGCTTATTGCCATGTATCATTCCCCCATCTCTTATGGAGATGACTCTTTTATCTAGTGTAACTACCTAACCTACGACAGACCTATTAACCATACTTGACCCCCGCAAGAGAGCAACATAATTCTTATGGTAAGTCTCATTGTTCCAATTCAGTTCAAATCAAGGCATTGTGCAAACTGAGATTAAAACCAATTAGCATGTTCCAATTGCTGTTACACTATGTTAAATTAGCTGCCAATCAGTAATTGTCTCTTGTTGCCGAATTGGGTCAAATCATTCTTATTAAACTACTTTAACCTACTCCAATACTCCGAAGAAGGCAAAACAAAAAGGCATCACATAACTGTTGGGGTGCCTTTCAAAATTCCTTCTTCGTCCCTTTATAGCAACTGGTTGCACCCGCAGTATTAGAGGGACGGGAGGGTGGGTGCTGACTTCTCGGGCATGAAGGCTCAAATGAGGGCTGAAGCAACAAGCACGTGGGTGGCAGCCTGTCTCCTCCCCCTCCTAGCAAAGGGGAGGGGCTGCCCCCCCACGACCAATCAGGCGCCCCGGAGACGGGCACCTGATGCCTGGGCCGCCAATCAACGGCACCCAGGCCAACCCATGGGGTTTTCACCCCGCACATCTCCGTGCCTCTCCTGGGGAGAAAAAAGGGGGGGGCCTAGCAACCTCCCCCCACCTCTATCCGAGGGCGGAGGGCCTTTGGCCACATTTGCAGATGCGGCCCGACCTGCAAGTGGCGCAACACTGTTTGGGAGCCATTGGATTAAAACAGGCATGGCACTGCCAAACCAAAGAGTCACATACCCAAATCTTTATATCCCTGAGACCTGCAAGGCCCTTTACATTGGGTATTTTCAGATGTGACGAGATCACAGTGAACCACAGTGAATACCCACCTGTGGTCACTGTGCCCTGAACGTCTGTTCGGCGGTCGCCAGATGTTCGCCACACTGAATACCCACAAAGGGGTCAATTTCAACCACGCTTCCCGGGCTCCCGGTGCAAGAATCCGCCGAAGCGTGGTGAAAGTGATTCCAGCGTGCATCAATAAAAAGTAACGTCTGGTCGGCTATCACGGCCCGGAATTCCCGGCGGGATTCCGGGTCGTGGTTAACTTGGCCAGACGCTGTGGCGGCATTGGCCTCGCCGCCTGCCCGTCTTCCCAGAGGGCGGGCGGCGAGGCAGCGTGGAGGGGGTGGGGCCGTGCGGCCGCACGTTGCGCCGCATGGCCCCGCCCCCTCCCTGATTCCCCACCGGGATCCCAGGCATGTCTGTTTGCTGTGCCTGGGTGATCCCAGCGGGGAATCTCTGGGTTGTTTTCGGGACAGGGCGAAGCCACCCGTCACGTCTGAAAACACCCAATGTCATATGTAAGGACTGGATGATGCAAGTTACATCGACAGTCCCAGTCTGGGAAGATCGTAATGCAGTATCCTATGATCCCAGAGACAAGGCTCAGATCAAACTCCCCCATGTCACTCAGCTCTCAGGAGGCTGAAGCAGAAATGGCAGCTCAGCTTCTCATGCTTGCGAAGTAGATTTAGGGACACCTCCACCCCCAGCAGTCACTGTACAGGTGCCAGAGAGTCACCGTTTGCCCACCTCTGGATTAAGATGTTACTGAACAAAGCCCATACCACATGGCTACATGCATAGAATGGGTGAAACTGCAGCTAAAATTCTGCAAAGGACATAAAGGGTGCCTTTGAATGTTAAGGGGGACATCAAACTGATTGTCCTGATAGATGGCAGCTGACTCTAGGTGTCCATTTTATCTGCTGAAGTAATGCCGTCCAAACTGCTTCCACAGCAGCTTCATATACAAATGGAGCGACCAATTAAAACCTTGTCATCTTCTTCACTTAGGTTGCAAAATTTTTAGGGCCAAGGTACAGTTTCCCTATGAATAATAAAACCCCATGCTCACCTACATTATGAATAATAGAAATAGCTGCTGCATAGCATGACTCAGAATGATCGTGATGTTGCAGCTTATCAGAGGAATCAGTATGTTGCCCCCGCTACTCAGTTTGGGTCCTAACCTTATAAAATGGGCTGCGATACAGACAGCAAGTGGAAATATACATCAATATTCATCAAGGTCAACAGCATGTGGATGAGCAGCCAAACCTATAACTCTGTTCTAAGAATGTCGCAGGTGGCTGAGTATTCTATTGTTCTGTCAAGCGTTTGTGTTTCATCCACAGCCAGCTGCCTTTTAGGAAGATTGATAAAAGCAACCCCGTTTTCTAGCACTTGAGGATCCAGAACTGGTCTTGTGTTTCTTGCTGCCATGGTTGAACAATTCTTCTCCACATTAGAAAAGTAATTTTTCCCATCTCTCCTTCCTTCCCCAGGAGAGTTGCCTCTTATCTGAGGGGCAAAAACTAGGCAGTGCTAATTTGTATACATTCATTTATGTCAAGTTATGCACATTTAAAACAGCCTATTGTCTAACGTGGTGGACTATAAGAATTTTTTTAAAAGGTTGAGGTTGGAAAAGGTTTTTTAAAAGGGTTCAGGCCAGCTTGTCTAAGTAAGAAGGGTGCCTCTCTCCCACCCTCCCTCCTGTGTGTTGCCTAACCTGCCCAGGCCCTCCTCAGTTCAGCCCACTATCCTCCCTACCTCATTAGAACTGGAAGCCAAAGAAACTGGACGTACAATGGACATGGGCCCCGTCACAGGAGGCCCCATCCCGACTTTGAGCTGCCTGCCCCCACTCACTTGAGCACCCAAAGTTGCGAGTGGCAATGCCATTTCATACCTCCCAACATTTCAAGTGGCGGAAAGGGCATAAACACTTCCCCCTCGTCCAATAAACCCCACTCCTCATGCATACATGAATATACACGTGCGCGCACTCACACTTTTGTTCACTCGCATTCGCTCTCACACACATACCCTTGGTGGGGGGCATCTTCAAAAGTGGTGGCCTGGCCACCTGGTGCTCTGGTGACTGCTGCCTCCAAAAACAGGACTGTGCCCACTCTCGGTAGGACTGTGCAATTGTCCTGCCTACGGTGGGACTGTCGGAGGTATGCCATTTCAGAACTTTAAATGCCAGACATTTTGCATCCCAACCTAGACACTGAACAAAGTCCCACAATTCCCAGAATGTCTGGGTGAAAACCAGACAAATGGCAATGTTATTACCCAGGCTGATCTCATCTCCTCCACGTACCATGCCCTTCCTGTCACAAGTAGAGGCCAGTGTTCGAGCTGTAGTCTGAGGGTGAAAGTTAGGTTTTCATCCCAGAGTAACTGTTGGGTTTTCATTCGAGAGTATGTATGGCGTTGGATGCCAGAAGCTGACTCCAAAGCTGAATGGGCCCACAATGGTACCTCTAAAGAGACAGGTTGAAAGGACTACTCAGTTTTCCTCATAGCTTATTGTGCTGTCAATCCTTGAAAATGGCAGAGTTTTTACATTTTTTTTTAAACCCTGTCCAAAACCCAGTAAATAATAGTATCCTGAGATGATCCTTCCCATAGTATGCTGAAAGGCAGCTTTTACTACTCTGCTGAAAAGCATTTAATCTCTTTCTTGAGTGAAATGTATTTCATTTTCCCCCCATTTTTATTTCATTTATTAAATAATATACTAGCCAACTGGCCATGACATAGAATAAATACAAAGCAAAATATACAAGGTAGACAGAATAAAAATAATAAGCATCCACAGTTGAAAAAAGCTCAGTTTACTCTGAGCCCATTTCTCTCTCAATTTTTCTGCATAGACTGCAAATGCAGCTACAGCCCCTGGTAATCGACTCCTTCAAGTCATTCAACAAAAAACAGAGTAACCATAACGGTGAATGCAACAGTCCCTCCTTAATATTGAGGGCCTGGAACAGATGAGCACAAATGTGCGCTTATATAGGTCAAAACAATAAGTAAGGAGGTAAATCCTCTACTACCCCTGCCCCACAGATACAATATCTATCAGTATAGCTGATCCCCATATACCACCCATGAATCACCATGGTAAGCATAATCTGCAAACGCAAGGAGCTAAAGGTTTTCCTGTGCAACTGAGAAGGTATAGAAGAGAGATACCTAGAACCACTAGGTCCCGGAAACCAATATTTGATTTTGTAGCAGGGTGAAACCCTTGAGGTGACTGCCTGTGAGTGAGACAACTGCAGGTCTGTATCCTCGGTGTGTTGCCTAACCTTTCACCGCGCCTCCTTTAGAGGAAGGGGGGATCCAAGAAATCCCATGAAAGGCCAAGGTTGTGTAGATTCTTGATAACCCGGCCTTTCTCTTGTTAGGTGACAGCAGGCTCACTTTCTCATACAGACATTGCTGCAATAGGGAGGACTGTGGCAAGTGGAAAACTGTGAGCCAATATGAAAGTAACAACCAGGTGTATCTCACAGTCACTGACCTAATTGCCAACTCTAACCTCATAATCACCACAGATGTTCCAGGGTGAGTTTGGAGAGCCCTTCTCATCCAGTTATTTTGAACAGACTCTAATGAAGTCTGAGTGAGTTCCCCCCTCCCCCCCCCCCAAATCTGGGCACTAAAGCATAGCTGGGGGATTACCTTCAGCTCAAAAACTTTTTGCGCTGGCTTAATCAGGCCACCCCACCTAATGCTAAGGAGTTGAATCTGTCCCTGCACTGAGGTTGATGCCAGTTGTCTGGCATGGTTTACATGAGATCCCCTGGAGTTGGTTGTAGAGAAGACAATACATAGGTATTTATAAGACGTGACTTGCTGTAAGCAGTGATTGCTGATCCACCAGGGGTACTCCTTAAAAAAGACAACAAAAACCATCACCTTGGATTTCTCGTAATTAATAACGACCTTTTCTTCAGTACAAATACCTCCAAAATCTGCTAAAAGACGCTCCAACCCCAGATAAGAGGTGGAGAGCAGGATTGTATCATCCGCATACATAAGTATCATAAGCCTCCGCAGACTCACTTTGAGAGCCATAAATTCTGTCTTATCTTTTAACTGATCGATCAGGACATTAACATAGATGTTTAAAAGAATTGGAGCTAATAGGCAGCCCTGCCTTACTCCAGCCGTAGTCAGTATTGAATCTGAAAGAGTACCTCTCCAGTCAGTATGGACTTGTAATATGGTACCAGAGTAGAGAGATTTGATCAAAGACAGAAGTCTCACATCTATCTGAAGAGCCAGTAGCTGAGCCCAAAGCCTTTCCCTGTTAAGCCTGTTGAAAACATCAGAATTTAAAATCTATAAATGCTGCATATAGCTTTTGTTTCTTCCACCTAACCTTCTCAGCCAGGTGGGAAAGGACAAAAAAAATGGTCCAAAGTGGACCGACCCTTGCAGAAGCCAGCCTGTGACTCTGCCAAGATTCCTTTATCCACAATCCACTCCTTTAGCCATTCCAAAAGGAGACCTGAATAGAGTTTGGCAATGATACAAAATAAACGTATAGGCCGGTAATTGGCAGGATCGTCTCTAACATCTTTTTTTTAAATAGGCACGGCTACCCCTATATGCCAACTCTCGGGAATTTTCCTGGTGTTGTTAATCTGCATAAATAAGTTAGCAAGGTCATCAGCCCACCAGTCAGGAAACTGCTTGTAAACTTCACCAGGTACTAGGTCCACTCCGGGGGCCTTCTTATTCTTAAGCCCCTTAGTCATGGCCCTAACATCAGAGCCAGTAACAGGATCCCATAAGGGAACTCTAAATGTATTGCATCTGTTGGCAGACCTGTGTGAGGAAATTCACACAGCTGCTGAAAAGTTGTGCAAAATAAAATAAAACTCTCAAATGTGTCTTGTCACAAAAGACATGAGCTGTGAAGGGATGGGAGAGGGAGTGGGGAAGGAAAAAAAGAGAGAGAAAAAAAACCTTAGCAACTATCTCAGTTCTATTTTTGTCCACACAGAATGCTGCTCCTCTTGGCAAAAGCAGCTCAGCAGAAAACAAAATCAATGAATAATTAAAAAAAAAAAAAAGGAAATGTATGTCTGCAATTGCACACTTGGCTCAGGTAAACCCATGACCAGTTAAAAAATTACTTGCTAAGGTAATGTTTGGTAGGAATTATCCTTAATACTCGTCACCTCAGCCTGAATGTCATCGGGTCAGGATTGTCGAAGAAATCAGGACACACTCTGTGTATGGAAGGAATCTTATCAGAGAAACTTTATTTCTACTTCTAACAGCGGCCATTCTAACAGCCGTTAGGAGGGTTCTAGTTCCACAGGGCTTCCCCTATAGATCTAGAGTCCCTCCCTAGCCAGAGATATAAAACACTTTTATAGACTTTTCAGGTTACAGGCAAAGAGGCATTTCTTATCAGTTAGAAAACCAGTTTGGAGCTGTGTTAGACACAGAACTGCTACACAGACAGTTTATATTAGAGAAGAACATCTTCAAGGCTAGTAAAAACAAACTTACAGAAAGTGAAAAACAAGCTTGCAGCTATGTGTAAAGGGCAATATTTATCTATTGCAATTATCTGTAATGAGTACATGGAGCATGGTAAGAATGCAGCTCATCTCTGTCTTTTCTGTCCCAAGTTTTCAAGCCTCAGCTTATGAGCTTCCATAAAGACAATAACATAGCTTCCACAGGGTGATCTAACAGAAGCAAGTTAAAGATTCTTGGCACCCTGTACACAGAGAACATTGGGGCCTGCTGCTAGAGCCCTGTTAAGTTGGGCTGAAAGGTTAGGCCCAGACCTGCTCTGAGCCTCACTTCATCAAAACTGACCCAAACCCAGTTCCAACACAGCTGGATGCTGCTGGGCCTAATGTAACTGGGGTGGCCTTGTCCCTCATGAAGCATCATGATGCTGTAGTGCTCTACGGGTGTGTGGCCATGTCAGAAAATGGACACACAATGCCTTAACCCCACCTCTTTTCTGATGTAACCCTGCCCCTCTCTTCTGGTAAAACATACGATAGTTTATAGAAATCTAAATAGTTAATTTTTTTATCACCTTATATGTTACCAGAAATGAAAGTTTCAGGAGATCCAGCAGCTCATGTTCTTGAGTCTCCTTGCCCCAGGAGACCACCTGTGCATGGGCTACTGGGCTTCTCATTTCCTCTGTAACCAGTCTCTGCCTCCAAACCTCTCCCCATTCAACTCCTCCCATCGTTTTTATTAGTCCAACATAAACGTCCATTTACATTTGCACAAATATACCAATGCACACAACTTTTAGTAAAATAAACACTGCAGGGAGTACTTCCCTGGGATAGGTGGCAAGGTAACTCACTCTATGGAGCAACCACCACATCAGCCATGCCTGACTTTGCCCACCAACATTTCCATTCTCTCTTTTGCACTGGGTATGGCCGGGGAACCTAACTACACTTTGTAGCAGAGACAGGCACAGTAGGCTTGGTTTCCATGGCCCACCAGAGTAGATCCCAATGCTGTGCTCGGCAGCAGTATCAACGATCCTCCCATATGTGAGACCAATACAGCTGCATCAGTCTAGGAAAAGCCTCACCAGGATCTCTGACAGCTCTGACCCAAACAGGGTCCCACAGTTCCTAAAGATGCCTGTGGTGCTCAGTGTTTGAGGAGCCCTGCCATAAAAGCTGTTTCACCAGAAGGACCACATCTATCTGTTTGCATAGTGCCTAGCATAGCAGAGGTTCAACCTAGGGTGTTTTCAAACAAGATGCTACCCCGCATGGCCTCCCAGAAGCCATGGAGCTGTCCATATGAAGGTGGAGTGGCCATATGCGCTCTTCCAAAATACCACAGGGTACCCACTCATGACCATGCATGGAGCACTTCTGGGAACTCTCGAGTGCTCCGTGTATGGCAAGTCAAATGGATACATGGTAACGGGTGGCCATGGAGCCCCTGCCCATTTGAACAGTGGCAGCCAGCCATGCCAGCAGGCAGGTCTGCCACTCACAGGCATTATGGGTGGGGGAAGCAGCCTTTGTAAGTCACAAGCCCTGGAAGCAAGCACTGGGGAGCCCGGGTTCCCCAATGCTCATGCCTAAGACATGTCACTGGCAAAGGCCAGCCCAGCTTGCAGGGGAAGTGTGTGGCATGGTCCCCGTGGCTGGGGAAGCCATGTTGAGACCCGCCCATTTGAAATCATTCCCCATGCACACCACCTGAGTGGGTGCTCTTCTGCAGCAGTGCCACTCAGTGGCTACACCCCCCCCCCATCATCCTGCTCATTTTAAAAAAACCTTGATGAAGTCTTTAGGTGCTATCACAATACAAGTGTGTGATGCTGCAACCCTTTGGTGCCAGTGTTAGCCATTAGTACAAGTGAGAGTTCCACAGACGTGCATGGGACTCACTTTAATATTAAGGGCTAGTGCAGGTGCTAAATTGTTTAATGATAATGGTTGATCATATGCAAACAAGATGCTTAGTGTGTTGTTTTTCAGGTCACTCTTTCACAAGAATGTACTTTCATGGCAGTATTCCACATGAAGGAAAATGAAGAGCTCAGAGGGCTAGAATCGGCCCCTCTGGGAAGCTGGGGGTGCTCTCTTGAGAGGGTGTTCTTGGTGGCCGTGCCTTCCCAGTGGAGATTCGCCTCTCTCTGAACCTTCCCTCCTTCCATAGACAGTTCAAAACCTGGCTGTTTCACCAGGCGTTCGGTGAGAGGGACAGGTAGTGGGTGGGTGCTTTCTTTTTCTTTTGTGGGGGGAGGGAGTATTTGCTATCTTTTGGGATTCAGTTGTCTTTGGTTTTAAAACTGAGGTTTTATATTGTTTTATATTTTTGTACTTCGTTTTAATGCATTTTGTTCGCCACCCCGAGCTGCCATTGGGGAGGAGGGGGTGAACTATAAGTACTGAAATAAACAAATAAATAAAATTAAAATCATATCCTAAAATCAGTTACTTTGCACAGCTTAGCAAATGATACGGCTCTGCCGAGAATACAGAAAGATGGTCATGCTTGCCAATGAAGGGAAAGAAATTTCAGCTAAAACAGATCTCCAGCTACTGCAAAGATTGCTACGAGTCTGGCAATGGTAAGCGATGAGTGATGTTTAATGTCTCTTTGAGATAGGAGGATGCAATAAAACACAGTGAAAAAGAATCTTCTCGGCATGAAGCCTATGGCATCAGTGTAGCACTTAACCCTGTCTTTCCTGACTGGTATGTGACAGACAAATTGTAACGAATGATGGTCATCCTGCCTACAAAATTGTCAGACTTGCTGTGATTCAGAAAAGCCTGTGAGCATGTGCCAAATTTTGATGGAATTCATGGACATCTTTAAGCTTCCAAATTGTGGGTCAGGAACCCAAGTGGCTTTTTGCATATGGGGTCATGATCCTGATAAATATTTGAAATACTTTGCATGTCCTTCTTTTGGGGTGTGTGACCCATGCACCCCCACCTACCTCCACTCACCTCCACACACGGTGCAACCCAGAAAATCCTGGGTTGCACTGTAAGGGGGCATGGGTGGCCAGCAGGTGGATGGGTGTGCACACCAAGCACATACCCATCTGCCACTGTCTAAACCCTCCCCCATCCACCGAACGTGCGTGTGTACTCCACTGAGCGCACACGGACCTGGGTCCTCTTCCCCTGACCCCAGCCCATTTAAAAATGGCCATAGTTAACTCTCAAAATGGGGTTGCACAGGCAAAAAAAATAGGCTCCTGGTTTAAGAGCCTTACTGAATCAGGACTAATTATGAAAAGCTTAGAAAAAGCACAGACCTAATTTTGTTGCTGCTGTTTTTACTCTTTAAAAATAGGAAGCAATAGTAGACTGTAACTAATGCTTACTAACAAATTAAAGTAAATGATATTTCATTTATTGATTGATTGATTTACATTTTTATCCCATCCATTCCCTTGAGACTCAGAGTGGGTTACAGTATGTAAATAAATTTTAAAAACACAAAATAGCTCAGTAAAACTGAATAAAAACAGATAAAGTCCCTTAATCCACAACACCCCAACCCTATCCCTGCCTGCCAAATGTCTGGCCAAACCAAAAGGTCTTGTGTTGCCACCAGAAGATGAATTTCTCGGGTGTAGGGGAAGGAGTTCTATAATTTTCGGGTAGTCACCAAGAACGTCTCTCCACATGTCCTCGTTGAAGAAACTTGGTGGGCAGTTGGTACCTGCAAGATGGAACTCTCAGATGACCTCAGAGGTCATGATGGAATATGAGGAAAGAGCTGTGTTTTCAGATACGTGGGGCCTAAGCTGTTTAGGGTTTTTATAGGTCAAAACCAGCACCTTGAAATGTGCCCAGAAAGCTATCAACAGCCAGTGGAGACACCAGAGCACTGGTGTAATGGAGACTCACCCCTGACAGAAGACATCCCTGCATTCTGCAATATCTGCAGCTTCCAAACAGTCACCATGGGCTGCCCCACATAGAGTGCATTGCAGTAGTCTAGCCTTGAGGTTATGAAGACATGGATGAGGGTGGCCAAGTCTGAATCTGATATAAAAAAGGTTGCAGTCTTCTCACCAGATGGAGTTAGTGAAAAGCACTCCTACCACTGCCACAGCCTGACAATCCAGGTACAGCAATGGATCCAAGAGCACCCCAAGGCTGCAAACCTGAGTGAGTCGGGGAAGTTGGACACCATCAGTGAACACTGTTCCAGTGTCCCCCAAGTCACAAGGTTGGCCAACCATCTTCTCCTCAGTCTTGTCTGGACTCAGCTTCAGTTGGCTTACCTGGATCTAGTCTCCGATGGCAGCCAGGTACTGGGTGAGAACCAAGACTTCAGGGCCTGGGTTGGATGAAAAAGAGACAGAATTGGATGTCATCAGCATACTGATGGCACTTCTCTCCAAACCTCCATATGATCTCACCCAGAAGCCTCCCAAATAGTCATTTACACATTGAATGGGAAGGGAGACAAGGTGCAATGGGGAGACATGATTATGTCATTGTGGGACAAATCTCATGAGGAGGCTGTGGTCTTTTCTTTCTGATTCAGATCTGGCCACCATCATCCATGCTTTCGTCACCTTGACACTAGATTACTGCAACACGCTCTATGTGGGACTGCCCTTGAAGACTGCTCGGAATTTGCAGCTGGTGCAGCATGCAGCAACTCACCTCCTTTTGGGGATGAGGCACCAGGAGCACATTACACTGGTGCTCTGTAATCTGCACTGGCTCTCTATAGCACAATTCAAGGTTCTGGTTTTGACCTTTAAATCCCTAAACGGTCTGGGTCCCGCATATCTGAAAGAAAGACAGCCTGTTCTTCCATGCCTCGTTGTGGCCCCTGTGATTGACCACGAATGCCTCCCCGTGGATACCATCTGTTGATCTTGTTCATACAATGAGGGCTAGTAGGGAGGCATTCTTGGTTGTTGCCCCAATGTTATGTAACTCTGTAGCAGGAAGCTGCTGCCCCCTTAAGAGGGGCCTGAGGGTGCCAGTCTTAGGGCCGAGTGTGTGCATGGGTGTGGTGAAGCCAGCCCATAGCTAGAGACCAGCCTGAGGTGGATACAGACTGACAGAGAAGGAGACAGAGTGGGCAGGTTACTGGCCCTTTAAGGGCAGGCACCTAGAGAGCTAGCCACGCCCTCTCCTGCTTCATAAGATACTGCAAGCGAGACATGGATTCAGTCTCTGCCTGGGAGCTGAATAGGCAATATCTCCAGGGGAGCTGTCTAGTACTGAACCTCTGCTGGGGAGAAGTCTGGCTCCCTGGGCTTGTGCTGAGAAGAGAGCCTGGATGTTTGGCTACCAGTAACCCTGTCACTCTACACTCTCCATGGTCCTGAAGATTTGGATGGTCAAAGAGAAGCTGTTGACTCAGGTACTGGGGAAGGCTGTGCCCACTGCCCAGGAGGGTGTCTGCTGTCTGGGTGGGAAGCCTTGGAGCAAGCCAGGCGCCTGTTGCCTGGCTTGAATGGACTTTGGGGATGGGTGGGTTGCTACTGTCTATGTATCTATTGGAGAGACTAATCTGGGTCTGCAGGGTGTAAGGGCCAGTGGCCCAAAGACAGAGGAACTGTGTACGTGACTAATAAAGAGACTGAGATAATTCCCAAACTGCATGTGTGAGTTGCTGATTCCATATAGAAGTGATGGCCCAGGGGTCTGATCCCATGGGGACTTACCCCTGGGAACCACACCCTGCTACAAGCTCCCTTCCCCTGGAGGTTAGTTTGAACCTGAGCCTGAGTGTCTTCCGGAGGTGGTGTAAGACCTCTTTGAAGATGTTTGGTGGACAGGGATAGGGGATGGGGGTCTTGGGGGGTGGGTTTGGGGAAAGTGGTGTGAGGGGTGGGGGTTGGAAGTGGGAAAAGGTAGTATTGGGGTTTGGGGGGCTGTGGGAGGGTTGGGGGTTTGGGGGTTGTTTTTGTGAACCTAGGATTTTACGTATGTTGGGATTCTCAACCTGGTGCTCGGGAGCACCAGAGTGCTCGGGCAATGTGTGAAAGTGCTTCCCAAGCCAGATGTCAGTAGTGCTCGGGAGCACTTTGAAACAGTTCTTCATCCAATAAAGTCAATGTGAGCTGGGATTAATAGATTAATTATCTCAATTTCCATGTAATTGAATTGTAGAGGGGAGACTTAATCTATGCATATTTATGCAAATCATTCATGCAAATTATGCAGTGCTCCCAAATAGTCATTTATGTCACTCCAGGGCTCATGACTGGAAAAAGGTTGAGAACCCATTTTTATTTGTAAGCCTCCCTGAGCCGCCTTAGGGAAGAGTGGGATAGAAATTTAAATAAATAAAATAAATGAAACTATTATTAAATCTTTGTATCGCACATTTGGAGTTCAAAGTGCTTTACACTTAGTCTTCACCTAGCTCACCCTTGCAACACCCCTGAGAAGGGAGATCATTATTATTCCCATTTTACAGATGTGGAACTGAGGCTGAGAGAGATTCTCATGCCACAGCCACTCAGTGAGTTCATGGCTAAGACAGGAGTTATTCTCTGGTCTTTCAGGTCCAAGCCCAAAATCATAGCCACAAGGCTCTTCGCTAGCTCAAAACTGCATTTGTTATATGGGCAAAACTATTTATTTCGGCATGCGGATGCAAGGTTTTATTTTCTGTGTCTGCACATCTGATGGATGTGCACACTTGTGACCCATTACAAAGCTAGACTTGTGTGTAATGGCTAAGTGTGCATTACTTGAACCAGGAGATAGGGGTAGACCCTGGTTCAAGGCTCACCTTAGCCAAAAATCTCACTGGGTGACCTTGGGCCAGTTGCAATATTCTCTCAGCCTAACTACCTCACAGGGTGGTTGTGAGGATCACATTAGTTGTATGTGAAGTGTTTCAAGTGCCATGGCAGGGGAGGTGCTATATAAAAATAAAGATTTATTATTATTATTATTATTTTATTTTATTTATTAATAAAGTTCTCTGTGTGAGCACCCTAAAATTCAAAGCAGCACAGAGGGTCTTAAAAAAATCAAACTTTTATGTGCCCCTAATAGTTCAGAATAATGGACTTCCTATTTCACATTCCAGTCCAGCAGAGCTTTGTAGCGCCTGACTTCCCTGGGATGTACTTTACATAATGACTGGCACAGTGACAAGTTGGAGGGGATTTGATTATTTAAATGATGGGAAGTAATGTGAATGTTGATCAGTCCTTTCTCTTTATCTCTGTCCCAAGATATCACTTGATGAAATTAATGGCAAATTTGGACTGTGGAAACAGAATATTGCAACTTTTCCCCAAACAGGCATCATATGGCATTTGCTACTTCGAGGGGTTATAGGCTCATTTATAGCAGCTGCTCCTAAAGTGAGACTACTACATGCTGAGGCAAACATAATCCAGTTCCATGCTCAAGGATCTACACTGTGATCAATGTCTTCATGTATTAAGAAGTGCACTTTCCTATGACATTCAGCACTGTAAAAGTGCCTAAGGGCTCAGTCCTGCAAGGAACTCAGAAGTCAGGACTCTGGCTTAGCTTTAGCAAAGCATTTAAACCCATCTTTAACTGTAGGTATGCCTGTAGTTCCCTTGACTTCATCTGAGTTATTCCAGAGGTTCCCCTCCCTTTTCCACATGGCGGACATCTTGTACAGTAAGGTGTCTAGAAGGACCAGTACAATGACATGCAAGGTGCCAACCTTTGTTTTAACCATTTCATGCAGTGGGAGAGAGGACACACACACACTTAGCAGCCCCACTTCCTGACTCCCATAGCTGGATTAGCAGGCAGCTTCAGCTTCAGGAGCTAGTCCTGGCAGGAGTCCTACATGTGGATGCTGAGTCCAGACTGTCCTGGGGAAGGTGCCATCAGAGTTGATGCCTCTAGTCTGACAGCTGGACAGTCAGCAGTCTATGAGCCAGAGGTTGGGAATTGCATTGCTTGTGCTATATAAATTCATAATATACTCTCCTGACAGATTTGGAGAGTAAATCTTTTAATATTCATAGCCATTAGGAAAATTAATTAGCTTTGGCCATTTGCTCCCCTCTGAGAATAAAACTGGGGGCCAACAAATGACAAATAACTATGGAACTTGTGCTGGGATTTCCAAGGGAGCCCAAGGGAACTAAACTCCTGGCAGGTACTGCACTTTAATGGGACTTGGGCAACTAACTTGCTTCAGATCCAGTGAATACACACAAATCAATGGGAGTCTTCCCATTTCTAACCAGTGGTGGTCTTTTTGGCTTCAGTGGACATTGGTGCGACCCCTTATAACCCAGTCCAACAAGGCCTGCTGAATTCATTTGGGCCTAACGTGCTTAAAGTTAGGCATGTACTTACTTTCTTTGGTGACTAGGAATGTATGGCTGACCTGAGGCTGTTGTCTCTTTTTAAAAAACCCAGCCTTAAAGAGTTCCCTCTTACAGGGCTATACAATGCTTCTAAGACATAAATTTAGTCATGATTCATTTGTGTTTATTTGGTGAAGAAGGGGCAAGTTCCTTAGGATACCAGGTGCCTTTTAAAACAAAATAGTTACTCGTGTGGAATGCTGCTCAGCGATTCCTCTTCTTTATTCACCTTGATTTTTCTGCTGTCTTTTTCCTTGAAAAATATTCTTCCTATTAAAACTTCTTCTGGGGCTGCCTGGCCTACTTTAGGCTAAAAATAGTCACTGCTTCTTCTTCACGCAAGCAACACATTATGATACACACTGAGAAACAGAATCTCCTTCCTTGCTGTGTTTCCCTGAAATGGCCAGCAAGCTAGAAATCTGCATTACCACGGGGGTGGGAGGTGGAAACAGGAGACCTGACTGTTTTTAAATTGCCCCTGCAGTTATTTCTTATTTAATCCAAACTGAATGTGGAGTATTTGTTACACAGAGGTGTGACAGGCAGGCAGATGGGAAACAAAACACATCAATGAAGTGATTAGAGAGATGTCAAAAAGGTTTGACTAAAGGCTTTTGTTCTCCTAAACCAGTACATTCAAATCTAGTGTTGTATATGGGACAATGACTCATGGGGGGGGGGAGGCAAAGCACAGCCACGATGAAAAGGTGAAAATGATGTGTGATTAATTTTTAACAGTGTCAAACGCTATTCCCATAATTTCTGTTTGAAAATGAGGTGTTTCTGAAGCAAAATAATAGCAGGTTTGTGTGGGAGTTGAACATGAGGGACATTGTACAAGTGATAAATGTTGTTTAACCCTGTAAATCAATTGGGCTATAGCGTGTATGAGAGATGCTAAACTAAAGGCTGGATTTGTCCAAACTGTTCCATTGGCTTATCTATAAAATTAAGAACTACTCACATGAGGAAGGGTTTGCATGACTAAGGGTATTTTCAGAAGTTACGAGATCACGCTCAACCACAGTCAATTCCCTGTGGTGGGGAATGCCCTCGTAACGCCTCTTGGGGAACCGGAAGTCGTCCCCTCCCCCCCCCCGATGTTAACCACACTCATCCCCACCAGGAATCTCATTCACCATGTAATCGGCAGGGCCGGCGCTGATTGCATGGTGAACGAGATTCCTGGCAGGGATGAAGGGGCCCGGCACGTCTGGATGGCGATCACAGCCCGGAATCCCCGCCGGGATTCCAGGCCGTCGTCATTTTGGGCGGGCACTGCGGCCGCATTGGCCACGGCGCCTGCCCGTCTCCCCAGAGGGCGGGCGGTGGGGGAGTGTGTGGGGGGCGGGGCGTGCGGCCGCACGTTGCGCAGTGTGGGCCCTCTCCCTCCCCGATTCCCCACCGGGATTCCCCAACACGTCTGTTGGCCGTGCCGGAGTGATCCCGGCAGGGAATCTAAGGGTTGTTTCCGTGACGGGGTGAATGCTGCCCCGTCACGTCTGAAATTACCCTAAGACTTAAGTACTAAACTGTATAAACCCAAGACATTCTTAAAGCTGGATCTTATTATATAGAGACACAAAAATGGAGAAATCTTATCACTAGCAAATATTAGTGTTTGATATCTTTATTGTGGTAGTGCCCTAGCAGTCAACCACCATCTGCAATCTCATTGTGACAGGTGCTGTACTAGCACATAACAGGATGACTCCTGCCTAGAAAATCTGCAACCCAACACCCTGATTTTGAAAACATCTGTGCATGCATCGTCCCATTGATTTCACTAGAACTGCGTGCACACGTAAGCTATTTCCAAGAGCAAGGGGTAAGTATAAAACCAGAGATAACAGCTGGATACAACAGATAGGGTGGTCATCTTTCCCAGAAAACTAGACGATGTTGATTTGCATATTGGCATATGTAAATATATTTTAATTGACAGTTGTTCCCCCCCCCCCCCCCCGGTTGCTTAGTTCCCTTTCCCCACAGCTTCCTGCCTTTCAGGAATGTTCCCTGACTTCTCCCTATAATTCTCTAAGCTGTTCCCACAGACGCTCACCCTGTCACTGTCGCATGCTCTGCTGACTCAGGCTGTCTCAGCAGACGGTGGCAGGTCCTTGCAGGTGCAAGGGGCCTTGAGGGTCCTGTCCACCCTTGCTCTAGGTGGTTGGGAGGTGCTAGCAGCTATTGTCTCACAGTGTACTGGGGGGGGGGGGAGGTAGACTTCATGACAGAAGAGCAGTTGTTCTTGCTTTCAAAAGTTCCTGTACATGGTTAAAAAATGTATTATCAGTCAGAAGCCTTTTCTAAAAAAAACTTTATTTTTCTTAGACAAGAAAAATTAATATGTTGGGTGTTAGCAACCATGACAGTCACCGCTGTGGCCCACTTGGACCTGCTTTGGCCTGCAGGCCACTGTCACATCCAGAAGTTTGGTCCGGAGTTTCACCGGGTGTGGTGGCAGCTAGCCCAGGCTGTGACTCTGGAGACCACCAGAGTCACAGCCCGGGCTAGTCACCAACATACCTGGGGAATGGTCTGCTCAACCGGGCTACAGCGGGCTATCGTATGTGGTAGCCTGCCGTTCCTGGCCTGGTCTGGAGTGGCGCCCATATTGGTGGCCATTATGGGGTGGAGGAAGGCCATCCCACCCCTGCAGAACGTTTGTTCTGCAGCCGGACCCGATCATGACCAGCAAGGAAATTGCTTCTCGGTTCGGATCAGTTTGTGATGGTGGTGCTCCGCCATCACGTATGTTGTTCCCATTGTGTGTGTGGGGGGGGGGTGGCATATAACAAATATTTATTTAACCATTCAAGTATTTCTACGTGTGTAGGGGTAAGGCAGAGAGATGCAGAACCCCTTATTCCAACCCCCCCTGCTCCTGTTTGCTTTCACACTTTGCTTTTTTGCTGCCTTACTCCTATTAATGGCAGGGAAGACATTGGGTGCTTTCACATGGATAGCACCCATGCCTCTGACCTGCCTCAAAGGTGTCCCACCAGATGTGCAAGCAGAGTAGAGGTGAGGCAGGCTGTCCCTGCTCCGGGGCAGCCCTGCTTGCAGTGCTCTGGAACATCCAGGAGCACTGTCACTTGAGTGGGCAGTCCAACTTTTGGGCACCGGCTGGAGGCAGAGTTCCGGTCTGTCTGCTCGGCAGATGGCTCCGCTCTCGGCTGAGGGTTACCCTGGACAACACCATGGAGTTGCAGGCAACAGCACAGAGTGCTGGGTAATCTGCCTGTAACTCTATGGTGTGGGGGAGAGTGAGGCCGCGAGGGCAGACTGTGGGCCCTGGCAACTGCCGGGTCAGTTTAAAATGAACCCAGGCAGGGCTGCAAGTGGGCAGATGCAAGCGTGTACCCCTGGACTTGCTCCAGGGTTGAGCAGAGCAACCTCCATATGAAAATACACATGGGCGACATAGATGTTGTTTAGCTTAGCAAGTAATGCAAACTGCAGGGAGGCGAGAGGGAGCAAACACAAGCTCTGGCTGGGAAAGGCATTGAATGGCTAGAACCACTGGGAACACAGAAGGCGGGTTCTCTAGCATTTTCCGCTGCATAAGGAAAAAACAAGGAGAGGTAAATTTTTGGAGGTAAACGAGTGGGAAGCCGGCATCGGGGGCTATGAGCTTAGCTCCTCACAAAACAAAGTGGGGGGCGGGGGGGGGGGAAGAGGACCTCTACCTTCAGTGAAGCCCTTGAACTTTATTTCTGCATACTTGGTATTTGGTTGTCCATTGTACCTTTGGACCTTTTGTGACTACTGTACTGATTAGGTTTATATTATTACAATCCATTTTGGTTTATTATTTCTGTGTGGCTTACACTTGCTATCTTGTAGAGTTGTAGTCGGATTTGATTATTATTGATTCTGTACTTGTATACCTTTTGTGGTAGTGAGGTTACTAAGGGACCAGGCTGAGGCACTGCTGGACTTTTGGGGGAGAGAGTTCCCCACAGTCCCTGCAGATACACGCACAGCCCCTGCCCCCCGACAAAGCAGCTCCTGCTTCCAGGACACAGAAGGTGCGGAGCTCAGGGAATCTCTCCACGGCTGAATGAGCACTTGGTGTCCCCGCGCCTGCGCGATCCTCCCCTCAGCCCCCCTCCCGCTCCTCTCTCTCTCTATTCCTCTTTCTTTTAAACAAACAGAAGATCCTAAAAGCTAGACCTTGTGTACAAGGAGGAGGAGGAGGAGAAAGGGGCTGATGGAAGAGGAGGAATAGCACTAGCAAACCCCATCAGCAGCTTCATTCATATTAAAAAACAGAGACACTCTCTCTTACAGAGGGAGAGAGGAATCATAATGCATTGGCTGGGGATGGTGCCTTCTGGCTGCAGTCTGAGTGGATATTGCTACTCCTAGCTGGATAGCCCGATAAAGAAAAGGAAGAAGCCAGAGAAAAGGAAGGAGCATCTGTTGGAGGTGAGGAAGGGGCAGGGGGAGAGCGGAACATGGGAGCTGCTTGTTCTCTGGAGGTGACCTAGATTGGTAGGGGCTGTGGGGGAAGAACTGGTGTATTTTGACTTTAACGTAGGAAGAGGAGGAGGAGGAGACTTATGGAGGCAGACTGATGCGAAAGGGAAAAGATGCAGCACGAGGCAAGGTTTGTTGGCAAGAGGGAATGCCGCTTGTTTCTCCACCAGGAAACTTTTGGATTTTTCCTCCTGTTTCTTTCGGGACCGTGAGACTACGGAGATCTCCTTGGCTCTTGCTGGGCTTTGCAAAGGGGATTGGCTTGATTTGCAGGATGTCTGTGTGGGGGGAAGAGAGCGAGCCGTGTGCGGTGATGTGGGTGGGAGGGCAGCAGGACCGTGGACGCATGGATGCTCGCCATGTGGCGTTTGCGCGTGGGTTTGTGGGGCTGTTGGCATGATGGCAGTGGGGGTTTGTGGTGGAGGAGGGGCAGACGTGGGTTGCAAATGCATTTCGTATGTGCGTGCTATGTGTGTGTGTGTTGGGGGGGGGGGTGTCCATGTGTTACTTTGGGAAGTGGGGTGGGGATGTATAGCTGGTTTATATGCCTATTTCTTTGTGCACCTGGCTTCGTGGGCGTGTGTTTGGAGCGGTGCGTGCTTGGCAAGTGGCCTCCTGCAGTTGGATGTAGGTGGGAGGGTGTGTTGTCTTCTCCAATAGACATTGGGCTGCCTCCTGAGCGGAGCTGGAACCGGGGTCTCCAGTCCTTGCTGTGGCAGGCAGACTCAGGATGAACAGATTGGAAGGTGACCTGGATGTTTTGTAGCAGCTGAGAAGAGCAGGGGCTTGTTTTTGTTTTGGTGGTTCTTCCCCTTCCATGTGCTGCAGGCAGCTGAGGTGACACTTGGGTCAGTATTTAATGGGCAGGGAGAATGCTGTATTGAAAGGGTTTGAATTTCCCTTGGGGTGAAATGAGCCGATGCCGTTGGCTGTGTGTTAGTTGGGGGAGGGGGATTTCTCCCCATTGTACTGAGGGCCAGGTTCAGATTTTCTTCCAGATCTTTATCTTTTTATCCTTCTCCCTCTGTGAACATAAAAAAAACCCACTGATAAAGTTTCCTGATGCCCTTGAGATTCCCGGGAAGACAGTGACTCCTCCCCACCCCCTTTTTTTGTTTTCGGTTAAAGTTGATTTCCAGGCTAGTAACACCTCAGTATGATTATGACAGCAGGGTTTGTATGTAGAAAGCCAGGTCCTCGGCTGGCATAAATCCCTGTGGCTCCTCTGTCTTGGGACCATATGTTAGGTGAGTGAGCACCCTCCATCATTGGGACAATAGGAGGAAACCAGGCTGCAGTTCCTCCTGCAGTTGGAAGGGGAAAAGGGTGGGATGTTTTCTTGCTTAAGGGTGGGATTCGTGTGAATGATCCAGAGGGAAAATTCTATGAAGAAGGCGGCTGGAAAAATGATGGTTTAGGGATCAGATACTGTTTCTCTTGCTGAGATTCCCTTACTGTTATGTCTCCTTACAACATTTGAGATTTTAGTTTGCAATTTAGAATATGCCTAGAACCAAGATGAGAGCACTTCACCTTCCCACACAATATCTGAAGTGTCATGTGAACTTTCACTTGCCATATCACAAAGATCATGGATTTCTTGCAAATCTTCCATTGAATGTAAGGAATGCACAACGCGACTCCAGATATTTATAAAAGGCTTCAAGTCTGTACGTGAAGAGATGGGATTTCTTTACTCTTTTTCTGAACTGATATAATTTAATTTTATATACCTGTGTCCAGGTCTTATGTGATAGGTGCCTTAGAAATTCTTCTCCTCACTGGAGGAAGTGAGGGATTATGCATAAGAGGGTGTAACCTCCCAAGCAATGCAGACCTGGCATTTTTACTTCAGAAGAGATACTCTGGAATAACTAGCACCTACTCTCTCCATTCTTACAAGCAGGGTGTACCAACGGTGAAAAGTCTTCTCATGTTGCTGGAACTCCTTTCCTGGGGACAGGCAGAGAACATCTATGTAGAGTGGATGTGGGAGGGCTGGTAGAATAAGTGTCTCTGGGGCAGAGATGCACAAAGGATTAAGTACTGAGCTACACAGAAAGCTGCATAAACGAAGGAATTTCCCCTGGGTAGTACACATGAGCATGACCCCTGAAGCAGGAGACTTCCACCATCACTTTATTAACCTCATGTGATTGTGTAACCCCATACACCAAAATGGGTAGTATCCTTGGATAGGTAATTAAGCTCCAACTCCCTTTCTTGCTTTAACTTGTGTGAACACAGGTGAGGAAAAGCAAATCAGGAGGTGGTTATCTATGAACAACTGTCTGTCTGAACAAGCCCAGAGTTAGTGTCTCTCAATCACTACTTTTCCTAGAATGGCCCTACTGCCTGCCACTGCATCCTCAGATATGAGTCTAAAGACCCAGACTACTCCTAAATTATTATGTCTCCTATTTATTTTAATCTCTTTTTCTCCCTGTTTCTGTAGAAGCAAAAAGTGACTGTCCAAAAATCTTAGGTGTCTTGAAAGTGTGGGCGTTTTTTAGATGGTTTTTAGACGTGGACTAAGTAAGACCTTATTTATCAGAGACTTATCTAGTCCGCATCTCAAAACTTCTGGGAGTCATCTGGCACCAGTTTCCAGTGGTTCCCGGGTGACTTCTGGTTGAGAGAGAAGTGTCTGATTCTCTTCCTATGAGGGTTTCCCCAAGGTGCATTTTAAAGCTGCGGCAGAAAGCTCTCCCATCTAAAAAAGCCCTGTGTGAAAACAGAAAAATGTGAATTTACTGTACGGCTAGAAATCTGAGCTCAAGTCTTGGGCTGGAAGATGGTAGCATTTTGGAAATAGTCCCTTCAACTCCACTAAGCCCTTCTCTGTATTGAGGAAATTCACTGTATTAGAAACCATGTTAACCAACATGTTTGACCTCTATTTTAGTGTCCATGTGGACAAGAGCAGTCATGTCTTGAAGACTTTTTGCTGGTTGGGCAAAATTATCTTTAATGTTATGTTGAATGCATTTTCTAATCAGTACATTTTCTAAGAATGGATAAGGCTGGGGGGGGGGGGGGGGCAACCTAGAAGAGAACCACAGCCAGCTCTCTTTGAATAACATCTGACTAACATTTAGGTATGGAGTCTCTTTGCAGAAGTACTGGTTCCACTGAAATCAATGGGATTTTTCCATTTGAGTTCAACTAAGGTGGAATTTCACCTTGGGTGTTTTCAGATGAGATGCTACCATGCATGGCCACACATGAGCCACAGGTCCGACCACCCATCTGAAGTTGGAGCAGCTGGATGTGTGCTCCTGTGAGCCATGGAGCACCTATTCTTAACCACTCACGGAACCATGACAGGAAATCCAGTATGCACTGTGAAAGGCAGGCCAGATGGCTGCCTCAGTGACTGCAGTAGCCAAGCTGGGAGCTGCTCATTGGATTCACTCCCCACACATTCCATATGTGTGGGTCCTCCATGGCAAAGTCACTTGGTAGCCAAAGACTCCTCCCATTGACTTGTTCATCTGAAAACACCCCTTGTGTGGCCATCACAGAAACTAGTAACTACTTTCAAATGTATATGATCCCATTGATGAGGCAAGAAAGATACCCTCCCACCCCCCCAAAAAAAAATTGGCAGCTAACCCCGTCGGGATTCTGTTCTATGCTGATGACCTAATGATCTTATCCCAGACTAGGGTTGGGCTGCTTAGGCAGCTAGGGATGTTTGCAGACTATTGCCGTAATTAACTACCCTATTGCCTCACGATTAACTACCCTAAATCAAACGTGTTGGTTTTTGCAAGGGATTGTTGGGTCCATAGGTGGCCCTTAGGCAGTGCATGCCTGGTACAAAGTAAGATCTATAAGTACCTTGGGCTGCATTTTGCCATTAACAGGCAGTGGAAGGACCACTTCAGGAGGGTAGAGGTGGCAGCCAAGAGTCAGATGTTAGCAATTCTTAGGTTGTTCGCAGGGACAGGGAGAAGGAACCTGGATATAGCAATCAAGGTCTGCGAAACTAAAGTAAAAGCTTCCCTTTTGTACGGGGCGGAACTCTGGGCCCTTTTGTCAGATATCAACTTGAACTCTCTCCAAACGTGTTTCCTCAGTGCTCTCACAAAGGTTCCGAATGGGACTCCAGCTGCGGCCATGAGACTAGAGGCCGGTATCTGAGCCTGGGTGACCGTGGCCTGGGAGCAGGTGGCGCTTTTCTGGCTAAAAACAAATAAGGCCTCTAGTAATAACTTGACTCGGTTAGTGCTACTGGATACTTTCAAGAGTCCATGGCAAGTGGCTATTACTAAATATCTGGCTCGCTGTGGCCTCTTGTTAGAGTATTTACAGAGACAAAATCCTGCTGCTGCCAAGCATGAGATTATCTTAAGAGTTAGAGACATAGGTAGGCAGGAGAATATGGCACGGGTGGCTGGCTCCCACCATCTCCAGGAGTATAGTATGTGGGCCACCCCGATGGGACAAATGGTACATTATTTCGGCATGAGGACCACGTTTAGAGAGAAACATCTGTTCCTCTGTGCCAGAGTTAATGCTCTACCTACTAATATACTTGCAGGGCGTTTTGATGGTACCCCTTATGGGGATCGCCTATGCCCTTACGATGCCCTGACAGCAGAGACCATTCAACACCTCTTATTTGAGTGCCATTTATATGACTCCATCTGTGGGGAACTCCTGGATACCCTTATTACAAAGGTTCCAGGTGCCACCTCTATTGTTCCCACTGTCGCCCCCCCCCCTTCTACATGTCATCAATCTCTCCCTTTCCACAGGCTCCTTCCCCTCTGCCTTCAAGCATGCCACTGTCTCCCCCATCCTCAAAAAGTCCACCCTGGACCCATCTGACCCCTCTAGTTACTGGCCAGTCTCCCTCCTTCCCTTTGCCCCAAAGCTTCTGGAACGTGTCGTCTACTCCCGCTGCCTGGACCTCCTCTCTGCCAACTCCTCCCTGGAACCTCTCCAATCCGGCTTCCATCCCCTCCACTCTACTGAAACTTCCCTGGCCAAGATCACCAATGATCTACTTGTCGCTAAATCTAAGCGCCACTACTCCATTCTTGTCCTCCTTGACCTCTCTGCTGCCTTCGACACTGTCAACC
>QEPC01005594.1:1813375-1852607 GCA_003113815.1 Sphenodon punctatus | reverse complement strand
CCTAACCGCCTTCGACCCTTCTCCCTCGCTGCCCCCCATGCCTGGAACTCCCTCCCTACCCACATCCGCCTTGCCCCCTCCCTCCGCTCCTTCAAATCCCTCCTCAAGACCCACTTTTTCCTCGCCGTCTTTCCCAATGCCTGCTAGTCGTTCCCCATATACTTACTGTCTGCCCTCCTCTGCAGACTGCTGCAACAACCTGATTGTAACCAAGCCAAGCACACGCACCTGAGACTTCACATCTGCCTGAATGTTTGTTTGTCTTCTCCCCTGTCTCCCCCACTGTCCCCTCTCCCTGTCTCCCCCTTGTCTTTTAGATTGTAAGCCACAGGCAGGGACCACGTCTATTTCTATGTTCTGTATAGCACCAGTCATATGGCTGGCGCTATATAAATGTTTATAATAATAATAATAATTAATAATGAATAATAAATTAGGAAATGTTTCCTCTCCTCATAATCAATAGATAATGTCAAAAAGCTCTAGAACTGCTTTACTTTTTGTGACAAGATTTTAAGTTGGCCTGGAATTTTATACTAGTTTGTAGTGTATTAGATTCTATGTTGTCTGTTACTTTCCTTTGTCGTATTGTCGGCAATAGCCTCTGGTCACGCCATAATAATATTTTTGAATGAATGCTGAGGAAGGAAAAGATCCTAAAATACTTTATGCATGCTGTCACAATAATAGTTTCCCCAGTATTATTCCCTCCTTTTCCTTGAAGACTTTATAAAAAATGTCTATCTCACAGCTCATTGTTTCTCTTCCTTGATCCAACTATGTACTCCTGGATGCTAAATTTTGTGGATTCACAAGCACATTCATAACAAGCTTTGAGGTCATGGTAAATAATAAAGCACATGATCTTTAGTTTAGGGGTCGTATTGGCTAGACTGAGGCTGCTTTCAGACACTACAGGGGAGGGGCAGGAAATTTCACAATTGCCACCACGGCTCTATAATTACGAGGATTAGTGCCTGTCAGAATGCACTAATCCCCTTTTAGCGTAAGAGAACACCCACCATTGTAAAGGCTATATTTGGGGACCCGGTCATGCGCAGGTGTTCTTGTGCCCTAAAAGGGGATTAATGCCTTCTGATGAGTGCTAATCCTTGCAAATAGAGAGCTACGGTGGTGATTGCGAAAGTTCACATCCCTCTCTGGTAATGTCTGAAAGCAGCCAGACTTTAGTGAGACTAGTCACAGGATTAATTGTAAGACATATGAATAAGTCTTTGCAGGACTGAACTCAAAGTGAAATAATTGATGCATAATATCTTTTCTTTCTTTTTTTAATGGAAAAATGTTGGGGAGAAAAAAGCAAATGCTTTCATAAAATCTAGCAGTGAATACACTCTATGTACTAGTCCTCCCCCCCCCTCCCCCCCAATTGGGAAACCACGTAGGGTGCAGGCGCACAAGACATTATCCCACTTTAGGCAGCCTTATCCCACTTTGGGGGATGTTACCAGACAATGCAGTAGGAGGTTAAATGGGACCCGCCTTCCACCTTCGCACCATAGAGCTTCAGGCAGATTGGACGCAGCTCTAGGCTGCTGCCCGCAGCTCTATGGTGGTTGACAGAGAAACTCTTGGCTGGGAGCAGAGCTGTAGTGGCCGACTGGCCTTTAAACAGACCACTGCTCTGCCCCCAGCTGGTGCTCTTGGTTCAGGTGGTCTGCTCTGCTCACGGTGCTTTAAACAGACTGGCCGCGTGAGGGTGGGGTGGATCAGGTGTCCATCTAAAAACATCCTATGTGATGCGTCCTTGGAAAAAGGTTAGGGACGCAGTACGTAGTAAGGATTCCCAAAGTGGGCTAAAGGGGGTTAAAGGGTTAAAGTGGGTTTAAAGGGTCTGCCTTCCATGTGGCTAGCTCCTGTCATGATGCGGGGTCTGTGGATCAAGCCCAAAGGAGCATGCTCCGCCCCCGCCCCCCACTTAACAGCTGATTGTAAGGGAACGGAGCCTGGGACGAGCGTGTAGTCGTCTCTTCCCTGCTGCCTAACCGCTGCCTAACAGTGGGAGTGCACACTCCTCCCACTCACTCAACTGCTGATTGGGGGAAGGGCCCCCAGAGGAGCATTCATGTACCACTCTTCCCCACCCTGACAAATAGCTGACTGTGGGAAATTGTGGGAGGGTGCCCGAGAGGAGCATGCGCACACCCCTTTCCCCACCCAAACAAGCAGCTGATTAGGGGAGATGGGGGGGACCCAGAGGAGCATGTGCCCCTATCCTCACCCCAATCTCCCCAATCAGCTGTTTGTCAGGGTGAGGAGAGGAGTGTGCATGCTCCTCCCAGGCTCCCCCTATGTGATCAGCTGTTAGGCAGGGGAAGAGTTAGCGTGCTCCTCTGCCCCCGCAACAGCTGCAGGCCCAGCTAACGGCAGCAGGCCCAATCCTGCAGCACAGCAGGAGTCGAAACACTTTGTGGCCTGCTCACTGGCCAGCTCTGGGGCATGGAGGAACTGGTGATGACCACAGGGGAACAGACTGTGTGGTCAGCTTTCCCTGCTGGTCCAAAGTATGGCAGCTGCACTTGCCTGTCATGGGGCACATGGTGAATAGAGTCTGCTCCTGCTCATGTGGCTGCATCCATTATGTTTTTCATGATAAATACATGAAGAATAGACTTATCTTTTTCCTTGGGCCCTTTTTTTTTTTTTGGGTGACGTACAGCAGTGAAACCTTGAAAAGGCCATCATTATGATCTTCTGGTGACATTTATAAGCTATTTAAAAATTTCTGTTTGGGGTTACATTTACATCAAGAGTAACTCTGAAGCAGAATCAAATGTGGCTGTCGGTTATAGGCACATAAACCTAAGGCACTCAGTTAGGGTTGAGCAGGTAGGATAACGGATAAGCTCTACGTGTGGAAGTGAGACTTCTGTTCTGAAAGTTGCATATGCTGAATACCCACTGACATATTAACAGAAATCAGAACTGGATGTTCACTTTTTTTTTCCCCTGCACCTTGTTCTACATTCTTCCCACAACTAGAACTCCCACTGGATGCAGTCCTAACATGTTTACTCATGAGTAAGTGTGTTTAGGATTGCAGCCATTGATTATAGTAGAAATTTTGCAATGTAGGACTGGACCTTTCATGATTCTTCCTTTTATGGGGAAGGGAAATTTTCTTGTATGCGTTGTGTTTAATATTGCTGCAGTGCGCAACTGGTGTCCCACCTTGAGTGAGAGTGGCGGTCCGATCCTCACATGCCCTCGTGGACGGCAATTGCCACTGCCATACTGTGGGGCCAGCACGGGGAACTGAGTACAGACCAGTCGACCCCCCCAACCCCACCCCTGCAAGGAAGCTGGACATCCGGGCTGCTCTCAGAGCTCCCACTACAGCTGAGGTGGGCTGTGAAGCCGACCACATAAACAGGCACCTGGTCCTGGCCCATCTCCTTCCCCTGACCCAACTGAGATCCCCCCCCCACCAGCCATGACGTGGCCTTGGGTGATAGCACCTGCTGCTCAAAGCTCCAGAGCAGTGCTCCCTGCATGGTGGGGTGAACACAGCCCCTCCACATGAGTAGCCCTGCCTTGAACAGCCTTACCCCAGTTGGTCCCAGCTGCTCCATGATGTGCTCTTGGAATTTTTCTGATGATGCATTGCGTAGCAGTCAGCTGTCCCCCACCCCACCCCAGGGTGGGGGAATATCTGGTGGGCAACAGCCACACAATGCACTACATTGTGTGGCCTGGCTGCCTTGGGAAGGATAAGGCTACCCAAGGCGTGGTAGCCTCCCCTGCCTTTCTCATATATCTATACCCTTTGTTTCTCTGTTTTGTACAGATGTGCATGTTTATGTTAGGTGCGTTGATTAGAAAGCCTGGCCTTGGAGTGCAATTACTTGTTTCATAAGCAAACATATCCAAGTTCTTCTCAGATTCTGCTTTAGCATTGTTAAAATTACAGCTGTACTCATGCTGAATCTTTTATTCAAAAAGAACTTAATTCAGTATGTTGTTGACCCCATAAAACCTATATGAATGATCCTTACTTCTGCCAGCAATATATTGATTACTCAGCTGACTAAAGGCTGAAGGATCGGGTCATACACCCCTGTTCACTCTGAAAAAGGATTGTTTCTGTTATTTGTTAATTCTTAGTACAACTTGTTGAAAAAACTTTTTCCATCAAGAACAATTTTGACATAAATAAAATAAGATTTTTCAAATTACCTTCAACTTTTTTCCTAGTGGATGTGGCTCCCCCACAGAAAGTGTATGTATATATTTTGTCAAAAGAGTTTTTAAAAAAATGTTTCCAGATAAATAGCTCACATTTTTGTAAGCAGAGACATTTTTCATGGTCTTCCAACTTTTTTGGGGGGAGAGAACAATTTCTGTCAATTCCGTTTGAAATGATGACACACATACACACACGCACAGAGTTGCTCTAAATAGACCGTATGCCAACTGGCTGTCTCCTACATGTTCCTTCCTACCCACTATAGATACACGCTACAGGTGTAAACCGATGAGAAGTTGCCCTACGTTAACCCCAGAGTTACCTGCCCATGTGAACGGTGACTGACAAATGTTCAGCCTGGGGCCACTACTCATGGCATCATCCTGGGGAAGGCAGATTACGCTGTGCAGGCTAATCCAAGCTACCATGGGGCCATTGCCTGTCTTTTGGTGTGTGCGCAGTCACTGCATGTGTCTAGGTCCATCGCCAGCAGGAGGATGGAGACCGGAGGAACCACCTGCAGGCTGCCAACCAACTGATGGTGTGGGCCGGGAGGGAGCAGCACCCTCCGGCACCCCACCAGCTGATGGAGTGGGCGAGGAGCTGACGGGTGCATCTTCTTCCCAGTCCACTTCATCAGCTGGTCAGGAGCTGGCAAGTGCTTCCTCTGGACCCGATCCTGCTGCTGCCTCAGGAAGTCCCAGGGACCTTCCCATCTGTTGGCCTAAACTGCAATGTGTGTGTGTCGGCTGCCCCACTGCCCAGCTACCCCACACAGGAGACTGCGTGTTTGTTTGTGCTCCCCGTGCTTTTCATTTGGGTGGTGGCTGTGTAGGGGCTCCACAAGATGACTATGGGCCCCAGCAGGCTTGTCTCAGTATTAACACCATATATTTACACCTGATGCTGCCCTCCGCAATAGGGTTGCCACCCTCTAGGCTTTACCCAGGCTTAAGAAAGATCCCCAGTTTCTATGGGCTATCGGGGAACTCTGGCCTAAATGTGTGGGAGAGCATGTCAGATAAGAGTTGGGGTCAAGAGACTCTCCCGCCACTCTTACAATACAACCCTGCTCCCTGTGGAGTGTTCTGACATCGCAACACTCCAAAGGGATGTGGCCATGTCAGTCAGGGGCAGGAAGTCCATAGCCCCTTTGCCTTCCCTTCTTCCTGACAATGGCCCTTCCCCTTTTTAGAGGGCTGTGACATCACACTGCTCCAAAAGGGGTGGAGCTACCTCAGAAATGGGCAGAAGAGAGCTGTTTCGATGTGGCCGTGTCCCTTTCTGAGTCCAGAAATTGATAACCATATTCCCTAAGCCAATAGAATGAGAGTAGGATTGGACTGTTTGGGTTCCTTCAGACATAATAATTAGCAAGTGGTAAAGTTTATGGAAAACACTGCTTGATAACTTACCCTGGATCTATTTGTGATGTGTGAAACATTTCTACTGTGTGGCAAATCCATGATGATCCATGGTTATTGTCTTTGGAACCTCTGTGATGGATCACCAAAGATTTATCATGGAGTAGAAGTGTTCACATGTCACATTGAAGTCAATTATTATTATTTATATAGTGCCAGCTATGTACCTGGCTCTGTACCATTATAAATTAGAGCAAAGCGAATTAAGGAGGAGGCCATGTCAACAGAGTCAAAGGTGGCAAAGAAGTAGAGCAGGACAAGAGTAGAACAGAGGCCCTCAGACTTAACTAAGGATTAGAAGAGAGGCAGTCAAGACAGCATGTGTAGATAATAATAATAATAATTAATAAATAATTAATAATAAAGTGTCCCCCTTGCCATAGCACTTGGAACGCTTTACACATAACAATTTAACACAACTTTTAATCCTCACAACAACCCTGTGAGGTAGGTCGGGCTGAGAGAACATTGTGACTGACCCAAGATCACCCAGTGAGTTTCTGGCTAAGACAAGACAAGAAGTGGGGTCCCCCACTAACTCCCAGTCCAAGTACTGTGCACTTAGCTATTACACCACACTGGCTCACTCCAGGAGTTTGAAAGCAAAGGGGAAGAGCGAAATCAGGTGATAGATGGAGGGGTCAAGAGAATGGCCTTCTTAAGGGTGGGAGAAACAGTAGTGTGTTTGAAAGAAGATGGAAAGGACCCAGTAGTAAGGAAGAGATTGATGATCTGCTGCAGAGAAGGTGCAGCGCCAGGGGCATTTGCAGTTAGATGAGAGGGGATAGGGCCAAGTGGGCAGGTCTTGGGATTGGATGAAGAGAGGAAGGAGGCGAGCTCACCCATGGAAGCTAGAGAGAAAGATGATAAAGGAAAGGAGGAGAATGGGGAAGGTAATAAGGGGGAGAAGCAATATCAAGGTGGATTTTAGCAATCTTATTGTTGAAAAAGGAGACGATCCTGTGCAGTGAGGGAGAAGGGGAGAAGAGGACAGGGAGGTTTCAGAAGAGAAGTGAAGGTTGAGAGGAGACATCAGAGATTACTGGAGTGAGGGTCAATCAATGTGGAGTAATAGAGCTGTTTGGCAAGGGAAGAGCAGCACTGAAGGCAGAGAGGCAGGGGTGTAGTAGCTAATATAATAGGTGCAGCCATACCAGGGCCCAAGTGCCTGGGGTTTGGGGGGACAACACGTGAAGAATTTATATGCACACTGGAGTGGGGTGCCCCATCAGGGGACTGATTCCATCTTCTACAGCAGGGCCCATTACCACCTAGCTAAGCTTAAACTGGAGGAAGTCAGCAAGTTCATGAGCCTTCCTCTAGAAGTGTTCAGTGGCATGAGAGCATGAGTGAAGGTGGTGAATTGTAGGAGTGAGCCAAGGTTGGGGGATTAATGCAATGAATAGGATGGGGTGGGAAGGGAAGGGGAGAGCAGGGATGTATTTTCACTTGAGAAAAACATTCAGGTTTATGGGATGTTGTTAAATGTGAACATGACTTTTGGCAAATAACATAGCATAGATTCATTCCATTTTCCACAGCTCTCCCTTGAGGGAGCAGGTAATTCAAATGGAGCTTAGAGCAAGAGATGATGTATTTATATTGAAAAGTGTGGTGCGGTACGTGGGGCATCTTATTATAGTTTCTGATTTGTCGTGTGCAGCTGAGATCCTGCAGGTTACGTTACAAACAATGCATAGTAAGTGACTGAAGATCTAATTAGTTGGAAATGGGAAAAACCAACAAAGACAAATATTATCTGTTTTAATTGGCTATCCTACAAACGTAGGGTTCTGCCATTATTCTCGTCTCTAATCAGCCCTGCAAGTAGCTCCCAGGCAGTCTCATAGGCATAAAAGCTATAGTAATCAATCTAAAGAACCCTCTTTGTATATGTGTGAGTGTGCATGGCATGGGGGAGGGGCAGAAAAAATGCAAGACATTGTTTCTTACACCATTATATTTGTGAGGTTTTATGATTTTTTTCAAATATTTCTAGTAAACGTTTAGAGCTGTGGCTGATGTTACGTTTTGGTTTTGGATATCCTATTTCCTGTTCTCCCTATTTGATTTTAAACTGGTTATTTGAATAGCCCTTGAATTTTAAGGTTTCTTCTTCCTTCTTTTTAGTATTTGTCTTCCCTTTTTACAATAATCTAAGGGCTTTTTCAAATGGTGCGTGGGATGTGTGTGTGTGCAGCGCAGTGGGTGGAGATAGGTGTGGGGTCGCTCCCATGGCCACACACCCATCTTCATGCATGGAGGCACCTCCATTTTCCCCAATGCCTCCGTGCGTGGGTGATCGGTGAAGCGCAGCAAAATGGCGTGGGTGATGGGTGGAGGTGTCTCTTGTGAAAAGGCCCTAAGAAGGGGATGAAAAAAAAATGTGGGGGACATTTGTTGCAGCCTTTGCTCCGTCTTTAGACAAAACTGCCATAGAATCTGTCGGTTTGAAATACTCGTTTAACTATTGGTGAAAACACAATTTGAGAAAAGAGTAATTTGTTTATATAGTGCCAGGAGTGGGCTTGGTGCTGAACTGTCATTCAGCACTGAACATACAAGTGGACAAAATCAGGAGAAGATATGCAGGAGGACACCTTCTCTCTGTGGTTTTTGCATCATCAGCAGACCAGAGGACCTTCTGCTTACTCCCTGTCCCTTCTAAAAGTGGTCTCAAGGACACAACTCTTTATGCTCTTTTATTCAAAAGTGGGCTTTACCCACCACCAAATCAGCTTGCGTCTCCTGGGTGCCTCCTTTCAGGCAAGCCCACCTGCTGGACTTGAGGCAGGCCCCTTCCTGACCTCTCAGCCTGTGGCAGTCTATGGTTAGCCAGCACCAGCTCTCGCTCCCTCCATCTATCTCTTCCTCTTGATCAGCATTCTCTTGTGGCCTAACCCAGCTGATCCTGCTGCTCAGCTTTATACGGTTTCTTGCTGCACCCTCCTCAGGAAGAATTAAATAAGGGAAGGGCTTGGTCTGGCTAGCCCACGAGCTAATCCCGCCAGAAGTTAGTTATACCTGGCCAGCACTCTGCCGCAGGATCATATACACTGGGAAGGTACAGCTGCAATTACAGCCAAACAGGTTTTTTTTTCTCATGTGGTGTTCGCAAACATGATCACTTTGGCCCTTTTTAAAATGGTCTGTGGGCACGCTGTTGTGGGGGAAGGGGAGCAGGTGCACACGGGCGCACATGATTCCCCTCCCCCCGACATACCTCTGCATGGTGCAACTGGTGTTGCCGCCGGTTGCTCGGTGCATGGGGAGCAGGTTGGGATGCGTGGGTCGTGGGAGCTTGCACCCCCACATTTGCATGAGACACTCCCCCTGTGTGGACGGGGAGTGTCCATGCGTGGGAGCATCTCGTGTAAGAAGGGCCTTTTTGAGACCCCAGCGAGCTAAGCAATGTCAGAATGCTGACCTGTGATCCATCAATGCGTATGAATAAAAGAGAGAGAGGAAAAAACGAACTTGATGGCAGTGCACATCACCCACAAGGAAGCTGCATCAGATTTACATTCCCCTGAGTGCTTCTGTCACACACGCTTGTAAAATATTCACAGAAAACAAGATGAAGTACATTTGATTTCCGTGTGTACAATAATGATTCCATTTGTTAGATAATTACTTTTATATTTTATACAGTAACTGATTTTCTCCGCAGTCTGCATTTATCGTACACTCTTCTGCATTTATCGTACACAGGGCTCCTACATGGGGAGAAATTACAGCTCTCTCTTTGGTAGCTGACTGAGGTTTTCAGTAGGAGACAACTTGGCTAGGCTTTTTAAAAAAGACGTTGGCTAGAATTTCTGGAGACTTCCATGGAGAACTATTCAAGGAGGTTGGAGACTCACCACCCACACAGTAGGTCTTTTCTTCCTTGCAAACCCTTAATCAAATTCAGTGAGCTAAGAGACTGCCTGACTTACCCATGGAAGGTATTTTTGTCACTTCAAAACATAATCAAGTATTGATTTGGATCTGTGTTGGCATAGCTGCATAAATGTAGAGATTCTCCATTAAGACTCTGGTCCCTAGCTGATCAAGCTTAAAAGAAGGGGCTGGTTGTCTGGCATCTCTCCACTCATTTGTACCTATTAAACTGGCCCTGTGCCCACGCATGAAATATTGAGCCAGCTTCAAGAAGCACTAATGTTAATGCAACAGAGGAGAGCTTGCAAAACTGCAGCAGCATGTAGAAAGATCACTCTGATGGAAAGGAATGCCAGTTCTGAGTGGTGCTATAAGGACCACATCCCTTGATGTTTCTGGGCATTTTATCATTGGGTATTTTCAGACGTTACGAGATCACGCTCAACCACAGTGAACCACGCTCTATTCCGCGGCGGGGCCAAAGAGCCCTGAACGTCTGGAAGAAGAGCTGTCCCATCGGGGAATACGAATTTTGAGAACAACTGGAGATTTGTAGAAGGTTTCCCTCCCTGGTGGCAGCAGCGGGGGGAGAAGGAGGATGTGGATAGTAGGTTAAATTGAAGTGTTGAGGAATTGGAAGGGGATTGTTTAATTTATGTTTTATAAATGAAGTTTGGATGGGTTAGAAATAATTAATTATGTATTCTAATTGTATGTAGATGGGTGGGGAGAAACTAAACATTTGTATGATATTTTTGTTATGTTGTATTGTGGAAAGGACTCACTTCCTGGTGAGAGCAGGAAGGAATGAGGAGGGTGAGAAGGACTCCTTCACTGGTGACAGCAGGGAAGGAGTGTGAGGGGGGTGGAGTAAATGGAGATTGAAGACGGGTATTGTAGATATGAAACTGTTAAGTTTATTATTTAAGAATGTGGGGGCTGTTTTCTTTGTGGGTCCCGTGGACTATATTGTATTTTTGTATCTGGTGTTATGAGTTGTTTCATTTTGTTGTGAGATGCCTCGAGTTGCCTGTGGCAAGAGAGCGCGGGGTACAAATAAAAAATGAAAATGAAAAAAGAGCAACCAGCTGTTAACCCGCAGTGACATGAGGGAGGGTGGGTGGGTGGGTGAGTGCTGCTCCGGGCGTCTGCTTGCAGTCTCTTCTTCACGCAACTGCTCCATCAGACGCATTCCGCCCGAAATGGCACCAACCAAGTCCTGCCTCACGAGACTTGGCTTCGCGCTGAACGCCACTGTCAACACTGCCGCCAGCCCGTCCTCTTCCTTCTAGAGGGGGCGAGGCAACACCCGATCCCTTCTAGGCTGCCCCCGACCCCACGAGGGGTGGGGAGGGGAGAGCCGGGAATGGGAATTATACATTTTCCTAATGTGGTTTATTGGCTTGCCTGGATGTCTTGGCATTTCTACGGTTCTGCTGGGCCTGTCAGCTCTGGTAGTTTGAATCTGGACCACGTTGTTGGGGACTGTAAATAACAATCTGATTGTTCTTGGTTCATCCATCTATGCAGGTGGTTCTTAAGTGTTTGGTCTTTGAGATACCATTTTGTAATTGCAATATAATTCCACACAAGACAACAATGGCAGGTATGCAAAAGTAGATTAAATATCAGTCAAGATTATGAATGACCTCATCTGCAGAAGATATGACCGCACCTGATAACCATTGATCTATGACATATGTGCTGGTAGTTCTCAGCCTTTTTGGGGCCAGTCTTTCCAGGAAGCTATGCTTCCAAAATGCTTTCATAGCATGCCCATGCTTACCTGTCAATATACCACACTTCGGCACATAGCTAACACTGAAACCTTTCTTTCATGTAACCCAAAACAAGCTGAATTTGTAAATTATTTATTACACAATAATATTATTTAATATCCATAATAACAGTTGTGGTGTGGCCTTGAAGGGCCACGAATCAGTCAGTCAGCTTACTTCATTCCAGATATAACATAAAATAAATTACTATTCTTCCTGAGCCAGTGATGTTGTCTAGGCCTCACTCCATGTAATGAGTGAGAGAGCTTTGTCTGCCATGTTTCAATGAGCAATATACCTACATTTTCAAGGCACACTTGACAACCTACTGAAGCATCCCAGGGTGCCTTGCAGACCTTTTGGGGATCACTGTCCTAGTAGATGCACCCCCACATCTTAAACTCTGGCACTACCGTTAGCACTTTTGTTAGAAGAGACAACATTTGGATGTTTGGTAAGCTTGGCTACCCAGTCACTCAGCTCTGGAACAGCTTTCTTCAGATCAGTTGGGTTGTAGGTTATGGCTCCCGCTCCTGCTATGTCTATTCTGTAGCCTCTAGCGCCACCCTTCTGGTATTTTTATTTTTCTCTGTGGAGATGCAGGTTTCCCCATGGAAGTGTAAGGCACAAACTGCTGAAATTACACAGTGTTGCATCACTTTGCAGTGAGGTTCTGCCATCGTGAAAGTGCTTTTCATTTTATTTAAAGACGCACGGGGAGATTCTTCAACACGTAATGTATCCGTTCTTAATGGATTTGTAAGAATGTCATGATTAGCAGTGTCGTCTGAGAACAGCAGTATAAAAGTATATTTTAAAAAGCCTGTGGCCTCCTTTCAGATTTGTTTTCAAACTGTGGGTATTGTCTTGACCCTGTAAAAGACATTGTTGTTTTACCAATAATTTCAGCGGGATCACAATTTCTGGCATCTGCAACCACAAAACTTTGGCTGGTGGAAAATGGTACTGTTTTAACTCTTGTGACCAATGTTTAATATACCAGACGAACTAGTTAACCTGGTATTAACTTATCCAAAAACTAATTTAAAGAGGTAAACTAAATGCTAGTGTATATAGAATTTTTACCATTTTGCTCGTCCTGTCACTATGAACAGACATTCTCCATTTTGATTAAAATGAAATTCTGAAAAGTTAAATTTGAAGTGATCTGATTCCACCAGTGACCAGCCTGCGATGGGCAGGACAATCCTCCACCATTAAAGATAAGGGGAGTTTTGCCATTGACTTCAATGGATGTCACCCGATAAGAAGATGATCAAAATAGGATTCTGTGATCTTGCTGGCTTTCCCAGTCAGTCGTAGATAATGAACAGCAGCCAAATGGCAAATGGAAAACGACTTCTCTTTGCCTCTTAAATAGAGGGAGACAGGAGTTAAGCAGCTTAGCCCCTTGATCTTACTGAACTTTCTGTTCAGGCAGTGTGGGGATAATGAGTCCTGCACTGGTGCTCTATGACAACTTGGGAGAATGCAGGGAAATAGCAGCAAGGTCAATGACTGACACTCTATTGAGGTTTGCTGGGACTGTGGAGGACCGCATGGAGGAATGTAAACAAGAAAAATTCCTCTGAGCAGTACGCATAATTATGACTCCCAGAAGAGGTGCCTCCCTCCCCACTTCAGCCCCACTTGTTTGGAGAGAAAATGATCCCTGCTCCATTTGTCCTCACTTGAACTTTGTCCCACTTGCTCGTGTGGAAAGTGGGGTTAAAGTGAAGGTTCTTCCAAACCTAGTGGTAGCCCCGGGTTCCTGTGTTTGTATTCTCCAGCAGATCAATCCTGCTGGCATTGAATCATTGCTGGTGCGGGGAGCTGTCCCCCGTTTGCTGGCAGCATTCCAAGTCTCTTCCTTGGGGAAGTGCCCGGGGCTGCTGCCACACTTTTGTCAGCGTTCACTCATTTCAAATTTGTCATGGGGATGGGTGATGTGAAACATCCTTGGATTAGCTTGTTTGGACAAAAATTTAGGTGCTTACTTCCTGACGAAGTAGGGGAGTACTGTTATTGCTCTTTTGCAGATGGAGAACAGAAGTATTTTTAGACGATCGCGGCGGCGCCCGCGCTTGTTTTTCAAAACTACCGGGAGGCGGGTTTACACGTGACAGCGCTGCCGATTACGCGCATGTGTGGGCGACGCGCGTCCATTTCCAGCCGCGAATGTCCACTCTCGATCGGCGACCCGTTCAGCTCGCGGCCGGAAATGGATGCGCATGCACATAATCGGTGGCGGTGTCACATGTAAACCCGTCTCCCGGTAGTTTTGAAAAACAAGCGCGGGCGCCGCCACGATCATCTAAAAATGGCCTGAGATTCCGTGACTTACCCAATGTTGCACCTGGAGTTTGTGGCAGTGCAGGGAACCCACATCTCTCAAAGTCCAAACTAGTATCCTAATCACCAGACTCTCCTTCCTCTCCAAGGGCCCAGGTAGCTAGAAGTCAAAGAAGTGGCATGTTGTGCTTTATCATTCTTTATGCACAAGGGCAATGAGTCACTATGCAGGAGACCTGCAGGAGACTCAAGATCACATTAATCTATCCTGCTAACTCAGCTGCTGAAAGCTGTAACACACAGTCTGTCGTGCAGTTATGCTCACTGTGGGGGTATAGAGGAGGATGGACAGCACAGAACTGCGTCTCCTGTTAGAAGTTTTGCACAGCTTACTATAATTTGTATTCATCCCATTTCAAAACATTCTTAAAAGGCAGAAAAAAAAAAGTGAAAAAAAAGTTCATTCAGGCATTAGTAAATAATTTGCCGGCGCACCCCCCAGTGAGACAGGACTACAAAAATTGGGTTTCAAAGAGCCGTACTCTTTATTCAAATTAAAATTAACTTCAGATTAGAATCGGTGGGGGAAATCACGCCTGTGATTTGGGTCCAGCACCTCACATAACCAATAACTCAAACTCCGGGGGTGGCCCGATATATCATCGGGATACCAATCCCTATCAACTGCTTAAACCTCTCCCCCCTCCCTTACAATGGGCTATTGGGAGGGGGACAAGGCCCCTTCCGAGCCGGAGGAAGAAGGATAGTGCCCTCGAGCTGGGGACAGTACGTGTCCCTACTGCCCTTGCGGTCACTTCTCCCAGGCGGTTGACTCCATCGCTTGCCATACCCTGAAATTACGGCAGGTGTCACCCCCCATCTCTTATGGAGATGCCTCATATTCTAAATATATCCTACCTTAACTCTGGTGCTGGACCCCTGCAGAGTGCAACAAGTGTGACGAGCAGCAAAATACCTACACACAACCTACAGGGCTCGTTGCCAATTAGACCAAATAACCCCAACACTATGAGGAAGGCGAAAAAACGGACAACCGCATGTCAATTGTGTTGACCCACCAAAAATTCCTTCCTGGCCCTACTAAGTGACCGCTTTCACCACAGTGTTGAATGGGCAGGAGGGAGGGTGCTGTTCTGTCAGCCGCTGCCTCCCAACTGAGGAGGCAAGCGGCGATCCCTAAACAGCACTGCCCACAACGGAGCGGTGCTCCAATCACTTCACACACTCTTCCGTGCCCAACCCGGCCAGGCAACCCCGGCCAGGTGAAATGCAGAGCCGGTGGCCACTCTGTCCCCCTCCCCCCCCCCGCAGCGGAACCACTGCACCCATCAGAAGGGGGTGGAAAAGGGGGGGTGGAACCCCCTCCTTCTGCTGCGTCCTACCTCATCTCCCACAGGGGGAGTGGGCGTGGCAAATCTGCCATCGCCACCGCGAAGGGGCAAATATGCAATTGCCGAGCTGCTTGCAGGAGGGGCGGGGTGGGGTATTAATGTATAAATAAATAAATAAATAACACCAGACTTAGTGTTAGACAACAGTTGTTGTTTAGAGAGTTGGTCCCAGCTATGGGAGAGAGAAGAGTTCATGTGAGAAAGCCTTTAGTACAGAACCTTTTCTGTCCCAGAGGCCACTTGGAGCCTTCAAAAGGCTGCAAACTAGTTAGGGGCTGGGGTGCTTAAGGGGTGTACTCAAGAAAAGGCGGGCCCAGATCATGGATTTCTATCATAGATTTGTCCACTACCCTTGTGTGCATGCCCTCATCTTTGATCTTATCCTGAGCTCCGTTTTTCAGTGCTTGGGGTTAGGAACTGGAGCCAGAGGCCAGATCCAGAAACTGGAAAGGGACCACATAAAAACTTGCCATGGGTTACATTTGGCCCCTGGGCCTGAGGTTCCCCATCTGTGCTTTAGTACATGTGTGCATCTCACTGATGCACACACATACACATGGCTGATCTCACTGACCAGAGTTCAGTGTAGTAACAGCTGTCCAAAAATGAAATATTAAAAGAGACAGAGATACCAGAGAGAGAGTTTCTTTTTGCCTTCTTGTAGTTCAAATTACTGAAATGGCAACAAAGCAGTTCGAAAGAGATTTTCTGTTGGTGACAGGATGCAAGCTTTGGGCTTCACATATCCCTTGTTCAGGCATGTCAAAAGTCAGAACTATTACCTGAGTAAGGACATGTGTGGCCTGAAAGCCTGCACACACTCACCAGCAGAGGTTGATCCATGTGGGAGCAACACAGCAACTGAAGAATTGTTGACGATTCCTGCCTCCTGTGGTTGGCAGAGGAGGTTCTGCTCTTGACTCTAATCTCTGGACTGACAGGAAAGGGTAAGTCTGGCTGGGTTCCATGAGACAGCAAACCCCAAAAGGTATGTTCTGAACCAAATCTGATCAGCTTGTATCTCCTCTGTCCAGCTGTTCACATATCCCGAGTCCTCTGCTTCAGCTGTGTTGTTAATTCTTACTGGTACATTTCCCTTCCTACCTTAAAGGGAAATATGGAGCAGGTGCGGGAATGGAATGAGTAACAACTGGACAATAAATGTAACACACTCCAAGGAATATGAGGTTTTAACTTCTACAACAAAGTAGTTGCATGTGGAAATTTCCCCCAGTGGATTTTGAACAGAACAGAAACTTCTGTAGTGGAAGACTATTGTTTCCAGAATTGGGGTCTGAATACACTACCAAACAGAGTAATCTCCAACATTCATGCCAGCTTCGGTAGCACTACTATAATACTAAACAAATAGTTATGGGGAAAGGCCTATAACTGGAATCGCAAACCCAAATGTGTATTGCCATTCCTTAAGAGTCCCATCCTAGTTTTCTCAAAAAAGATGAACAATGAGTTTGGTTTTGTTGTGTGTTTTGTGGCCAAAGAAAATGCAAATCAGCTTGCTGATGCATCCAGAATGGGCAAATGTGCATTTACCATTATATAACACCCAAAGACTTGTTTATGCTGCAGGTGTTTTTAGGATCCACTGCTGGTCTCCCTTAATGTGTTTTTCTTTATTTTAAAATGGTTTAAAGGGGAAAGGTAATTGTTTTAATGTTTTTTTGTTTGTTTTATTGTATCTTTATGCTTTCAAGTGCCTTTTGGCAGGGACAGGAACTATAACAAATATTATTTAGTCTAGGTTTTCACTTTCTAGTATATAAAGATGGGCAGGTACCAGGAGCCTAATGTATCTAAACCACATCTTTTTGGAAGCAGTATTGGCAGTCTGTTAAGCAAAACCTGAAGCTGTTGTGGGATCTGCTAATCCACTGCTTGCAGGATCACATTCAATAATCTACTTTAGCCCAGCAGTCCTGTAAGCACTTAAAGAACATCCAGAAAAATTAATTAAACTGCCTTCTTTATTTATCAAGCAACTGGTGCATTGTTTTCCAGTTCAGGTTATTCCAAATGACTTTGCAGACAGCCTGAGCACCATACATGGCGCCTCTTGATAAAGGCATAAGTCAGTTTAATTACGATTTCTGAATCTGCGCTCAGGACTTTGGGAGTTATACTATTGATCTGTATCCAAGACCACATCAAGGCATATGGCAGAGTATCCCTGCTTAGTTAGCAAAGGAGAGGACATGAATTGACAAGCCATACATTTGACTTAGAAGGCTTTCTTGCTTCCTGTTTCATTCTGACAACCTGGGACTATCTGCATACATGAATCCAGGTGAACTGACATCTTCCATAGACAGATCCTTGCCTTTATGGTCCACACCAGTTTTGTGACTTGCTTTGAAATTCCAGAACAAGATCAGTAACTATAAAAGGAAATCGTTTTCTGTGCAGCAAGTACCCAGCTTAATGAAGACTGGTTTTCTATTTGAGAGGCAGTAAGGCAGCCACCTCTCACGGGTTTACCCTGAGACTCCCATAAGCCTAAATGGGAGATACAGGGTCAAACTGCAAGAAATGGCAACCTGGGGGAGTAGGAGGAGGGCAGGGGGAGGGAGTACCGTTTTGGGAGGGGTCATGGGCATGTTCACCATTACAAGTCAGTGAAATCAGCCCTGCAGGATGAAAAGTTACTAGGTGTGAAACAAAGTCTCCATTCCAGAGAGGCCAGGCTAAAAAACAGCTTGATCCATAGTTAAGCAGACTGAAGATATGTAGCTGATAAAGTGAGAATGCTGTACTGCTGGCATAAAAAACTTTGCTTTGTCAATAATTGAAATTAAGATCATAACATATTTTGTGTGTGTGTGTGTGTGTAGTAGCGACCCTTTTCCCTCCCAGGGGCCACTGACGGTAAGGACTGGATCCATGGGCCCAATCCAGGAATGGGGAAGAAGCCAAATAAAATACAGCTTCAGGCTGGATTTTGCCCAAAGGGCCGGATAGTTCCTGCCTCTGTTTTAAGAGAACATCCTGTATTTGAGAACACCACAGCTCTATAGTGTCCTTTTATTTTTGACATTCTGATGCAGTAACCCTAGGGTGGAGTTCGGTGCATGTATGCGCATTTTAAAACGTTTCTATTTGAAAATGGTGATTCTGCTGGGCAGTAGTTCTCATGCAAGCAATAATTCATTGTTCAGAAGTTACCTTGTCTAACATGTGGCACTACTAGTTTCAATAATGTCATATTGGATAACAAATGTTTTCATAATGTTTTCTTACATTATTACCATTTCGTATTCCCTTTATAAGAGTAAAGCTTCATTTGTCTTGGCAATTCCCCCCCCCCCCCCTATATAGTTCTGACTGCTTCTATTTCTCTCAGTGTTGCACTCTGACCAAGGCCCTTAAAGGCAGATTTATTTTATCTAAATTTGTTTAGTAAGTCATTAGCTATATAATTTTGTAAGACCTATCTATAATAGATATGTCTAGTCTCTATCAGCACAGTAGTCGAATACCTCTCAATCATTAATGTATTTATTCTCACAGCATCCTTTGTAAGGGAAGGAAGTACCATTATTTCCACTGAGAGCCACTGTAGCTAGAAGGTAAGGTTATGGACTTGGATCTGGTAGACTAGCGCTCAAATCCTGAACTCAGAGGGTAGCTTTGGGCAAATCACTATCTCTCGGCCTCCATTCCCCTTCTCTAGAATGGAAATAATAAATGTAAACGTATCCATTATTATTTATATATACCAGTGATGTATATCACTGTAGTCAGTTGTTACCGACAGGACCCTACCACAAAGGGCTTTCTCAGGGCTGTTGTGAGGGTGAACTAGGTAAGCATCGTAAAGCACTTTGAACACTGAAAGTGCTATATAAAAATGGAAAACCTTATAGGTAGGAAGCTGAAGCACAGAGAAACCAAGGCCCCATTCACATGATATCCTTCTCTATTGCAAATGCACCATTTGTTCCTTGATCTATGTTTGCCTTGTTCTGTAGCAGTGCACTCACCCAGCTGATTAACTTGCATACTGGCCCTTCCTTCTCGATAAATTCCAGAAATGGCTAGAGGATAATGATGTCATTTTCTTGGAACAGGTGGGTTTTAGACCTGGCCAATCTACAGTGGACCATGTTTTGGTCCTTAACCATCTAATATCTAAGTATGTCTTAAACCATTCCGGTAATTCACTGTACTGCTGCTTCGTTGATCTAAAAGCCGCATTTGACTCTATAGACGGGGAGCGCCTGTGGCTAAAACTAGTTCTTCCATTGATGGCCGCCTGCTTTATCTAATAATTAAGCTACACTGTGATAACACTCTCCAGGTTCACCCTTCTTTGAACTAACTGCTTACAAACAATATTTCATTAAATCGGGGCGTACGGCAGGGTTGTATTCTTGCTCCGTCCCTATTTAATTTCTGTGTGAATGATTTAATTCCTTTCATGGTTACGTATGACACGCATGCCCCCAAGCTGGACAATCGGAGACTGTCCACTCTATTATATGCGGACGACACAGTTCTGTTATCACTAACGCAAGTGGGTCTCCGCCGGAGCATTCAAAGTTTTGCCTCCTACTGTGACCAAGAAAACCTGGTCATCAATCACGCCAAGACCAAGGTCTTGGTAGTTGGTCATAAGCGTAAACAACACAGTTGGCAAGTGAACAAGCTTCCAATTGAGCAGGTTCGAGTCTTCAAGTATCTTGGGGTTGTTTTTTCAGCCTCCAGTGGTTGGGTATTGCATGTTGCTGCAGCCATTCTCCAGGCCCAAAAGACTTCTAGTTCAATAGTCAGCTTTTTTCATACCCAGCGGGGGAGACTGGTAGGTCCAGCCCTCCAACTTTTTAAAGCAAAAAAAGTTGCTTTAAGCAAAAAAAGTTGCTACTCCTATACGCAGTAGCAGTATGCGGTTTGACTGTCTTAGATAGTCTTGAAGGAACTCAGAACTCTTTTCTGTGAGCAATTTTGGGGGTTACTAGATGTGTACATCAGGCAGTCTTAAGAAATGAAACAGTGATGAGACCAATAAGGTCACAAGCACTAGTAGCCATATTTAAACTATAGCTGAAAGTGGCAATTTTTCCTCCTGCTTTGAACTCCCTCCTGGCACATATACATAGTGCAGGTAAGGAAGATATCTGGTGGTGTTCTGTTGGGACTGAGTTACTTAAACTTGGCCTGCCTAGAGAGCTCTTGCTAACTCTGGGGCCTAGGGAGGCAATGAGGCTAATAAAGCAAAGGATACTGGACCAGGAACTCCAGACAGAAAATAATGCCCTGTTTACCCAGAAGGTTGTCCCAGGGTATATTTATAGTGGTCCACAATCTGTTCCAGCACAATATCTAATTAATTGGTCATCTTGGCCCCAGAGGAGGGCCTTTACCTTAATGCGTCTGAATGTATTCCCCTCCGCAATGCTGGACGGTAGATATCATAATACTCCTAAGGAGACTAGATTGTGTCTATTTTGTGATTCCGCTGTCCCCGAGACTGTAAAACACATAATCTTGAAATGCCCAGCCTATAACCATCTGAGGGGAAAATACATCAAGGTGTTTATTAACAAGTTTTCTGTTGGGTTGCCTGATGACAGTTACCTGCAGCTTTTGTTGGACAGGAGAGATTCGTCATGTTCTAGAGCTGTGGCAGCTTTTGGTGCCTGTATAGTTTTTTACAAACAAAAACGGGTAATTTTGCTAAAAAGTGGATGCATTGTTTGCATCTTTGCATATATATTTTTTTTGACATGTCTTGTCTTGTATTGACTTGCTCTGTATTTTTATATTTATTATTTTGCCTAGTTAGGCCTTGTATATTTTTGTATTTATGTTTGCATTTATGTTTGTATTGGATTGTTATGCTCTAATGGCCAACAATAAACTCTTATCTTCCTTCCTCCCTACTGGCCCTTCCTCTTTGCGCAATGCATTGAAGAATGCCCTTGTAGTACTATCCGTGCATGCAACTGTTTAGAGGTAGCATGGAATGGAGGAGAGGATCAGGACTCCAAAACTCTTTGGCCACACTCTTTTGGTCACTAGAAGGTAAAGTGACAAAGAGGAAATAATGCATCAGGGATTGAAGTTTGCTCTGGTTAATCAAATGGCACATCATTACTTACTGATAGGGTCAGATCCTTGCAAGCAAACCTTTTGCGTTTAGTTGCAGGGAACAAAAAGCACAGGAAGTGGTTAAGGATTTCAAACAACACTTGGAATTTCAAATTGTGTCACTACGCAGCCTAAGTGTTGCTTGAATGAGCCCCTCAGAGGGTGTTCAGAAGAGCATGCCAGCTCTGGGGTTCTTAATCTGGGGCTGGTCTTTCAAAATAACTGTCTCCCTCTTCTTCTCCTCTCACAACTAGTACGAGTCACAGTTTAACTAGTCTATTATTTTCTTGTCGACGCACCCCCAGAAATGAGACAGGACACCAATATATGGATTTAACATGGCCGCACCCTTTATTGATCAAATGATTCAAATCAAATAGGTGAGGGGGTGGCATCGCCTATTGCGATTCAGTGTCCAGTATCAAAACAATAACATATTGAACTGTTTAAGAACAGGGGAGGTCTCGATATATCCTCGATAACCTCCCCACCAATACACAACGTCTCCCCGTAGTCCAGCGCTTAGTGCATGGCCAAACAGGGACTGAGTCCTTTCAGACTTGAATAAGGATTAGGGTGCCTCCCAGTGGGGGGCCATACAATGCCCTACCACCGCTCCCGGTCACCCTTTCCCAGGGAAAACAGCGCCACACGATGCCATACCCTGCAATCACGTTAAGCGTGTCTTTCCCATCTCTTAAGGAGATGACTCCTATTTCACTTACCCTAACAGAACCGATACTGGACCCCCGCCAAGGGTGCGACAATTATAACCTTAAAAACATACATTAACTTCCAAGCAGGCACCACACCAGTCTATTGGCCGGCCGAATTACCCATACTGTAAGGAAGGCGAAAACAAGCAAGAAGGTCCTCTGACCAACTTTTCTTGCCAAAAATTCCTTCCTGGCCCATATAATGCAACCAGTCAAAAGGGAGGGAGGGTGGGTGGGTGCTGCTCCATTCCCTGCTTGTCCTGGACTGAGCGGGGAACGCCGAACTAAGCTGCTGGCCAGACCCACGTGGCATCAAGCAGCCAATCAGGGCTTCCCCTTTTTTGCGCGGTGAGGAGGGTTGCCTAGGGCAACCCTCGCCGACCGCTCCAGCAGCTCAGACAGTAAAAAACACTGCAGCTTTGCAGCCCTGCTCCTGCAGAGGCTCCCGCTCATTTCTTAGAGCTGAGGGCATGACAATCGCCCCGTAGCCACTCATTCGGCTGAGGGCAATTAGCTATTCCTCTCTTTGACAAAAGTCCTTGCTCTGAAGCCCAGGAACATATCCTGTAGTTTCTTCCTCCCCCCGCACCCTCGGAGAGAAAAATTATAGCAGAGGCAGAAAAGCTAGTCACAGATTGCAGGTGTATTATGAGCAGCTGGCAAACAAAGTGTTGAGGGATCCTGGGAACAGGGAGGACTGAGGGGAGTACTACAAACGGAGGCAGTGCCCTTGGATTTGTTCAGACATGGCTCTCCCTGCTTTAATCCCAGCTCTTTGCTGGAGTAAGTACTCCCTTTCCCCCTGGCTTTAATGCTTATGAGGACATATAATGCAAGGGTAAATCAAGTTAAAGGATGTGAATTTGGGCTCTCCTTACGAGCTCTCAGAAGGCATAGCACAGTGTGAGAGTTTGGCTGAAGGGTTGCACTCTGACTGAGGCCCTTAAAGACAGATTTATCCAAGGACATTTTTAAACAAGATATCCCCATGCATGGACACTCACTGTCCATGTGGGGGAGGTCTTATTTGAATACAGGTGTGTGCTCCCATGACCCTCACACAGGGCAGTCCAGAAAAATCTGGAGCATCCCATGTGTAGTTGGGGTAGGGGGCTGTGCAGGGGGGCAGGCTCATTTACTTTAATCAAGACTTGTAACCCACCCCCCTCCTGCCCAACGGCAGCTCAGGGCAGGTACAGCAAACAATAAAAACGATTAAAAATACAACAGACTGGCTCAAATAACCCAAACAAAAAAACCAAAACAAAGGGGGAAAAAACCCCACTCATTACCTATCTCCCTCACCGAATGCCTGGCGAAACAGCCAGGTCTTATCATCTGCGGAAGGAGGGAAGAGCCAGAGTGAGGCATAACTCTACCGGGAGGGAGTTCCACAGCCAAGGCGTGGCCAAAGAGAATGTCCTCTCAAAGGTCACCCCCACACACACACCTCCATACATTTGAAGCACTCCTCCATGCATGGTGTCCATGCACTCACCCCCTGTACCGATCACACTCTCCCCATCTCATTTAAGAACATCCTAAGTTTGTTTCCTCATCGTAAGGCCCATTTAATAAACTGAAAAACACAGGAGGCAAGCAAAGAAAAGACAACACAGGCCAAACTGCAAATTCCAATCCTAGTACTTTCAGGCTCTAGATCAGGGGTGGGCAGAGTTCCCAAACACAAGAGTCATGTACCAAAGCTTTCATATCACCAAGAGCCACAACAACGACAACATGCATCACAACAATCATGGCTTCCTGACACAACAGCATGACTCTCCGCCTGCTCTCCGATGACCTGGTGGGCTTGGGCAGCAGCAGCAGCGAGCATGCTGTCCCCTGGCCTCCACCAGGCTCCAGTAGCTGAAATAGCAGTGCAAGTTCTCTTGCTTCTGAGGGAGCTACATAAACACTCCAACAGCCATAGTACAGGCTTCCAAAAAACACATTCTACTCCAAGCTGCCATTTGTTCCTCTCTGCCCTAGACTTAGGCCGCTTTTAGACGAGCGGCGGTCCGTTTCGCGTCGGCGGCGCGCATATTTTGAAACTTCCACCTGGTCTAATTAGACGAGATGGAAGTGGCTTAATATGCGCATATTATGGCGGAGGTGCATTTTTTTAAAAATGCGCCTCCGCCGTAATATGCGCATATTAAGCCACTTCCGTCTCATCTAATTAGACCAGGCGGAAGTTTCAAAATATGCGCGCCGCCGACGCGAAACGGACCGCCGCTCGTCTAAAAGCTGCCTTTGCCTTCTAGTTATGATAAAACAGCTCATGCCAGGCACTCTAGCTTCCCCTCAAGTCTTCTCCTCCTCTGCATTAGCTCAGCAGAGTTTATATAACTGCAACCACACACTAATTAGTCTCAGCTGGGGTTGCTCCCTCAGCATTAAACTCTATGTTAGCCAAAATCAGGAGGCAGTCCCCCAGCGCTATTTTTTATTTTTATTTTAAATTAAAATTGCCAGGGCCTAAGCCTGCCCCAGAAGTCACATCTCCTGACCCAAAGCTTGTCAGAGCAGGGAAATAAACTCTATTCTCCAGCAACCAACCCAAGAGCTGAACTGACCTGCTTCTCTACAGCTGAACATAAAATAAACAGAAGTTCTTGTGACATAATCTATGATGGCAAGTGCAGGGGGTGCAGCAGGAAAATCATCAATGAAAGCCAAATAAACCATACAGTTTTCCCACCGCAAGTTTTCATCTCTGACCCTGAAATGGCAAATATTAATCTTTTCCTGGTCTTTCATATTTTGGGGGGCATATTCCTACTGGGAACATTTCCCAGGGCTCAGTCCTCCTTGGAATTTAATTGCCAGGACTGAGCACTGGCAAATTAAGCCCTGAGGTCCCCCCCCCAAGCTGGGTCTGTTACAGAGGGATATTGCCTTGGAAATGTGTGAACAAATTTTGAGGCAGATTTTCAAAGTCAAAAATGGAACCTTACAAGCTTGACTTCCATTGGCTTTAAACAATTTCCCAAACATTACACAGAAAGCCTACGAGGGAGCTAGAAAGATAGTAGGGGTCACGCGAGACTTATGGTGCAGGCTAGTGCCCCAACCAGTGGGTTCAAGGATCCAACATTGATTTTTACGCAATAGAAACGTTAACAGCAGATTGGGAGTAGGTAAGCTGGTGTTTGATTGGTTCTGAAAACTTAATTATTGGCATAGATTTATCTCTGAAAAATCCCAACATGACTTCGGGGAAAGATATTGTCCAGGATGCTGACTAATTCTGCAGACAGAGATTGCTTGTAATTCATGTTGAATTCACCCTTTTGTGTAAAAGCTTTTCTGCTTCTTCAATCCCACTTAAGCCCTGTGTGTTACCCCTTGTGTAAGGGGGCCAATGTGCACCTTTTAAATCCCACGTAAGCTCTATTTACATAGACCTCCTGGCTCTCTGCACAGTGGAGAGTTTCACCCTGTAGCTTGTGAAGAAGAGCCAGTTGGTTGGTTGCAATTATTTAATGCACAATATTATTACACTTTCAATTTTATTATTTCAAGATAGCAGGCTGTCACTTGAAAGCTGCCATCCCCTCAGGTTTCTGCTCTAACAGGAGGTGCGGATACTCATTACATGGCAGAATACAAAGCAATTATAGCTCACAGAATTACATCTTGGTCTCATTGTCTTCATCATGGGCAAATAATTGGTACAACTAATAAAAGACTGTGAAATGGAGAGCCTGTTGTTGGTGTTACAAAGAGAGGGAATAAAGGCTGTCCAGTCCACTGCTTGTGGGAGGAGAGATGAACCAGTCGGGTGCAGTAAACTGTGTGCTAATTACAGAGATGGGAACATTTCTGATAGGGCGGATCAAAGGCAGAGCACACAACAAAACGGAGGGAAGAAAAACACATTAGATTTATCTTCACCAGAGGCCAAACCAGGGTGTTTCAGAGAGACCCCTGCAATGGAGGCTTTTCAGTTTCCTGCTTCCATCTACTCCTACATTCTGCTTTCCCCCCCACCCTCTCCCAATTCCACAGCGCTGGGGTGGGGGTGGCCAGGCTGCTCCCTGCCTATCACTGGAAGTGCTGGAGGGGGCGAGGGGCGGGTCTTGATCACGCCCTGCCAGATAGCTGATCTTCAGGAGGCATGTTAGTGCTGTGTCCATAGTGTTTCAGCATGAGGCTGACTTGCTTCCACCGAATCAGTGGGGAGCAGAGGAGTCAGGCCAGGCATGAAGCGGAATCTGTTTCTGTGAAATATGGTGGGTGCAGACTTGTGCCCACCTAGTCCCACCTGTATGGGAGCACAGGGCCCTGGGATCTATGGGGCCTTGCTGGGCTTCGTTTCTAGATATCCCAGTGCTGAGGACTTGACAAATATCTTGGCAGATACATTAATTGTAACTCACCCTTGAGTGACTATGAAGAGTGTAAGGAGGACAAGGGGTGAGCCTGGGTGTGAAATCCTAACTCCAGTGCAGCCGAGGGCAAAACCCCTGTTGACTTAATGGAGCCAGGATTTCACGCGGTGACCCTAGCCCTGCCTCATAGAATAATGATGGGCTCCCGTCAATTAGGCTTATTGGAATGTGTTTCTCCTCATCAGGCTCCTTTTGCAAGAAATTTGGTTTACTCCCCAAACAGCGATGTGCTTAAAGTGGTCCTGCCTTGCCTTCTATGCTTGGCTCTCCTCCCTCACCTCAAAACTGTTCTTCACAAGTATTTTGTGGAGGACACCTCCTAGAACAAGCTGTCTTGCTGAATTACACTGAGCCGTGCTGGAAATGCGACAGATAAGATGTGGGAACTCTAATCCTCTGTAGTTTTTATTTATTTATTTATTCTAAAATTTATATGCTGCCCCCTCCTGCCTATATTAAATGCATGCAGTTACAAAACTGATTGGGAAACAAAAATATCTGAATTTTACTCCGTATTCTGCTGCTATTAATGCAACTAAAATGGTTTCTGTGCATCTGGAATCAGTCAGATTGACTTTTACACATGTATACCTCCCCCCCGCCATTAACAACATTGGGTGTTTTCACATGGACAGCACCCATGCCTTTGCCCTGCCTTACCCCCAGGTGGGCTGTCTGCCTGCCAGATGTGTTAGCAAAGCAGAGGCGGGGCAGGCCTGCCGGCGGTACTCCAGAACATCCAGGAGCCCCGTCAGTGGAGTTGGCAGCTCAAACCTAGGGCATCAGCCAGAGATAGGGCTGTGGTCTGTCTGCTTGGTGGATGGCTGTTGTAGTCCCACTGTTGGTCAGGGTTTCCCCAGGCAATGTCATAGAGTTGATGTGGGGGAAGGGGTGTCATGCGAGCAGACTATGGGCCTTGGCAGCTCCCCATAATGGGCTGTTGTAATTTTATAGAGTTGGGTGCTATAAATTCAGTCCACTGATGGCTAGAATTGGAGAAAGAGCTCTGTAGGCTTGGAGTTGGACAAGGAATTGACCCTACAAAGAGGTTTGCCCAAGAGCCCAGGAAGAGGATTGGTGCAGTACTGGAGAAGGGACAGGAAGCTTAGAGACTGAGAGTGGCTTGCGACAGCATCTTGATGGGAGGTTTATGGTCCTTGTGTGGATATTTGGGAACGTTTATTGCACTGTAAATAAAAAAGCACTCGGTGGGGGAAGCTTGGAGTGGTGTGATTTAATGGGGCATTGATCTTTATTTATTTTACATATTTAATACTCTGTCCCTCCTGCCTCAGGCAGCTCAGAGCAGCTTATATTTTCAACATAAACAATATAAAACAATACAAATCTAAAAATCCATTCCACCAAATGCATAAAACAATAAAATCCCACCCACCCTACCCATCCCCTCCACCGAATGCCTGGCGGAACAGCCAGGACTTACACTGCTGCCAGAAGGTGAGCAAATCCAAACAGAGGCAGACCTCTGTTGGAAGGGAGTTAAACAGCAACAGAGTGGCATCCAAGAACGCCCTCCTCACAGTGACTACCCGAAGAAAGCATGCGACCTCCAGTAGGACATCCCCAGATGCCCATGGGAGATGAGGCAGTCCATCAGGTAGGTAGGACCCAGACCATTTAGGTCTTTATAGGTCAACACCAGCACCTTGAATTGGGCTCGGAAGACTATAAGCAACCAGTGCAGTACACAAAGAACTGGAGTAATGTGTTCCCATAAGCAGATGGGCCACCGCATCTGCACTAGTTGCAGCTTCTGGACTGTCACCATGCGCAGCCTCATGTAGAGCGCATTGCAGCAGTCCAATCTTGAGGTAATGAACGTATGGATAATGGTGGCAAGGTCCTGATCCAAAATATATGGCCGGAGCCGTCTCACTAGATGTAATTGGGGAAAGGCGCTCCTAGCCACAGCTGCCACCTGGACATCCAGGTACGGCTGGGAATCCAGGAGCACCCCAAGGCTCCGAACCTGAAAGGCCAAGGGAGGGCAAATCCCATCAACAATGAGTGTCCCACCCTCGCCCACATCACTGACCCTGCCAATGAGCATCACTTCCATCTTATCAGAATTCAGCTTCAGTTGACTCAGCCTCATCCAGTCCCCCACAGTTTCTAGACATCGGGAAAACACCGAGACTCCCAGGCCAGAGCTACCCTGCCACAAGCATCTTATATCTTGCTTCTTACAGTAGATACTGTTTGGGTCAGCCTTTCTATTCAGGTTAAGGAGACCAAGGATTCATTTTCAACCATCTCCATCAGTAGGATAGGCTTTCTTTCTGTAGGGTTTGGAATAAGCCATGGTTTAATTCTCATTTACACTGGAGCTGAAATGAATATTCAGTGCACTAGTTGAATGCCCCAGAGGTCTGTACCGGAACTGGTGTTTAATATATTCATTAATGATCTGGAGAAGGGAGTAAAGAGTGAAGTGATCAAATTTGCAGATGACACAAAGTTATTCATGGTAGTTAAAACCTGAGCGTTCTGTGAAGAAATGTAGGAGAATCTTGCGAGACTGGGTGACCAGGCATCTAAATGGAAAATGAAATTTAATGTGGACAAGTGCAAAGTGATGCACATAGGGGAAAATAATCCAAACTATATAATAACAATGATCTTTATTTTTATATAGCGTCCCCTGCCATGGCACTCGGAGTGCTTTAACAAAACTTAATTCTCACAACAACCCTGTGAGGTAGGTTAGACTGAGAGAATATTGCAACTGGCCCAAGGCCAATTTTATATTATATATATTGTATATTATAATAATGTATACATATTGTATATATGTACACAATGCTGGGTTCTAAATTAGGAGTTACCATGCAAGAAAAGGATCTTGGGAGTCTGTGGACAATACATTGAAATCCTCAGTTCAGTGTGCAGTGGCCTGTCTTTCTTTTTGTACTTACAATTTTAATTTCCTCAGCCCCTTTCCAAAATGTGTTGTTTTCATGTGCTGCAGATATCCTTCTGGGGTCCAATTCTGCAAAGTTTTACTAATTTTTATTTTAAAAGCTATCTGCTAGGATTATGCTGTGGGAGTAAAGATTCCTCCGGCAGTAACTGGTGGTGGAAAGAGGCTATAAGATCTTTCCACTTACAAACTTAATGTCCAGCGCTTCAGTGGCAGAAACTTCCACCTTACTATTAACAGCATGGAATTTGCTCTCTAAAGTGGCTTGCTTTTGATCTGTTGGAAAGCTTGCAACAGCCCATTATAGGGAGCTCTCCTGCTGTTGAACTGATAAAGGCAGCTCTTGTGGCATCTCTGCTCAGCAGAGTGGCAGAATAGGAATCAGCAGCTTTGTTTATGACTTCTCCCTTTTAGTTTTCTCCCCAGGATCTTCAACATCTCGAGCAGTTAACAACCATGTTAAACAGTGGCCAGATGTCAAAGCAGTGGCAATTTGTAAGCAAACTCTGGGACTCTAGCACTCTGCAACTATTGTCCCTCAAAGTCAGGCCTGCCTTGCAGAATTGTTTGCCTTCTGCTTCTGTACATGCAGGGAAAGGTACTTTATTTCTGTATAGTATTATACGCTTACACAAAAATTAATTAAAAGAACATTAAGGTTGCTAGGGCAAGCACTCAAATGCTACTAAATGCCAGAAGAAAGGTAAGTTTTGCAACCTTAGCTTGGACCCCAGACATGTATGAAATATGACAGTCATAGGCCGTTTTTACACGGACAGCGCCGCAGGGGGATATGGGAAGGAAAGGGGAGGGGCCAGCAAACACCCAGCGGTGCCGGCCAAACACCTATCCCGGGAAACATCCAGTAAACACCCGTGCAAGTACACGGACAGCCGGGACCGGCAGGGAAGCCCCATCCGGCACAGCGACGGCACAACATGGCCAACTGAGGGCAAACGAAGCCCCGCAACACGGACCCCAAGCCGCCAGGACCCGCACGAACGGGGCGGGAGGGAGATGGGATGGCAGCCGCAACAAAGGAGCTGACCCCGCACAGCCCTGACACAGAGCCCGGACAGCCCGGTGCCAGCCCCCCCACCCCCAGCAGAGCAGCCCCCACACAGCAGGCAACAGAAGCATGCAGGGACGGGGGCACGGCCCACGGGGACAAGGGGGGGAAGGCACCCACACAACACAGGCAACCCCGCAACACCCCCTCAGAGGCACTCGGACAAGGGGAGAGGTCAAAGCAAAGCACAACATGAACACACAGGGAAGGAACACAAATGCCTTTAATGAAACGGGGAACCAGCAACAGGGGGCAACAACAACAACAGGGCAGGGCAGGGTAGGGGGATGGGGCACCAGAAGGGGGTGCCAGCGACAGAAACGTCAGGCCTGGGACAACACCCAGTCAATAGGACCAGCGACCCCGCGTCCAGCGCCAGCACTCAGCCTGTGTGCGGTCCAGGCAGTGCAGCTGCTCCAGGACATGCAGGAGGAGCTCCAACAACTCCCCCTTCTCCCAGGTCCGCTCCGCGATCATGGCTTGCACTGAATGGGACAGAGGGAGAGGAGACAGCCATTAGAGCTGGCCCCGGGCACCAAGGAACAGAATCCCCCACGGAGGGACACAGGTACAGGGCCCAGCAAGCAGGCAGCACACTCACGGATGCCATCGAACAGCGGGTCCACCGCCCGCATGTCCCACGCCGCCCACTCCAGCTGCTGCACCATTGCACCCAGGCACAAGATCACCAGCAGCACGACAACCATAGCTGCAGGAGAGAAGGGACAGGGCACTGGGGAACGCCCGCACCAACGGGCCCTGGGATGGCCAGGGACAGCACCAGGGGCACACCCCACACACTGACAACCACCACCCAGAGAGCACCCAGACCCCTGCATGAAGGGGAATCAGAGGGGCCAAAGCCCGGGGCCAGCACAACCCCTACTCACGCTTAGCCGCCCAGCACCCATGCTGCCACCACCACCACAGACGGCCCGTACCAACAGGGGGAGACAGCAGAGGGGAGCAGAGGGGAGGTGCAGGGCCACACCAACACACAGACGAGTCCAGGGGGTGCCCTGGACTGGCCGACTGCCCACCACCAATACCATCCCTTGAGCAAGCCCAGGTAGCAGTGCCCAGCAGGGAAGCTGCCAGGGCAACACACAGCACACAACCAGCGCACACCCCACAGGCCTGGAGCCCACCAGCACACACCAAGCACACCCCCTGCACACAAGCACACAGATGGGGGCAGGAGGGCTGCCAAGGGGAGGGGGCACCCATCCGCCACAGCAGCAAGATAAGCAAGGCAGGACAGACCATCACAGAACAACATTGTATTGGTGCCCACGGAACGGGGTTCCCCAAGCAAAGAGAGACAGAGCAGGGGGGTGAAGGTGGAACCACAGCCGGGCAAGAGAAGCACAACAGGAGGGCACAGGTGCGCCCACGGTCAGCGGGCGAGGGCACTAGGGAAGCCCCAGCGGGAAGGAGCAGCGGTCACCCAGAGGGGGCGATGGTGCCCAGTGAACCAGGCGGCAGCCAGCAGCAAAGCAGATGGCAGTGCACAGCCCGATCGGTGGCACGGGGGGGAAGGCAATGCACCATCCAGGGCACCGGGGTGGCTGCGAGCGGGTGGCGGTGAGGGACTGCTCATGGACGGTCCGGTAAGCGCTCCCGGAGCGGCGACCCCTGCGCTAGACCCTCCCAGGTGAACAGGCCCCTTTGGAAGCCTTGGGAGCGCATATGATCATCCACCAGGAAGCGGGGAAGGAGGAGATCCGCTCCGGCGGCCGCAGTCCACACAGCTGGAATGTCCCTCACCAATCGAAGGGCAGCAAGCTCCACAGTGGAGAGGTCCCTGGTCCAGAGTGGGCCACCAACTTCGGGAGACAGCAAGCCCAGGTCCCACAGGAGGGCCCCCACATCTGAGGGTGCGCGTGGGATGCTGCAGGCATGCAGGAGGGTGCCGGTGTACAGGGAAGCAACAGGGGGACCCCTGGACAGCAAGGTGAGGTCGAACCCGGTTCGCTCCATCAGCAGGCGAGCCGCCATTAACTCTGCAGCAGTCCACGGCATGACAGTGGCAGCCAGATGCCCCCAAGGAGGCTGGCACAGGGGGGTGAAGCCGAGCTCGAGGGAACGGCCATGGCACGCTGGGGCACTGACCTGGTGACCCATCGTCCACATGTACCGCGACAGGAGCCGAAAGCCATCCTCCACCGACGGGGTCACCCACCAACAGCTGAACATCGGGGCTCAACCAGAGAGCCACCAACAGCATGTCTGCACTGGGCAACCAATCCTCCCGTACATCCCCAGCTGAGGGCCCTGCAGAACGACCGGCCATGGCAGGAGTGGGGCCTGCTCCGGTGAAGCAACAGGCACGAGATGGAGGGCTGCAGTGACTGGGACGAGCACGTAACAAGTGGCTACCCTTGCCCACAGGTGGCCTTGGATGCCAGAGATAGACTGGCCCTCTGGGGCCGGGGTGCCGCAACCCACAAACAGGACAGAAGGGATGCAGCACAGGTGACGAGAGATGAGGGAGCCCACGACCAGTCACTGCACCAGGCCAAGGAGTCGAGCCGGGCATTGTATCCACACCGCACACAGCTGCAGCATGCAAAGGCGGACCATGGCAGGGGGGACTGTAGTGCGGGTGCGGAGGCAGCGGTATCCTGGAGTGTGCGTGCTCTCATCCCCCCCGGCGGGCATGCGGCCGGCGCACTCGCGGGAATGATCAGCCGGATCCGGCAACTGGTGGCAGCCCCAGCACACCCCCAGTGCAACACCAATCGGTGCCCTGACCCTACCGGACTACACAGTAAATAAGCGACCCGATGCAGGAGGTCGGGTATGGGGCGGAGGGGCTGTAGCATGGGGTCGAGCAGCAAACAGAGAATGGCAACACCGAGCTGGGTGGACACAGAGGAGCATCTGCGATACCAGGGGAGAGTGGGCCGTGGGCACAGGCCACACAGTGGAGTGTGCTGCGGCCAGGGCACATGCCAACAGGGGGTGACTGGGAGTGGGGAGCTGCAGAACCATACTGCCAGGGGACGAGTACCCACAGCCAAGGGACATGCTGCTGCGACTCCTGCATGCAGCCCTCCTGCTGCTGCACTTGCTGCTACAGCAGATACCCCTGCTTCGCCTGGCGGGTCAAGGCTCCATCCTCCTGGGGGCATGGCGGCAGAGGGCAGAAAACTTCAGGAGGGCAGCAGTCGTGCGATGGGCGAGGCGGGCAGCCATCCAACGCCGTGCCCTGTTGGGTTCCGTGGTGTCCCAGCAAGGCCAGCTCATCCTGGCCCGATGGACCCTCAATGTGTATGCCTGCTGTATGACCCTACCAACTCTGCGACGGCACTGGTCGTGCCCCTGCACCAATGATTGGTGGGAGAACATGTTGGCCACCTGGACAGACGGGGAATGGTTGGACCACTTCCGGATGCCCAGCTTCCTCCTGACCTGCTTGGGGGAGCTCCTCAACCCCCACCTCTGGAGTCAGGAGATGAACATGCGCTTCCTGCTGCCACCAGGGATGCGTGTGGCCATGGCGGTGTTCCAGCTGGCCACCCCAGATTCCTGTAGGAACGTGGGGGAGCAGCTTGGGGTGGGCACTGCCACCGTGAACAGGGCCCTCAATGATGTGTGTGACCTGTTCATGGAGCTCCTCTTGGAGTGGGTCATCCAGCTCCATGACCCCGAGGAGGTGATGCGTGAGTTCAAGGAAATGGGGTTCCCTCATTGCATCAGGGCTATTGACAGCATCCACATCCCCATCGTATGACCCCCCTCATGCAAAGATCGACTACCTGAACCGAAAACAGGCCTTCTCCATCAATCTGCAGGCCATAGTTGGTCATAGGGGCCTGTTTATAGATGTGCATGTAGGCCAGTCGGGGTGGAGCCACAACATGCGTATCCTGCATGCCTCCCCCCTTCTATGCATGCAAGTTCGACTGGGAGATCACCCCCAACCTGTACCGCGTAATAGCGGGGGTTCCCATGGCCCCTGTAGTGATAGGGGATCCCGCCTACCTGCTCAGCCCGTAGATGATGTGGGCCTATCCAGTGGCACGCAACCCAGACCACCGCCTGTTCAATGAGCGCTTGTCATCCTCATGCAGCGTGGTTGAGCTGGCCTTCGGGCTCCTGAAGACGCGCTGACGCCTCCTGATGAACATGAGCCAGTTTGACCTGGACCACATCGTCATTCTTGTCCTGGCAGCATGCATCCTGCACAATGTATGCGAGACAGGAGGCGCTGCCCTGGACAACCCACCACCGGTGCACAGGGCCGGCCCCGTGCCCCTGTACCAACATGCCCAGGATGGGGCATTCTGGCGCATCTCAGAAGAGAACAGGAACGCCATCTGCCACCACATAATTTCCCAGGCAGCTGAACACCGGGCAGCGCCCGACCCACACCCATGTCCATAGCCCTGTGAACCCCTGGGTATTACCCATGAATACCCAGCCCTGCCTCCATGCCATATGTGGGCGACGGGGGTCCAGGGATTGGGTACTGTGGGCTGCCAGGTTGCGTGCGCACGCCCCTCGCTGTCTGCCACGGGGTGCTCTGGCCCCGCGGTGCCCTGCCTGTTGCCTTTCGCCGACCTGCCAATGACGGTTCTGTGTACACCTGTTCCAGCCAGTACAACTGGCAGCTGCTTCACTGGGCTGGGCCCTGGCCCTGGCAGCCGCCCCGGCACTGTACAGTGCCCCCCCGCCATGGAACCCCCCTGGGTTTCCCCCCTCCTCCCACCACCTGTCCCGGCACAGAGGAAGCAACAGCGAGGTGTAGGTTCAGCAGCTCTTTATTGGTGGGGGGTGTGTACAATTGGAAGGGGTGGTTAACTTCGGGGGTGCCCACGCCCCCCTCTTGGCTGCACCACTGGGGCTCGCAGGCCGGTGAGCCCTAGCCGCAGTCGACTGCAGGGATCACTGACTTGATGACCCGACCCTCATGCACTGGCTGCTTCATCCTGGCCTCCGCTGACGGCCCCTGCGAGGAGGAACAAGAATGGGGTAAGNCCCCCGTCATGCACTGGCTGCTTCATCCTGGCCTCCACTGACGGCCCCTGCGAGGAGGAACAAGAATGGGGTAAGCGATCATCATGTTCACCTATCTCTGTCCCATGCCGGGGCCCAGACCACTGGGGACCCCGTGGTCACCCAGGGATCCCCCTACGCCCCACACAAGCATAATACGTAATGTGGAGCAACCCTTTATGAAGGGGGCCCTTGTATCAACCCTCCCATGGTTATACGGACCCTGTGCAGTAGGGGTGGAACCAAACAAAAAAAACCGGGTATCGGTTTTACCGGTTACCGGTTTCAAAAAAATTGGTTTTACTGGTAAAACCGGTTTACTGGTACCGGTTTTTTTCCATTGATTTCAATGGGGAAGTGTCCCCATTTAAATCAATGAACCCCCCCAAACCTCCCCCTCCCAGGCTGCGCGGGTGGAAGGGGGGAAACCCCCACCCTGCCCAGCCTGGATTTTGTTTTATTTCAGCCGGAGTTGCAGGTAAGTCTGGGCCGCCGCCACCACACTGGCGGCTGCCCGGCGGCAGCCAGGGGGGCTATTGCTGAAGGTGGAGGCAGCTCTCCTCCAGGAGCCCTCCCGACTGGGGCAAGCACTCTAGGTTAACCCCCCCATCCGCCTTTTACCTGGGCTGTGGGTGGCGGCGGCGGGGACAGCAGTGTGGCGTGGGTCCGGCGTCAGCGTCAGCGCTGGCTTCACTTCAGCGCTTCACTAGGCTTTCCGGGGAAACCTGTGGTGCGTGTGCTCAGTGTGGGTTCTGTACTGGGTTCTCTACCAGGGCAGTGCCCTGTGCGGTGCCCCTTAGTCCCCGTCCAGCCCCCCCTGTGTAGCGCCCCCTACTCCACAGGGCCCCGGGGTGCTGTGTCCTTACCGGAGGGGGTGGAGTGGCCACCATGGGCAGTTGGTTGTCCTGGGGAGCACGGTCCTGGGATGGAGATGTTGCTTCCCGGTGGAGGGGTCAGGGTGGCAGCGGGGGTGGGACCACAGGGGGTGCGGGCTGGAAGGGCAGCGCCGCCAGCAGGTCCTGTTGCCCTATGTGGGGAAAGGGGACCCTGTGGACCAGGCCTGGGTAGGGTTGCTGCTGGGGGAACCATGGGTGGCCGAGGTGCAGGGGAGGGGGCACCTGCACCAGTGGGAGGCCGCCATGATGTTGGTTGGCCGCTGACCCTCCTTCCACGGCATGGCGGGGCCTGTCGCACTGGGGGTCATGCCACAGGGCCTCTATAGCCTCCCCCATGAGGTCCATGAGCCATGCGGCCTGACCCTCCAGCCCGTCACTGGCACGTCACTACTTGCGTTGGAGGGCGGCAGTCTGGCACCTGTCCCAGAGGTGCTTAGTGCGGGACCGGGCCATCATGGCAGTCAGGATCTCCCGGTCCCTTTCCCCCTCTACTCTGATGATCTCCCATGTGAGAGCGAGCTCCCAGGAGTGCACCGCGGCTAACCGTTGTGATTCCTCCAGCAGCTCTCTGCCAAGGTCTTCCCTCCGGCAGCAGTTCCTAGCCCGCATCTCCTGGTTCCGCTCCATGCTGCCGGCAGCTGCACCCCTCATGCGAGCAGGTGCCTGATCTGTGAATGGGAGGTTGGACACTACGTTAGTGCTTCCGGCCTGTGTGCCCCGCTGCCCACTACCACATGACCCGGGGTGTCTGGTGGGGCGACTCCCATAGTGTCGCAGCTCCCCTCAGCCCTCCTCTGTGGGGTCCCCATGCCCTGCCCTCTCGTGGGATGACCCTCCAGCAGCTGATCACCACCGGTGGGGCCCATTACGGTCATGTGTGCCGTGGGGGCTGCTGTGGGCCACCAGCCCCTCCCGCCTGCCCCCAACACCCCAACCCCTTTTGGGACCTGCTGGTTGTAGTTGCATGCCCCTGGATGCCCTCTCCCCACCCTGTACCTCTGCCCCCGGCCCCCATGTGGCCCCTTGGCCAGTGTGTCCCGCTGTGGAGGTGCTCCCGCCTGGTGGTTGGGGAGCTTCCGGGACCGCCTCATCCACCTCCTCCTCCACAACCTCCACCTCATGCACCTCCAGGATACCTTGTACTGCAATGGGATGGGGGGCCATTAGTGTTTGCCGGCCCCCGGCCCCGGCCGCTGCGCTTCTGTCCGGACCATCCCCCCTGGCCCCGCTGGGCCAATCGTACCTGGTTCCTGTTCCTCTGCTTCCTGGGGGCCATCCCAGGTTTCCGCTGGCTCAGAGCACACCCCCTGTCCCTGTGGTTAGTAGGCCTTTTGGTGTTGTGGGCACGCCCGGAGTGTGGTGGTTCGGTGCTCGGATCCCCAGGGCGCCTCCTCCCCCTGTGGGGTGGGGCTGTCCCCTCCCACTTCCTAGCTGGCCTCACCAGGGGAACCTCTCCCCCCCTGCTCCATGGGGTCAGTCGGGTGTGTGTGTGGTGGCCCTGCATCTGCCCCTGGCAAAGGCGCTGCCATGTGTGCGGGAGGCCATGATGTCCCCATCCATGCAGAGGAACTTCTCCAGCTCCTTCTGGAACTCGGATGTGTGCATGGCCTGGCCGGACTTGAGATTGTTGTCCTTGATATGTTTATATCCAGACCACAAGTCCTTTGCCTGCTGCATGTACTGGGTGACACCCCTATTGTACCCCTGCCGCTGCATCTCCTGGGCGATGGCTTCATAGACCTGTCTGGTCTTGTAGCTGCGCACCAGGTCATGATGGACACTTTCGGAACCCCACACACGTATAAAGTCCCTGATCTCCTGCCTTGTCCAGGGCTCCCCCTTTTGGGACCTGGGTGTAGGGGGGCCGCCCAGCTTGGTGGCATGGGATCCGCCCTGTGGATGTGGTAGCCATGGTGATGGTCGTGTCCTGTTGGGAGTAGTGCATTAGGGGTTACTCTCTGGGTCCTGCTAGCACCCTCCACACCACCTAGGGGCCTGCCCTCCCCTCTCCCCCCTGGGGTGCCCTTCTGCTCATCTGGCTGTCTGGGGGGCCCTTTTCGGCCATCGTCCCAGTGGTGCGGTGCTCCATTGTCTGGGAGCTGTCCTGCGGGGACGGGGGACCGGGTTATGCAGCTGCCGCCTGCCCTGTGTTTCCTGGTCTGGGGCGCAGCCCTCCCATCCCTGTGGAGAGGGGGGTTCCCTCATGCTCACCTCACTCTCGCTGCTGCTGCTCGGGTCATGCCCGTGGGATATGCTGGGCTGGGGGTCCTCGACTGGAGGGGGGTCGGTGTGAGCCCTCTGCCCTGTGCTGGGAGACGTGCGCTGTGTTATGGCCTGACACGTTCCCCCCCTTTTCCCCCCCACCAGTGCACCCCCCCCATACCTCCCGGTCTGCCCACCTACCCCCACCGGGGGGGGCGGCCCCCCCTTGTACCTCCCGTCTGGGGCCCCCCGTACCAGTGCCTTGGACCCCCCCTTGTGCCTTCTGTCATCCCCCCGCTGGGGTGGAGGGAGGAGCCAGGTCCAAGGTCCACGCATGGGGGGCTGTTGTTGTTAAATGCGAGGTCCATTGTCAACAAGGTCCCAATTGTCCGGGATATAATCTCAGATGGGGCTGTGGACCAGAGACCTGGCTGGACGAGATCTCCGGACCAACTTTGGCCGATCTTGTTCCAGCCGGGTATGCCGTGCAGCATCAGCCTCGCATGGGTGGCTGGGGAGGTGGTGTAGCAATTATTTTTAGAGAGGACTGGCCTGTTCGGAGGTATCCAGTTCAGGAGATTGCAGGTATTGAGGCCCTCCATGTGGTGTTTGATTTGGCTGTGGGAAAGCTAGGGGTGCTCTTGGTATACCAGGCCCCTTCTTGTCTGGCAACATCCCTTACCACTCTAGCAGAGCTGGCCTTGGAGGTGGCGTTGGGCTCCTCCAGGACTTTGGTTCTGGGGGACTTCAACATCCATGCCAATGTCAGCCTTGTAAGAGCAGAGCGAGAATTTATGGCCGCCATGGCAACCATGGATTTGTCCCAGGAGGTCACCTGCCCAACCCATGTGGCGGGGCATACCCTCGACCTGATCTTTGACACTGGCCTTGAGGCGGGGGGGGGGGGGGG
>QEPC01005594.1:1780219-1809971 GCA_003113815.1 Sphenodon punctatus | reverse complement strand
CCCCCCCCCCGCACCACCTTTCCAGGGCTCTCCCCCCCAGGCACTCCTGGGTCCCCACGCTTACCTGGCCCCTTCCCGTGTGTGGGGTGGCTTTGGCTCCCTTGGCCTTCTCGTTGGCCTTCCTGGTCGCCATTGTGGGAGCCTGCGCGCGTGTGCCATGGTTCTGCCCTCCTTTACGGGCTCTCGGCTGGACGTCCGGCATTTCCCCCTTGTGGGCATGTCTGCTTGGTGGCACGTGCGTGACCCATGGTGCTGGTGCAGTGGGGCTCCACTGGTCCGGCCCACGTGGGTGTGGGTGGTTTTGCTTTTACACGGACGCTTGGGTGTTGGACACCCATCTCCACCCATGGAGGGTGCCGGCTCCCTCGCGGCTGCTCCATGGGTGTTGGCGGGTGGGTCGGGCACGTGCCCCCACCCAGTTGTGGACTTTTAACGGACGCTCTCCTAGCCATCCGATGGGTGTTTCCGGGTGTTCGTGGGTGGGTGGCGTCCATGTAAAAGTGGCCATATTTAATGGCATGATTATATGCTACTTTTTCCTCCACTTCATTCAGTGTATAGGATTGATAGTGCTTGCTGAGAGCCCAATCTCCAATGCACTCTGACAATGGAAACTCCATTGAAGTGAATGGATCTTGCACCATACACAGACATTTCATTTACATTTATTTATTTAAATGTATATCCTGCCCTATCCTTTAGACTCAGGTGAGGTAACAACATATTCAAGTGGGTAGAAATAGCTTAAAAACTAATATAAATCCTCTAAAGAACCCCTGTTATATGATGGCCTTCATCGTTATGCCTCAGAGCGCTTTACAAAATGCATCTAACAATGTCATTAAAAGCTACAACAAACAAACAAACAAATACAGAAAGCTAAGAAGCCTGAAAAGCCAGATTAAACAAAGAAGTCTGGCACTGTCTTTTAAATAGATTTACAGAAGGGCTCTCCCAGATATTGGGAAGAAGCTAATTGTATAGACTCCCAAACAGGAAAAAGTTCTGTTCTGGTTGTAACAAGTTTAACCTGAGGTTCCAAGTGGAAAGCCTTTCCTACTGATTGCAGCAGGCAAGGGGAAACCTAGGGCAAAAGATGGCTGTTACCTTCAAGGTCCCAAGCCATTAGTTTATTCATCATAAATTTATTGCACTGTCTTCAAACCATGACAAATACAAGTGACAAATACACCTTAAAATAGGACATAAATCAGTCCCATACAGTTTTAAAATCACATATTTACATATTACATATATACAGACAAACATACTCCTATAAACTCATACATTTGTAAACATCCATGTAAATCAGGGGGAAAAAACCCATATATTAGTCAAGATCATGGTAAATTATACTAGACCATACTGAGAAGGTTAAAAAACACTAAGAGCCAGCCGAGTCCTTAGTGTGCCTGACCCCGGATCCTAGCTGCTCGGTCTGCAAATACTGTGACCCTCTCTGTTCTAAACGGGTTAAAATCACCCAGAAAAAATACCAATTTTTGAATAGCTGGTCGTTGTAGGTCCAGATCCAAGAAACGCAACAGACTTTCCCGAGGGGCCAGATACAAAGGACGCTCAAGCATATAATGGCTCAAATCCTCCACTCCCAGCTGGTAGGGGCAAAATCTCTCTGCATGCAGGACACTCACATAGCGACCTAAAAGCATTGCTGAGTGCATAGTTTGGAACCTTAAAGCGGCAAAAGCCTTCCTCAAGACACAGTCAGAGAGGTTAGTAATATATTTTGCCCCACTGGGTCCCGGACATTCGTTTATTAATAATAAAACCTTGGGCTGGATTTGGTTGATAACAGGCAGGCAGTCAACGCACTCCTTGAGCGCAGGCATATGCTCACAAGGTGAAATAGCAAGCAGTACGCAGGGCGCTTTGAAGATTGGCATCTGCATGGATAGCCATTCACAATTTCTCATTATCTTCTTTGTTCAGTGTGCAGTACCTGCCCTGGCTGCTATCCTGCACATCAGTACTGTACACCTGTATGGGATAAAGTACTATTCATTTATTTATGGGGGTTTTCTGTGATGCTTGTCGTTACCACAGCATTGGGTATATCACAAGCACTGGTAATGCTAGCCTCAGTGCAGCTGTGTGAAGTTGGGAGGGATTATTATTCCCATTGTTCAGACAGGAACCTTGAGGCACAGGCTGACTGAGGCCAAAACAGTCCACCGATTCCGAGTGTCTAACTGGTACACCTCTGGCCTGATTATTCAGAGAGCATAGCATTTTAATAATGCTTTATACTGGGTCCAGAATCCCTCTCTATACTTTATTCAGGCACTATGTTTTTATTCAGGGGTGGGAAACATCAGACTCAGGGGGCCAAAGGCAGCCTACACCACAGCTAGCTTTTATGTGCCACCTTTCCAGTTCCTGGATTTGGCCCCCGGATAGAGTTTCTACCCCAAAGCATTGAAACACTGAGGAGAGATGAGGGCATACACCTCCATGATCTGTACCCTTCTCTGCCTGAACACACTCCTTAAGCACTCCTGGCCACAACTTCTAAGTAGCCCTCAGAGCTTGTACTGATTTTCACAGTGGCCCTTGGGAGGGAAAGGTTTTCCCCATCCCTGATTTAGATGACTGTGATAGCACACCTGCACCTCTCTGTTGTCTTGGTCCACCTTTCCTGGCTGCATTGTTAGATTTCTGGTACAGTACTTTAACAAGTCTTGAGATACAATCCTCCATCTACTGAAGTCAATGGCTCATCTCCCATTGACTTTAATGGCACATGATTCATCCTTGGTTTATCTAGCATATTTCTAATAATGAACCGAAGCTAGAGTTGAAACAGGTACCTGACAGGTTCTTAGGTATACCTGTCAAGTTCACGGTACCCAATTTGACCAGAAAATTCTGTGTACTTTTCAGTATCTGAAACCATGTCCAAGCAGGTACCCAACATAACAAAATACAGTTTTTGTTACAATTTTTCAACATACGCTCCCAGAGTTTGGAATTTTGGGGGACATTTTTTAGGGTTTTGAGTAATTTCAAGTACTTGAAAACAGGAAAACCATAATTCCAGGACTTCAGATACTGTCGGGCAGTGTTTGGGAACCAATTCGGACACCCGAAATGGTACCCAAAAATGTAGGTATCACCTGCAGGTACCAAATCAGGTGCCTGTTTCAGTTCTAGCTGAGGGACAGCTAGCCAGCCAAATAAGAATGGGGAAACTACTACTACTGTTCTTTATCATTTCTATAGCACTGCTAGTTGTATGCAGTGCTTTACAGATACACATAACATAAAGACAGTCCCTGCTCCATGGAGCTTACAATGTAATCAAGACAGAAATACATAGATAAATACAAATAAGAGTCTTCCTATGAATAATGGACCACAGGATGCAGTTACTCAGTAAGTTAAAATGGTTGAAATCCACAAGGCTATGATAAGGATAGGGCATGGGTTCATGATTTAAAAGCAATCTCAAAGAAGTGGGCCTTCAATATGGACAGGAAGGCAGCCTGACGCACCACCTCAGGAAGTTTGTTTCAAGCATACAGTGCAGCAAGGTGGAAAGTGTGGTGTCAGGAGTTGGCAATGGAGGAGAAGGGCACAGATAAGAGCATCTTGCCCGATGAATGGAGGTCACGAGTAGGGGTGTAGGGAGAGATAAGAGAGGAGAGTTACTGAGAATGATAAAGGGTATGGAACGGCTTCCGTACAAAGAGAGGCTTGACAAGCTGGGTCTTTTCAGCTTAGAGAAGAGAAGACGGAGAGGGGACATGATAGAGGTTTATAAAGTGGTGTGGAGTGAGTAGATAGAGAACGGTTATTTACCCTCTCAAATAGTACTAGAACTAGGGGACACTCCATGAAACTAGCTGCCGGCAGATTTAAAACAAATAAAAGGAAGTACTTTTTCACTCAACGCATAATTAATCTATGGAATTTGTTGCCAGAGGATGTTGTCAAGGCCAGTAGTATAACTGGGTTTAAAAAAGGACTGGATAGGTTCTTAGAGAGTAAGTTCATTAATGGCTATTAACCAAGTAGCTTACAGGATGAACGTCTTACTGTTGGGAGCTGGGAGTGAACAATTGGGAATTTATTGCCCATTGTGACTGTTGGTTCTTCTCCCATGCGATCAAGATTGGCCACTGTCGGAGGACAGGATGCTGGGCTTGATGGACCATTGGTCTGACTCAGTATGGCACTTGTTATGTTCTTATGAACTACAGAGTGAAGACACTTGTAGGGAGTAGGAGAAGCTTTAACTGTATGAGGAAGTGGTTGGGGAGCCAGTGTAGTCACTTGAAGAGAGAGGTCACATGGTCATAATGTGTGCAAGGAAAATGAGTCTCGCAGCTGAATTTTGAATAGACTAAGATAAGTGGCTCAGTGGGAGACCTGGGAGAAGCAGATTGCAGTAGTCTAAGCGGGATGTGATGAGAGAACTGATTATTTAATTATTTATTTATTTTATTTTATTTTATTTATTTTATTGCACTTATATGTCGCCCCCTTATGCCAATAGCATCTCGGGACAGCTTCCGACAAAGTAAAAACAATTTTTAAACAGTATAAAACAACAATAAATCTAAAATTCCAATATTATTTAACACATTTTAACCCCGCCCCACACACAAAAATTGTACCCACCCTCCCCTCCCCGCCTCCGAAGGCCTGGGAGAACAGCCATGTCTTGCAAACCCGATGGAAGGCCAACAGACTCGGGGCCAGCCGTGCTTCCTCTGGAAGGGAGTTCCATAACCATGGCCCAGCCACCAAGAATGCCCTTTCCATTGTAGCACCCTGCTTTGCGCGGGGGACCTCCAGGAAGGTGCCCCCGGTGGACCGAAGGAGCTGTCCTGAGTCGCAGAGGGCAAGGCCGTCCCTGAGATATCCAGGTCCAAGACTGCACAGGGCCTTATAAATCAAAGTTAACACCTTGAATCTGGCTCGGCACGTTACAGGCAGCCAGTGCAGTGCACAGAGCACCGGTGTTATGTGCTCTTGCCAGCCCGGCCCTGTTAAGAGATGAGCCGCCGCATTCTGCACTAGCTGCAACCTCCGGGCCAGTGTCAAGGGAAGCCCCATGTAGAGCGCATTACAGTAGTCCAGTCTCGAGGTGATGAAGGCATGGATCAAAGTGGCCAGGTCGGTTCTGGAGATGTATGGGTGCAGCCTCCACACCAGATACAACTGGTGGAAGACCGCCCTCACCACCACATCCACCTGTCGATCTCGGTGGAGATCCGTATCCAGTAATACCATTAGTGTGATTGTTTTAGCAGTTTGTTCAGACAGGAAGGGGTGGATTTTGGCAATATTATAGAGAAAGAAATGACAAGTTTTGACTGTGTTTTGAACATGAGCAGAGAAGGAAAGAGAGAGGTCAAAGATGACTCCAAGGTTGTGGGCTGAAGGGACTGGGAGGATGACAGTGGGAAATATAAGGGAAACTGGAGAAAGCAGTAAAACAGTCCCTATCTCTGGCAGTGTCCAAGACAGTTGCTCTTTTTCTCCTCTCAAGCACATAGTGTGAATGTTGGCACTCATGGGAAGTGAATACCAACCTGATAGGGTCAGTTGTAAGAATTGTACAAGTTGTATGTAGTCACATAGTGATATATTGGTGAAGGAGGAGTGCTCCACGGAGGGTGTAGCCATGTCAGAAAGAGGGTAAGAAAGACAGCCTCTTCATCCTGCAGGGTTGCCATATATGCAAATTTTAGATGGCACATATGAGAAATACAGGTTGCAGGGCTGCATATATGGCAACCATATCGCCTTGTCCCTTTCCAAAGTGGCCCTGCCCCCACCTGAAGAAATTTCCCCAGGCTATCCTGCTTCCCCAGATTACTCAAAGAAACTGGGAATTCACCAGGAGCTGGGAGATTATGCAGGAAAACACAGGAACTCCAGATCAAATCGGGGGTGGGGGTGGGGTGGGGGGTGCTAACTCTAATAGGAGTTGAATCCTTTGTTTGAAAAAGCCAGTGAGGTTGATGCTTTCTCTGTGGGGACTTAAACCCAAACCTGGAGCATTTCCATTAAAACCATTTCCACTTTCCAAACCCTATTCCTGTCTGCTAAAAGCCTAGCCAAATAAACGGGTCTTTCATTACCTTCTGAAAATGATGTAGTCTCACTAAAGTCAGTCTGGGCTTTGTGTAGACATAAAAAGGCACTAAGGGTGCAGTCGTGGAGGCCCTATTAAAGTTCGCTGGTGCACATGTGCACAAGTCACTTGGCTCAATGGTGCGCCCCTGCCTATGTGACTCCCCCAGAGCCCAACACACTGTAGCCAGGGGAGGAGCAGAAGCTGTGCCTGCTCCATCCCCCGGGCTCTGGGGTGTGTGTGTCACATAGGCAGGGGTGCGCCATTGTGCCGAGCAGTTTCCTGCGTGCGCCGGGGGGGGAGGCGCAAGCGCATATGTGTGCTCGGCGCCTGGCTAGGCATTATGCCTGCGGGTGACATATGCCGCCACTAGGGTTGCACCCTATATGTTCAAACTCTCTAAACCGCAATATTACCTTTCCCCCTCATCAGTGGGGAATAGCCACCCTGCTGAGAAAGGCCAACACTCTTGGCCTTCTCTGCAGTCTTAACGATAAAAAAGAAACTAAAAAGAAAAAGGAATGACAGGCTGGATAATGTAGGTACTACTGAACGTGTCTGCATTTCAAATGGCACATCTTGGCTTTTGATTTTGTCCCTTTCATGCTCTGAAGGAGTCACACTTCAGGATATTTTTTTCCCTTTATTATAAAGATGTCTTTCAGTTTCACAATATTTGGCAAGTCCAGGTGCCCTTGAAGGAAATGGCAAAATTTACTTCACTTTAATTAGGACCAAGGTTTTGATAAGAATCACCGAGAAACATTTCAGCAATGAATTTAATATCCAAGCTGTATTATCTGTGCCAAACATTAATTTTGTCTTGCATAGAAGATATCGGGAACCTGTATCTGTGAGGATGATGACCCTTTATAAGCTATACCTGTTTATTTAGCTCTGTCTAGCTTTGCAAGGCATACAAATTGATACATTCATCCGGCAAGCAAGGGACAGGCTCTACCAGACACCAGGAGATAGGGTAAAACCAGACATGACGGTGGCCCGCTTAGATCCGCTGTGGCCCACAGGCCTCTGTCATGTGTAGTTTAGGGCTGCCAGATGTTGATCTCAGGTTGTGTTGGCAGCTAGCCTGGACTCTCACTGTGGCATATAGCCGAAGTAATTTTTTTATTTATTTTTATTTATTTATAAATATTTATTAGCCGCCCCTCATGCCAATAAACAGCAACAAACAGCCTGGAATAGGGCCCACCCAAAGCAGGTCACAGCAGGTCAGAACATTTGTTTTGGCCTGCCGTGACCCGGCCCAGATTGGGTCTGCTTTGGTGACCATTATTGGCCACCATAGCTGCCCATCATAGAGGGGGGCGGAGCACTGGGAACAGTGTGGGGACAGCCTCCAGCATGTCTGATGTGTCTGCTAGCTGGGCTGGGCTTCCCGGACAGCAGGATGACTCTCCCAGCTGCACCCACATGTGGCTGGTAGCCTGAGCCATCCCCAGTTGTGTAGGTGGCAGGTTCCCAACCTGGACAGGGCTGGGTTGTGTCGGCAGCGTGCCGCTGTCATGCCGCTGTGGTTTTACCCACAGACTCTGGACACAGAATTTCGCTTGGAGGTTCACCCAAGCCTGAGCATTTTCTGGAAGCAATGTAAGACCTACTCATTTGGCCAGACTTTTAGTAGGTGGGAATAGGGATCAGGGAAGGAGTGGTTTAAATTGGAATTTTATATATTTTGGTATTTTTACAGGGTTTAATATTTTTATGGCCTTTTCTTTCTAATTCATATCTGGCCACTGCCATCCATGCTTTCATCACCTTGAGACTAGATTACTGCAATGTGCTCTACATGGGGCTGTCCTTGACTGTTTGGAAGCTGAAGCTGGTGCAGAATGTGGCGTCTTGGCTCCTTTCAGGGACAAGTCGCCAGGAGCATATTATACCGGTGCTCCAAAGTCTGAACTGGCTCCCTATACGTTTCCGGGCACTGTTCAAGGTGCTGTTTTTGACATTTAAAGTCTTAAATGATCTGGATCCCACATATCTGAAAGTCCGCCTATTCTACCATGTCCCTTTGTAGACCCTGAAATCGTCTGGGAGCGCCCTCCTGTGGGTACCATCTGTGGGGCAGGGGTGCATGGGAGGGCATTCTTGGTTGCTGTACCCATTTTGTGGAACTCCAATCCCCAGGAGGTTCACTTGAGTCTGAGCCTGGGCATCTTCTAGATAAGGTGCAAAACCTTTTTATTTGGAAGAGCATCTTTCAGGCAGGGTTGGTTGGGTTTCTGGGTAGGGCTGTGGGGGAGGATGGAAGTTTGAGATGGGCGGGGGTTATTGTATAAATTTTAATGTTTTTAATTGTATTTTATGGATTCTAAACCTCCCTGTGGAAAAGGCAGCACAAAGATTTGAAAAATAAAATAAATAATACATGCGTTTTTATATTGTAAGCTGTCTTGAGCTCTGGAAGGGTGGGATATATAAATCCAAATAAATAAAAACTGGGTAAAATTACTAAAAACCTAACTCCCTCAAGCTTCTTTTGAATCCGTTAAAACCCACGAAAGAGACACTGATGGGGCCGATCCTAAGCCCTGTGTGGCGTGCATGCATCCCCTGTATTTTGCCTCCCACGGATTCCAATATCATCTCTATGCTGATGACACCCAACTCTATCTTTCTACCCCCTCTCTCTCCTCCTCTGTCCGCTCACACCTCGTCAACTGCCTCTCTGATATCTCCGCCTGGATGTCCTGATGTCAACTCAAGCTCAACATGGCCAAAACTGAACTCCTCATTTTTCCTCCCTCCTCTTCCTCTCCCTCTCACCTGCCCATCTGCATCGATGGAGTCACCATCCATCCTGTTCTCCAAGCCCGTAGCTTGGGCTTCATCTTCGACATGTACCTCTCTTTTAAACCTTACATTGACTCTGTTGCCAAATCTTGCCAATTCGCCCTCCATAACATTGCTCGGATCTGCCCCTTTCTCTCTACCTCCTCGGCCAAAACCCTTGTTCATGCCATGGTTATCTCTCGCCTTGATTATTGCAACCTCCTCCTGGACTCCCTCGCTCTCACCTTTCCCCCCTTATCGCAATCTAAAACTCTGCTGCCAAGGTCATTAACTCTGCCCGTTGCTTCGACCATGTGCAGCCTCTCCTCTTCTCTCTTCACTGGCTCCCCCTTCCTGAACGTATCCTGTTTAAACTCCTGGTACTCACGTTCAAAACACTCCACAACCAAGCTCCTCCTTACCTCTCAGACCTAATCTCCCTACGCACTCCTGCACGTGCTCTCCGCTCTTCCTCTATTCCCTCCCTCACTCTCCCTCCTGCTCATCTAACCGCCTTCGACCCTTCTCCCTTGCAGCCCCCCATGCCTGGAACTCCCTCCCTGCCCACATCCGCCTTGCCCCCTCCCTCCGCTCCTTCAAATCCCTCCTCAAGACCCACTTTTTCCTCGCCGCCTTTCCCAGTGCCTGCTAGTTGTTCCCATATACCTACTGTCTGCCCTCCTCTGCAGACTGCTGCAACCAACCTGATTGTAACCAAGCCAAGCACACGCACCTGAGACTTCGCATCTGCTTGAATGTTTGTTTGTCTTCTCCCCTGTCTCTCTCACTGTCCCCTCTCCCTGTCTGCCCCTCCTTGTCTTTTAGATTGTAAACCACAGGCAGGGACCGCATCTATTTCTGTTTTGTACAGCACCAGGTCACACGCGTCTGGCGCTATATAAATGTTTATAATAATAATAATAACCTGAGCTCAGACAGCGTGTAAACCACATGGATACACATGTGTGGACTTAGGATCCATCCTGATGTCAAATAGGAGAGTTTTATAACTGAAACTAGTTTAGCTGGATTAGACTGATTCTTGCTGGAATATGTGTCTATCTAAATTTCATTATTTTATTTCTAGACATTTTTGTTATAAACATCACCACAGAAAACTGAGTGGCCTTTTAAAGAAGGATAGATGCCCTCTATCAAGATGAATTTCTAAGCTTGGGTTGTTTCACTCTAGCTTGCAGAATAAATTTGTCTGTTTTTCCTGCTGCCTTCATTTTCATTTCACCTGGCCTTTTCTTTGATCTTGGATTATGATTGAAAAATGATAAAGCCAAATAAGATTCTCAGCAACACGCAACGTAAGTGCTGTTTCAAATTCAAAAGGGCTGCCATTGGTTGGAAAACCTGTTGTACTTGTATGAGAGAGAGTACTTTAAGTTTGTGTTTGTTTGCTGGAAATCACACCAAAAAAGCATTCTTTGCAAGGAAACAAGTTATTGTTTAAACAAGTTTCAGGTGAATGTTGTGCTTGTGAAAAGCTCTGGATAGAGAGCTAGGGAGAGGATGTACTGTAAATCCTTATAGTTATCTGCCAAAATCTTAACTACCCTTCACTGGGAATTAGGAAGAACTTTTTGTTAGATGCTTTGTTTGAGGCCTTTATCTGAAACAGTAATAAATACTATCCATTATTTGAGACAGCATGCAGACATGGGCATAAAAACACCCACATTCTGGCCAGAGAGGAAGGAAGGGGGCACATTCTTTCTCTTCCCACTTAAGGTTGAGGTGCAGGCACAGCCATCTCCTAGATTTTGTCTCCACACATTCTCCATAGTGGGAACAACTTCATCATCACAGCCCTGCTGATACCTTTCTCAGGTTCCGAGCAGGGCATTTTCAAGATGGCCGCCAACTCTCCCACTCCTGTAGAGGGGGTTTTGTGATTAACAGTGGGCAGGCAGCTGCATCATGATGCAGTCACACTACCCACCAAACCTGAAGAGGAAGGACAGTAGCAGCAGAGTGATCCAAGAGATTCCCTGAGCAGGACAACAGAACAGAGTCCCAGTCTATAAACAGCAGTATAATGGAGTCCAACATCAGGTAAGTTCCAGCTAATGCAAGGAAAAATGAGGAGTAAAGTTATTGTGACCTAGATGAAGAATAAATATATCCAGTGATACATGGCTTTGTTTAAACCTTTAATTTATTTCAGCTCAGAAAGAGTGAGAACTGGGAAACAAACACAAAAAAAGATGGTCTCTAAGAGATGATTTCAGCACAGTTTCCTGGCTCAAAAAAAAGACCTGTGTGGAGCTCCTGCAAAAAATAAATAAAAATAAAAATTAAAAAATCCTGAAGTTTGAAAGACTTTAATTGAAATTCTAATCCTTGCTTAGTCACCTGTCTATAAAAGCAGCCCAAACAGCCACCTTTCCATTTGTTGTTGGAAAAGGAGAACTAGTTTAAAATATTTCAAATGTAAAGGTTTGAAATTAAAAATAGAAATTTCTTTATTTCCCTCTTTTTTTTTTTTTTTTACCAACTTTAATGAAAAGAGTGGGTGATTTCAGACGTTACGCTGGGCCCCATTCACCCTGGGCCATGGGGTAGTTCAGACCACGGCCCGGGGTGAAGGGGTGCGCCAACAGATGTGTACTGCTCCACCCCAGGCCGTGGGGACCGTCGAACCACGCCTGTGGTGAATGGGGCCTGGCGTAACGTCTGATGGGGAACCCTGCCCCCTGCGTTGCACAACAGCCCTCCCCCCGCCGGACGGGCACTGAGGGTGGCCAATCCGACTGCACTCGCCACCGCGTTCAGGGGGGAATGGATTCCACCACCGGCAGGGGTGAGTGAACAGAAATTACGTCCTCGGGTCCAGAAGTATGGTGAATGCAAACGCGTTCCGCATTTGACTGTGGTGAACATCTGGCGGGTAGCAAACAGACGTTCACCAAAGTCAAACGCGGGCCGCGTTTGAGTGTGGTTCGGGTGTGATGAATCTTGGATTCGTCACGTCTGAAATCACCCATTGTTGTAGATGCTTTGGGTTTTTTTTCCCTTACAAACCTTCCCCACTTGCTTTTCCTTAGCACTGTTATGTGGCTTGCTATTAGGCATCAGACACAAAGTCTTTGCTAACAGTAGGTAGAGCTGTCAGTGGACATGGCTGTGCCATGCACTTCCTCACATGAACAAATACTTCAAGCAAAACATATTAACCAATAGCAGCTAAATTGCTTCTTCCTTCCAAGGGTTGTGCTTCTCAGATAAAGGCTGTGGGGCTATCTCAGCACTTTCTCCTGTGTATCTCTTCCTTGTCATATTTCCTTTTATCTCTGAATTCTTGCTCTTTGACCTTGCTTTTTGTGCAGCCCCCGTGAGGGTTGGCTTTATGTATGTTATTTTCTGCTGACAGTGAGGTTCAACTGTCTACAATGAAAGCTCAGCTAGGCATACAAAGGAACACACTTGAGTTTTCTCTTATTTAGGCCCATGTAGTCCTATAAAAGGGCAAAATGAGATCGTCTGTGTTTAGCATTGACTCTCTTGCACCATATTCATACTTCTTGGCTTTAACTCCTAGGCTTTGTATAGACTGACTCCTATCTGCTCTTATTCTTGACTTTTCATTTTTGTGCTCAAGCCACAAAAATAAGAGCCCATTAAATGTGTTTCTTCCCTTCTTTTCCTTGGTCTACTTCTGTGCAAGCTTCTAGTCCAGAAATTTTCTCCCTGATTTGCTCTACCACACCTCTGTACTTTACTGTATCCGTTACCATCAAAAAGAGTTACACGCTCTAGTTCTTACCTCCAGAGACACGTTAATAAGCTAGCTCATGAGCTGCCAGTCTGAAAGTCTTGACTCAGAAGGGCTTCAGGGGGGTTGTGAGCATCTTCTCTTTCTTTGTGGAAAGATGGAATGAGGATGGGTCCTGTAATATTTCAGTTGGAACAGTGGGTTACTGTGTGGAAAAGCCTGAGAAGCACTGAATTAAATGGCAGAACAAATCCTACTTTTCCCTGAACCCCAATTCCTCTGCCTATTAAGTTGCTTATTAAGAACATAATTTCCAACAGACAGGAGCTTTTTGACATGCTTGTCGGTGCACCCCCCAATGAGACACAGGGTGAAAACAGACATGATGCTAACCACACTTTAACCACACTTGGTGGTCATTTATGCATGTTGCAGGGCTGTATTGGTGCCCTATACAGCCCTGCAACATGCATAAATGACCACCAAGTGTGGTTAAAGTGTGGTTAGCATCATGTCTGTTTTCACCCACAGAGACTGTAGCTGGTTTTAAAACTGCCCACACTCTTTATTCACACACATTCATCAAGGCTGGTGGGTGATTGCACAAGCAATATGGGTCCAGTATGCTAGCTACTTAAATTCTTATTAACTTGGGTACTGACCGGGATATGCCCTCCCATGTCAGTACTCTGAAACTGAAGTTCCCCCTTCAACAGCACCCTGGCTGTGGCCGAAAGGGGGACAGGCCCAACCATGGGCTTGAGTAAGGAGGTGAGTACCTGCAAAGCCAGCAGACAGTGCATGTACTTACTGACCCCACCGGATACCCCTCCCAGGGTCATGACCCCAGTGCGTGCTGCGCTCCGCCTCGCACTGGGTGTCACCTCCCCATCTCTTAAGGAGATGACTCATTTTATCCTATTCTTACCTATTTAGCCTACTATAGCATACTGGACCCCTGCTGAGTGCGACAGTTATTACCCTTATTGTCTATTGAATCTGTCATTCCAATTGCTGAATTCTCCATTTACTTCAATTATGTAATTAACATTCGAATTAGTACTTGCTTGTCTCTTTATATGTCCTATTAGTATTTTATTATAATTAAATTGTTGCCAATTCCCCTGCTGCTAATTGACCTATTTAACCTATTCTGCACTGTTGAAGAGGCTAAACAAGTGACCCTTAAATTAGACTAGTTGCCAAAATTCCCCTTCGGCTCCGTAATGGCAACCGGTAAAAACCACAGTGCTAGAGGTGAGGTGGGTGGGGCTGATTTGCTGCGTCCCTGTGCCGAATGCCGCTTCCTCGCGGCCCAAATGGCTCCGCCCTCCCTACAAAGGGCAGGTCCGTTCCTTTCTCCCCCAGCGCGGTACAACTGTCCACACGCTGCCTAGGGGTTGGTTGCCATAGCAACCCCCGATCCTGGCAGAGAGCGCTCTAACCCGCTGCTGCCGCGACCCTTCTTTCGCTGCTCTGAGCCTGCATCCCATGACGGGGGCCCAACAATTACCCCGTTGTCGCCATTGCGGCGGCGAAGTGGACTTGTCCTTAAAGCAGCTAGGATACAAATGTACTGAATAATACAAACCAAGTATGGAAACACCGCTTTTGTGCAAGCTAGAGCATAAGGGTCAAGCAGCCAGCAACTGTCATGATTTGCTGACTAAACCTCACCATAGATCATGCTTCCTTATTCAGTAGGGACAGTCCCTCTTTGGGTGCTGAATCCCACTGTTCCTCTATCAGGGGGTCAATGGCCATTTTTACATGCCCCCATCCCCCTCCGCCCCCCCCCCCCGGGTGTGCTGGAGGGTGTTCGATGCTGGGGGCATCCGTGTAAATGCTTCGGTGGTGGGTGTTTGTCCATGCGAACAGCATGGGTGGAGGGTGTGTGTGTGTGCACCTGACGCACACCCATCTCCACCCATCACCCACCCACGGAGCCATCCAGCAAACCAGAGGAGGTGGACACCCATGCACACCCACCTCCACCCACCGCGGCAGCACACCTATCCCCCCACCCACCACTGCCCGTGTAAAAAGGGCCCTTGTTGAGAGGTGTGTGTATGCATGTAAATGCATGAGGGGAGTGGAGCTTAGTGATTGAAGGGATGGGGCCTGTCCATCTTTGGCTGATAGAAATGTTGGGAAAAAGTATGCAATGACTGCAGCTGAGAGCAGAATTGGATCCACAGTTTCTCACACTTGCAGTGGTGAGTAGGGCTGAAACAAATTCAGGTTTTTGTGATTCGTGAATCAAATTTGAAAATTCATTTCCATTAATGAATCTTTCAGTTCAGTTTAGAATATTTGCATAAACTTCAGCTTCACTAAGAATAGAGCTAACTGAATGGGGTTGAAGTTCAAGTTTGATTTTTTTTTGCTAATTCAACCTTTGATTCCGTACTTGTAAATTTGATATTTGAGGTTGATAAAATTCACTCACCCAGTCAACTATCATTCCCTGCACTGTGCAACCACACGCAACCAGTCGCGGGTTGCCAAGCTATCCCATGTAGCATTTTAAAATATCGAATTCTGAAACTTCCACAAACCCTTTGTGAAACTTGAATCCACTTACAAATTCATACATTTCATTGATTGTGGAAATTGCTGTCTATAGTTGTGCAGCATTATTTATTAGATAGGTGAAAAAAAATGGCATGGTTTTGCCTGGTTGTCTTAGTGGTGAACATTTCATTATTGCTGGTTTGATGGTAAAGCAGAAAGTATTGCCTTCCCAGGTAGGCAGATATGATTGTAGCAGGGGATATTCCAAGGGGACTTGATTAATTCAGTCCTCTGGCCTGGTGTCAAAATTTTGAATTGGAAATGAAAGACTGTATTTTACTTGGAAATGAAGGACTAAATTGACTGAATCTAAGCCATTTATACCAGGCTTAGTCTAGTCTTTCAGAGGAGTCTTTGACAATACCAGTTCCTGCCCTGTTGGAGAATATGAAAGACAGAATGGAAATTTGCAGTAGCACAGGATGGGGAACTTTCCCCCTTCTATGGGCCACTTTGAAAATTAGTATAAGCTCCGTGAGCTTTATAGGAGTTGGGACTGAGCGTGCTTAAGGGGGTGTGCTGAGGGTGGAGGAAGGGAGAGGGTCCACATCATGGAGGATCCATGCCACGGATGCATCCCCTGTCTTTGAGTGCACGTCCTCCCCTCGGCTCCCTTCTTCTGATCTCACTCTTTCAGTGCTTAAAAGTAAGGACTGGAACCATGGGCCAGACCTGGGGGAAGTTAAAAACAGATGCAGACCCAGTTTGGCCCATGAAACAAGGTCTCCCACCCAATGTGAATAGAACATGGTGGTTAAACATGGTTTGAGGTCTAATGTTTTGTTTCAATTTTAGTGAATTTTAGTTTCAGCTTTAGCGTTAAGTGATACAGACATTATTGCAGTCTCTCTGCAGTCCCTACTCTCCCAGGAGTAACTATTTGGTCTCTTCTATTTCCCCTCCTAATTGCAGGTGTTTTAGAAGCCATTGTTTCTTTGCTTTATTAGGATTTATTGTACAGGTTTGTGAAGCTCAGCCCCAGGTGGAAGAAAGCAAGCCATGGTGTGTTGTCAAGTAAATCTAACTAAGCAGCCAAGGTGTAGTATCAGGTACTTATGTGCTAATTTATTAAGGGCCATTCATCATTGTTTGTCAGCAGATTTACCAAACCTAATAATTATGGTATCACGTTTTTCTGCAGATCCTTGTTTCTTGTTCAGCATTATCCTGTACATGGGTAGGCAGATAAGGCAAATGATCTGGCTTAAACCAGTATAATTACTCACTGCTGCCTGTCTGTGTTCTTCTTAGGATTGCTGTTTATTGATGCAGAAGTTTGCTCTGCATTGTGACTAGGATTTTAGCTGAGATCTCTTGTCTCCTGCCCATGTTCAGTTTCTTCATGGAGAAATGCTGATTTCTTGAGCACATGCAAGGACGGAGAGCTGGGATTCTGCCCAGTAAATTCTATGTGCTTTAAACCTGACAAGAAAACTGACCAGCATCAGGATGTGTGCACACTGTGGGCTAATTCAGATGTGCGTTTAAATCGTAAAGCAGTGGTGGCAGCATCGGGTGATTTAAAGCACTGCACACTTCCAGGTTGGTGTTAATACACCGACCGTGCACATTTCAGCCTAACGTGAACTGTTGGAGTGCGATTTTGAAAGCTGCTCGGAGCAGCTTTTAAAACCGCACTCCAACAGTTTGTGTTAGGCTGGATTGGTGCATTCACACCAACCTGGAAGTGCGTGGTGCTTTAAATCGCCCGATGCCGCCACCGCTGCTGTGTGATTTAAATGTGGGGTATTGAATGTGGGGTAGCATAAAACCCTACCCCACACCCTGAATGTGGGGTAGCATAAAATCCTACCCCACACCCTGCCCATCCTACCCATCTTCCTCACCAAAAGCCCAGCGGAACAACTAGGTCTTGCACTGATGTTGAGGTCCAGGGCCACCCGGGCCTCTGCCAGAAGGGAGTTCCTCAGCCTAGGCACAGCTACTGAGAACACCCTCCCCATTGTGGCCCTCCGGACCACCCGCGGGACCTCAAGAAGGGCACTCCTGGCAGATTGCAGGGGTCGATTCAGGATACGGAAAGTGAGGTGATCCCACAGATAGGCGGGACCTCGACCGTATAGGGCTTTATAGGTAAGTACCAACACCTTGAATTAGGCCTGGAAGATTATAGGCAACCAGTGCAGAGCATGGAGCACTGGTGTAATGTGCTTGCGGTGACCCGACCCCGTAAGGAGGCGGGCCGCTGCATTCTGCACTAGCTGCAGTCTCCAGACCATCACCAGGGGTAGCCCCACATAGAGCACATTACAATAGTCCATCTAGAGGTGATGAAGGCATGGATAATGGTGGCCAGGTCAATGTCTGAGACATATGGTCGAAGCCGCCGCACCAGATGTAACTGGCGAAAAGCGCTCCTTGCCACAGCTGCCACCTGAAGAGCCAGGCAGAGCTGGGAATCGAGGAGCACCCCCAAACTCCGAACCTGGGACACTAGCGGGGGATGAACCTCATCAATGATGTGGGGCATCACACCCACCGCCCTCCCCACCAGCATCACCTCTGTCTTGTCAGAATTCAGCTTCAGTTGGCTCGCCCACATCCACTCCCCTACAGCCGCCAGACATTGGGTAAGCACCGAGCAGGGCCAAACTTTCAATAATTTCTTTTTTTATCTAATTATTATTTTGTTTCAGCACCTGTTAACAGTAAACCTTAATGGAGGAGGTTTGAATCTAGGGTTACCACCTTGCTCCTGGCTTTCAGTTGTCGTGCCCCTTCCTGACATAACCCTGCAACTTACAGAGTATCATGACATTACAATGTTCTACAGAAGGCAGGATAAAGGACCTGTTATGCCTCTTTCCAGAAGGGGAGGACCCTCTGGCCTACCCTCTTTCTGACATGGCTGTTCCCTGCTATCCTGAAAGCCACAGTTTCTCCAGGATATCAATGATGGCTGACCTGCTGAAATTGGGGTTTCCCCTGGAGCCTGGAGACTCTGGGTCAAAATCCAAAGTCTTGGGGTGAAACCCGGCAACCCTAATTGCACCTTCAATATACTTTACATGTCTTTGTTTATGTCTGGGGTCATGAGATTAGATTTAAGTCATGAAATGGCATCACACAGGCAAAAACTTCAGAAACTACTTATCTAAAACATGCCCATCATGTAAGTAGCTGTTTTAAACATTCATGTATTTAAGCTCAAAACATGCTTTTGTTGAGCTCTTCCAAATGTGAGTTTGAGATGCATTTACCATGAGTAATCTTGTAAGTTAAAAACCATGACTCAAATGTGCTGACAGAAAGGGCATGACCACTGCAAATACATTTTCAAATTTGTGTTAACAACCCCAGAAAATTGTTTTGTGGTACTATTTGCCCAGCTTGTCTCCTGACTCTGAAGACTTCAGAATAACAATTGCAAGTGAGGGGTTCAGAAGGGAGCCTCTGAGATTTTCTTCTGCATTAGAATGGAAACTCTAATGGAGGTCTGGACAGAAAGTTAATGTTCTGTCTCTCTTGTCTTAAGCAAAAAATATTCTCATTGGGAACTCTGCCTGACAGGTGTTAATAGAAGGTTTAAAAGTGAACATGGAACAAGTATCTATCTCTTGCAAGGAGTTTAAATTCCCTTTATGGCAAAAGACATTGACACAAGAGAAGTGACAATTACATTTTTCTAACAGTCCAGCATAGAGGTATTAGCTGATGACTCTGTATATCATGGGAGGGAAACATTCTCCCTCCCTGTGGGCCAGATCTGTACCAGTCCAAAACTCCATGAGCCAGATTGTCCTTCAAGGAGAGCTGGGAGTGTTCTGGATGGGGGCCCCATCTGGGGCATAGCTGTACTGGGAATGTTTTGTGTGGGGGCAGAGCCCTAGCCTGGAGCATTCTGTGATGGGTCAGGGCTGGATCAAGAGCTCTCTGCAGTGGTGGAGCCCCAGCCCAGATCATTCCCTTGCCCTTAAGAACATAAGTAGTGCCATACTTAGTCAGACCAGTGGTCCATCACACCCAGCCTCCTGTCCTCCGACAGTGGCCAATCTATTGCATGGGAGAAGAGTCACAATGGGCAATCCATTCCCCGTTGTTCACTCCCAGCTCCCGACAGTAAGAAGTTCATCCCATAAGCTACTTGGTTAATAGCCATTAATGGACCTATTCTCTGAGAACTTATCCAGTCCTTTTTAAAACCCAGCTATACTATTGGCCCTGACAATGTCCTATGGCAACAAATTCCATAAGTTAATTATGCGTTGAGTGAAAAAGTACTTCCTTTTATTTATTTTAAATCTGCCACCAGCTAGTTTCATGGAGTGTCCCCTAGTTCTAGTACTATTTGAGAGGGTAAATAACCGTTCCCTATCTACTCTTTCCACACTACCCAAGATTTTATAAACCTCTATCATGTCCCCTCTCAGTCTTCTCTTCTCTAAGCTGATGAGACCCAGATTGTCAAGCCTCTCTTTGTACGAAAGCTGTTCCATACCCTTTATCATTCTCGTTGCCCTTCTCTGTACCTTTTCTAGTTCCGCTATGTCTTTTGTGAGATGGGGCGACCAAAACTGCACACTGTGTTCCAGGTGTGGTCGCACCTTCAATTTGTACAGAGGCATTATGACATGCTCAGTATTATTCTCTATCCCTTTGTGAATAACTCATAACATTCTGTTTGCTTATTTGACTGCTGCTGCACATTGGGCTGAGGATTTCAGTGTATTGTCCACAATTACTCCCAGATCCTTTTCCTGAGCAGTAACTCCTAGCTTAGAATCCAGCATTGTGTACTTATAGTTTGGGTTGTTTTTCCCTATGTGCATCACTTTGCACATGTCCACATTAAATCTCATCTGCCATTTAGATGCCCAGGCACCCGGTCTCATAAGATCCTGTTGCAGTTCTTCACAGTCTGCTCGTGTTTTAACTACCTTGGATAACTTGGTGTCATCTGCAAATTTGATCACCTCACTCTTAACACCCTTTTCCAGATCATTAATGAATACATTAAACAGCACCGGTCCCAATACAGATCCCTGGGGCACACCACTTTTTACAGCTCTCTATTGTGAAAACTGACCATTTATTCCTACTCTTTGCTTCCTATCCTTTAACCAGTTACCGATCCATAGTAAGACACTACCTACTTTCTCATGACTTTTTAATTTGCTCAAGAGTCTTTTATGTGGGACCTTATCAAATGCTTTCTGGAAATCCATGTACACTATGGGTGATTTCAGATGTTACGCCGTCCCGATTCGTCCCAGTGAATCCCCGGTGGGGGTGAATGAAATAACCACCCCCTGTGGTCAAACAATGACCCGAATAGATGTGCTGGCTGATCCCAGTGGGGAATTGGGGAGGGGGTGGGGCCATGCGGCGCAATGTGCAGCCACACGGCCCCGCCCCCCCCACGCTCCCCCGTCGCCCGCCCTCTGGGGAGACAGGCGGATGCCACGGCCAATGCGGCCACAGCGCCCAGCCTCTTTGACCATGGCCCAGAATCCCTCCGGGGATTCTGGGCCGTGATCTCCGGCCAGACGTTACTTTTTATTGCTTCCCGCTGGGAATCACTTTGACCACGCTTTCAGAGCTCAGCCCGCGGGGAGCCCCGGAAGCGTGGTTGAAATTGACCCCACGTGGGAATCGGCCGTGGTGAACATCTGGCGGCCACCAAACAGACGTTCAGGGCGCTTTGGCCCCGCAGAAAAATTGACCGTGGTTCACTGTGGTTGATTATGATCTCGTAACATCTGAAAATACCCTATATCTACCAGGTCTCACTTGTCTACATGCTTATTTACACCCTCAAAGAATTCCAACAGATTAGTGAGGAATGACTTACCTTTACTAAATCCGTGTTGACTCTTCCTCATTAATCCATGTTTATCAACATGCCCAGTGATTCTGTTCTTAATTATAGTTTTCTTCCACCATTTTTTCCTGCACGGATGTCAAGCTTATTGGTCTGTAGTTTCCAGAATCACCTCTGGATTCCTTTTTAAATAGCAGGGTTACATTTGCCACCCTCCAGTCCTCAGGTACAGTGGCAGTTTTTAGCGATAGGTTACAAATTACTAACAGTAGGCCCGCATTTTCATATTTGAGTTCCTTCAGAACTCTGGGGTGAATGCCATCTGGCCCTGGTGATTTGTTAGTACTTAGTTTGTCAATTTGTCTAGAACCTCCTCCAGAGTCACGTTGATTTGTGACAGCCCTTCCAATTCATCACCTACAAAGTAAGGTTCAGACATGGGTATCTCCCCAACATTGGGTATTTTCAGACATGACAGGGCCAATATTGGCCCCATCACAGAATCACCCATTGATCCCCCTCCAGGATCAAAACGGCATGGTCAAAAGACGTGCCGGCTGATTCCGGCGGGGAATCGGGGGAGGGGGCGGGGCTGCGTGGCTCAACATGCGGCCACACAGCCCTCCCACCCCCCCACGCTCCCTAGGCCACCCACCCTCTCGGAGACGGGCGGGTGCCACGGCTAATGCGGCTGTAGCGCCCCCCCCCCCAGGGCATTGACCATGGCCCGGAATCAGCAGCAGTCACGGTCGCTGATTCCGGGCCATGGTCAGGGACAGATGTGACATTCCCACTCTCAACCACGGTGAATTCCCCATGGTTGAGCGTGGGAACGTCACGTCTGTTGGCCTGAACGTGAGCTTCCCGCTGGGTGTTCACCCACATGAATCATGGGCAGGAATCTCTTTGAGCACGCAAATGGCGATGGTCCAGACAGAACCGCCATTTGCGAGGTCAAAGAGATTCCCACCCATGATTCACGGGGGTGAACATCTGGCGGGAATCTCTTGTCGGGCCAACAGACATTACGGTCCCTTGCTCACCATGTGGGCATTCACCGTGGTTGAGCGTGGGATCGTAACGTCTGAAAATACCCATTGTCTGCAGTGAAGACCAAAGCAATGAACTCATTCAGCTTCTCTGCAATGTCCATTTCTTCCCTAAGTACCCCTTTCGCCCCTCCTCATCTAACAGCCCAACTGACTCTTTAGCAGGCTTCCTGCTTCTACTGAACTTGAAAAAGTTTTTATTATTAGTTTTAGCATCTTTAGCAAGTTGCTCCTCAAATTCCTTCTTGACCTCCCTTATTAACTTTTTACATCTACTTTGGCAACGCTTGTGCTCCTCCCTGTTTACTTCATTGGGACTCTCTCAATTTTTTAAAGGATGCCTTTTTGGTTCCAATAGCCTCCTTCACCTCACTATTTAGCCACACAGGCAGATGTTTGGTCCTATTCCTAGCTTTCTTAATTTGTGGAATACAAATTGTGTTTTTAAATAGTCTCCACGCTGCCTGTAGACATTTAATTCTAAAGTTTCCTTCTAACTAGTTTCTTCATTTTTTACATAGTCCCCCTTTCTAAAGTTATGTTACCGCAGCGGTTTTATTTGGCATTTTCTCTCCTGTGAATATGTCAAATTTGATTATATTATGATCAGTATTGCCCAGCGGCTCCAGCACCGTTACCCCTTGCACTAAAATCCTGCACTCCACTTAGGACTAGATCCAGAGTGGCTCCTTCTCTTGTTGTTTCCAGGACAAGCTGCTCCAGGAAGCAGTCATTTATGACATCTAGAAATTTTATCTCTGCATTCCACACTGAGGAGACATTCACCCAGTCAATATGAGGTGGTACCCTTCGTTGTCTTCCTCCTTTCTTGGGAGGCTACCCTGAAGTGAACAGCAGTTAGTTGCATTCAGTGTAAATTTGTGGGAGCCTTTGTGGACCGGACCGTCAGCACAAGCTGAAATGCTCCCTACCCCCGCCATATAGAAGAATCCTTTTGAGTTCTTATTTTGGGATCTGTGTTATTTTTTTAAAAGTAAGTGCAGATCTATTTACAAAATGGAAGATTAGACAAAAATATGCCATTGGGTGGGTGCGTGGGTCTCTGCAAGATATTGACAAGAAAGATCAAGTTCATCCAGAGTCCTCAGAAGGTTAATAAGCAAGTAGACAGGCATGCCATAATTTCTCTTCTGCCACAGAGGAGGAGCACTGGTTGAGAGGAAAGGACAGTCAGGAAGTGTGCTACTGCAGCAAAGTGTTTGGCAAGCAGGGACAGGGGTTGTGATGGTGGGTGGTGTTAGGGGAGGGGGTGGCTTGTTTATTTTTAAAGGATTTTAAATGTATTTTGTGTTTTTTAATATTGTAATCTGCCCTGAGCCTTAAGGGAAGAGTGGAGTAAAAATTTTAAAAGATAAATATTCTCTATGCAGTCTCTACCAGTGGAACTCTTATTAGACTCTCCTCTGTTGAAATCCCCAGGGAGTACAGACATTACTGTCCAATGTCCTCCTTTGGGCGAGTCCCCCAGTTTGGTTAGGCTGGAGTAGAGAGGTGTAATGCTGACATCCTCTGCACAAATAAGGGTGATTTTGAGCTTAACATCCAATTCTTTATGACAAGAACTGGCACTTGTGGACTGTGCAGTTCTAACATTTCCCTCTTCCTTTCTATTGTAAGCCAGACATAAAAGAAGCATATGTCTTCAGGGGACTTCAAAAGTCCCACGAAGGCTGGGAGGACTTTCGATGTAATCTGCAATGGGCCTACATAGCTTTGGTGGAACTCGATGACCCTAAATGCCAACTTCCAATTGAAGCCACAATTTTGAAAAATAAATATTGATTTATTATTCTTTAGTGGAACAAGACAATTGTTGCTAGACCATCCAAGCTGGGTGCATTAGTAAGCCAGTACTGAGGCCAATGCTTTAGATTTAAGAGAGAGACCCTGAAGCATCTGGTATCATCCACTCTTTGGAAATTGTTTACTAGAGACTTGCAATTATATAAATGTACTTTTTTTCATTGATTAATGGATATGAAAGGATCCACTGTATTTCTGAACAATACTGCAACAACCTGAACCCCTAGAATTTGACGACACTGGGTGAAAACAAATGAGACAGTAGCCCACAGTACTAGCCCGCAAGTCACCTGCCTGTCAGTTTGGTGTCTGCCAGATGTTCACCAGCCATGGGGTGGGTGGCCAACTGCTACCTGATGCATCATCTGGTCAGCAGCATGACGTGGGCTAAGGCTGGCCCAGCTGGGATAATGTGCACCCTCCTGTCTGTTAGGCCCCATTCAGCACCTATGCATGGTGAGGTCCACCAGCTCGGTGGACAAGGCCGAGGTTCGGGCCCAGGAAGAGTGGCCATTAGCTGCCTGTCAGGGCTGGGAGTGAGAAGACCACCACCCCTCGGCTGCCCGTTAGCTGATGGCATGGGCTGGGAGTGAGCAAACCCTGTGGCTACTTGTCAGCTGATGGTGTGGCTGGGCCGGGAAAAGCTGCCACCAGAAGAGAGGGAGGGACTGAGGGAGGTCACCCCTGCCTGGGGTGGTGGGTCTCAGAGCAGAGCCCAGCCCCACGCAGTCCCTCCCTCCTCATCTTCTGCCCCGCACAGCAGTGGGACCTGCTCCTGGGGCAGTTTGTGAGCCTGGGTGCGCAGTGTGTGACATGGGCACTGCCTCCGCCCATGTGCGGGGTTGGGACGTGCCACCCCCATGCAAGGAAGACCAACCTGCGGGGCACAGTCTGGGCACAGCTCTGCTTAGGCTACTGGTTTCCCTGCACCCTGGATTCCAACTGGGGAGAGCCAGACAGGAATGACAGCACCTTGGACTGGGGCCATGTGTGGCCCCTGGACGGAAATGCTCTGGCCCAAAATCTAGGAGTGATCTGCTGCCACCAGCCAATCGTGAGCCTGATCCTGCTTCTGGCAGCTGCTGCTCCCAGGTCCTGTCTCTGTGTTTGGATCCTCAGCCCAATCCAGGGCATGGGGGCAGTGTGGCGGCTGCTGGGAGGTTGCACATGTGTTCTGCTCTCCATGCCAGTGCAACGGATGGGAGCTGTATTGCCACTCCACAGGTTAGGCAGGGATCCGGCTGGCTGCTGTCTCATATGTTTTCATCCACTGAGTCTGGAGGCAGTCCTCCAGCTGTGGGTAGAAAGACCTAGAGTGAACAGAAGAAAGAGCTGACATTCTTGCGGTCAGAGAAGGAGGATCTTCTCTGGGACCCTGGCCTTGCTAAGTCAAGTCAGAGGGTTTTGAATTTGAGCATCAACACCACTTGGAGGGGTAGGAGTTAGAAGACATTGAAAGGGAGAGTAGTTAAGCAGTATTTCTCTGAAAGGCTGGTTGCAGTGGTGTGCAGATGGATTTGTAAGGATGCAGTAATTTGGGAGTTGGAAGTTTGTGTGGCCGTAGCTATTAAAAGCCAATGAACTCTTCATTTTCTGAGAGCTTTCTTTTAACCCTGATTTCTCCATTGCTTAACCCTGTTTTTGAACCTAAATGAGAAAGGGGGAAGAGCACCGCATTTTTGTAACACTTACTTTAAAGCAACTAAGCATGTTGTCCCAAATCACATGGGTGTGATTTGAACATGGATTGACCTTTCTAAGCGGACTTTTCAAAAATGATGAGCTTTGATCTAACCCACTATTGAAGTCCGCAGTGATGCTCCCATTGGCTACCATGGAAGTAGTTAAACCGAAGTTGAGCATTAGTTGAATGTTAGGCATCATGAGACAGAGTAATCTGGCCTGGTCGTTACTGGTCTTGTCAAACATTGTCCCTGACACTAAGTGATAAGACACCTTGCAGAATTTGTTCCTTAAATTGCAAGACATGCCATGTTTACCCCCGCTTAAAGATGTGCTTAATCCACTGAGCTATTGCCTTACTTAAGTTCAAGAAACTTTGTTTGGAGAATCCATCTTTGGGTGTCACTTCAGAAGTAGAGTGATTGAATATGCTGCTGAAGATTAAAAGTGGGGCCTTCATGATTCCTTCCTTTGCAACTGTGACCAGTTAGAAGATGTAGGCCGCATAATGGCAATTACGGATTGATCAGAAATTGTCCATACCAGAGCCCTCACCCACAATGCCTGTAATTTGCAGGCACTGCAGGGACTGGCCCCTGCTGATCAGTGGGAGGGGGGGGGGAGTGCTAGGGAGGAGGCCGGGCACTGAGGGGAGCAGTCTGGAGGGCTGAGGGGCAGCACTGGTACTTACCCAGTGGGTTCCCCACTCCTCTGGCCCAGGCTCTCCTCCTCCGGCACCTCAGCTCAGCTGCCACCTGTTGCGTGCCATACTTTTTAAAAAGAAAGAGAAAGAACTGCGCCTGCACAAACCGAACCTGTACCCATAATAAAAAGCATAAATTATGAATCCGTATCTGTACTGGATCTGAATCTGATTTGCCTTGGTTTGCCATCCCCACCAGGCTGTACTTCTTAACAGACACGATTCAAAAACCACGTTGAATAAAATCAAAGCTAGAATAGTGTTCTTAAAAGAAAGAACCATAAGAATACTGTCCACACTGGAAAACCAAGCAATAACATAAAAGCACTGCAGTGTTGGGAGACTGGTATATTGCTCAATACTGAGATGTTAATGTTACATGGTGACAGAATAGTTTACTATATTAAGATTATCGTTAAATAATGTAAAAATCCAAAGCTTTGAAAGACACTACAGGTGCAGCCACACGAGACACCTGCTCCTCCCTGGGCAGCCTTGCCCTTCCCTGGGCAAACAAGCCACTGGATGCAGTGGCTTGCATATTCAGGGGCTGCCAGTGTTTGCCGCACCAGGGTGGGGTGAACACCTGCTTGCTCCGTGATGTGTCCTCGGACAAATCCTGAGGACGCATCACAGAGCAGCCTTACTCAATGTGCGGTAACCATGACCAATGCGAAACAAGCCCATGTTTGCAAAATAAATGTGGATGGGCATGCTTGCCTGGCCAGACTCAGGGTAACCCTGTGAGTGACAGGCACTAGCACCTGTTGCTTGCAGCCACGTCAGAGCCGGGACGGGTGTCCAGAGTCCCCAGGCTACTGGGGGAGGAGGAACCCCAGAGGAGCCACGAGCTCCCACAGGAGGGAGGGGGGAGGAGGAGCACATGCCATACTCTATGCCCCCAACAGCTGCTTGTGTGCCTAGTTCCCTGTGCTGGCCTTGCAGTGTGGTGAAACCAATTGCCTGCCACAGGTGGCACAGGGATTGGGCCTGCCCTGCACATCTGACTGCACCCTACAAGATTTCAGTATTTCACAGGGTTTTGAGCAGTTCAGATCTTTAAGTTTCTAGACTTTGGGGGCTGTGAAGATAAAGTTCTGGGGTTTCTTTCTTACTTTTTAAAAAATTAATAAATTCCAAAGTCTTTCAGTGCTTAGAAAATGCGTTCTTGTTTTACATCCAAAGGGTTATGTACACTTAACTTTTTGCTTCTGTATTCTGTAAGCCTTTTTAAGTGTGTTATGCATATTTAATTTTGCTCAAATGAATGATAGACTCTTCTGTTGCTTGTACTTCAGATATTTCTTTCTTTGCAACTCATGATTCTAGCTTCTGCGAAAGTCAGTACGAAAGCCCAATATTCAGTTTGTAGGAAAAGATTGAATTCACACTTATTTATTCACTGCAAATTTATTCACTCATTTCCTACTAAATGTATGTAGATTAAAGAACTTGCTCAGATCAGGCCCCCCAATTTTTTAATATTATTTTTGCATGTAAGAGAAAATGAAATGCTAGTTCTCCATAGCAGCAGGGAGGAACTCAGAGGTTTGTTAAATATTCATTAAGCAAATTCCTTAAAACCTCATATATGATTTTGATTACAGAAATGAATCTGTCCTGGGCTACGCACCACAAACCATACATAATTTTACACTGGAAAAATGAGTGGAATGGGTTGGTTTTAAAAAAAAAATAAAAAAAAATAGAATTTAAATATTTAATTCTGCCAGTGCTCGTTCCATACACTTTGCTCCTTAAATCAAATCTGCCACTGCAGTTCTTTGAGGATTAGAACCTTTGAGTAGCACCTTACTTTTCTCAAAAGCTGTCACTGAAATAAGTCAACTGGACCGGGTAAACCCAAGGGGAGAAATTGAAAAGATACCATCTAGTCTGAATTGAGGCAGCTGTTGCCACTTGAAGCATCAGATTGGATAAGAAATGTCTTACTGGGTCAGACCATTGGTCCTTCTAGCTGGACTGGGTAAGGTTGCCATTTCTCCCAGGAGAGAAAACCAAATAGCATTGATTTGGAAAAATTTGCTTAGTTTGTGTAAATCTATGAAAATGTAAAGGTATGTTTAGGTTGGACTAATATAAATGCTAAGAATAAGAGCTAGGTGCAGGATGGACAGAATGGGATGAAGGCAGGAACTGGGGACAGAAGCCTGCGGGTGCAAGAGTAGATGGACAGTCTCATGGGGAGTTTTTCCAACGAGAAGGGGGAGGGGGAGGATCCCACTGTGGAGCAGAGACGAGTGGGGAGCGAATTCGAACAGGCAGCTCCCAGGGTGGCCACTGCAGCTCCACACACTCGTGCAGCCACTGTGCGGCCCCGCAAACAACTCATACAGGTTGTCGTTTCTCCTCCCCCCTGCACCCCGCGACAACCCCCACCCCAAGCCCCACCCAACTGCCCACTCTCTACCATGACAGGCAGCCGTGGACACCATGGAAACCTGAAGCTGCAGCAGTCAGTAACCCCTTAGTGCCCATGCTCCTAGGAGCCTCTGGCAGTCCCAGGCAACAATGGAGGCCCATACTGGGCGGGAGACATACTGGGCAGGCATGAATCAGCTGTCCGAGCTGCTGTCCTTCATGGCACTGGCTCTTCTTTTGTGTGTTGTGGGGGAGGGGGAGTTGTGTTTTGAGCCAACATGGTGGTGTATTTTGTGCGCATGTTCTTTAAGAGCTCCCCATAGAGCTCCTGGCAGGGCTGTGAGTGGGACCGGGGTGGCAGCCGGACCATGGACCTGTCTTCTGGTGTTGGTGGCCTCCCCTGTTAATATGGGCCAGGGATGCGTAGCTACCTGTTGCCATGCACTTTTTTGGCTTACCCTGCACAGGCCACTCTGGATTTTTCTGCAGTGCCCCATGAGTGGCCATGAGTGGGTGCTACATGGCTCATGGAAGCGTGCATTCCCCCTTCACACAGGTATTCGGATGAGTGGTTACTACTGGGTGGCCATGCGTGGTAGCATCTTGTTTAAAACACCCATAGCCCATGCACAGGGGATCTCCTGTGGTAAAGAGACTTGGCCTGCTCTCACCAGCTGTCCCAGAAGGAATCTAGGTACTGAATCTTCTGCACCTTTGTTTCTGCTTCTTGAGATCCAGTTGCTCCAGCTCCCTGCAGACCTCACTGCTACCTGCCAGAGAATTACACTGGACCCTGGGTCTTTTCTTCCCTCCTGTCTCCTTTTGTGGTAACCCTATGGATGCATAACCTCTTCCCTTTGTAGGCCACTTTAAAAATGATGACATGCTCTACAGGCAAGAGTAGGATTGCCACCTATGTATATTTTTCAAGCCCACTTATGAAAAATACATGTTTCAGGGCCTGCATTGGTGCCATAGGTGCCAACGCAGGCTCTGCAACATGTATTTTTCATAAGTGGCCTGGAAAAATATACATAGGTGGCAACCCTAAGCAAGAGAGGGGCTGAGGAGGCTTGCTGGAAGAAAGGGAGGCTGATGAGGGATACTTATTTATTTATTTATTTATTTATTT
>QEPC01005594.1:1750185-1779378 GCA_003113815.1 Sphenodon punctatus | reverse complement strand
AAACCCCCCCAACTAGGGGGGCCACCACCCCCTTCGCCCTCCCCACCACCATCACCTCCGTCTTATCTGGGTTGAGCTTCAGTCTGCTCAGCCGCATCCAATCCGCCACTTGGGGTGGAGGAAGGGAGAGAGGGGGGGTCATGGATCCAGACCCTACCCAAGTGGTGCATACATCTCCTCATCCTTCCTTCCAAGGGAACTCTTTTAGTTCTCAAGGGCAGAGCTGGATCCACAGGCTAGAAGTGGAAAGAAGCCAAATAAAAAATCCAGATGAGGGCCAAGCATCCTGTCTCTGACAGTGATCAGCACTGAACGCCTGTGGGGTATTTTGGAGTCACCATTCAGAGAGTTTATTCCCAGGTTCTGACTTCAGAATTGTGCAGTACTCCTTCGCCAGGTGTAGCATCAGGTTACATTACTTACATTACAATTGTTCTGTTAGTTAAGCCTCTTCACAGGTATTCAGGATGTGTCCTTTGAAATCCATGATGGAAAGCAACTGATGGCATCCAGGTACCCTGGTTCCTCTTTTCTTCCACACTTTCCTCATTTATTTTTGAGTACCAGCCTTTTTTGTACACCTACAAGCTTCTCGGATAGCGGTGGAGTTTGGAGTGCAGGATTTCTGGCCACAAAAGGCAAAAGGCCATCTCCCATGTTGGAAGGCAGTTGTGTAGCTTGTAGGGGACAGATTGTAGCTCTTTTCTGTAACGTTCAAATGGAATGAATTTAAGTGTTGGATTTTCTGATTAACTAAAGCTGGTGCCTGGAAGGGCATGTGGCCCATAATCAAGTTTGATGCAACCCCTTTGCTCTTTCACCTACAAGACCTTACATAGGCCACTGGTTGAACCCAACTCCTTGTTTCTTAAAAAGAAAAATGGAATATTATGGTCCAGCATCTATCAGACACATCTGCATAGCTAGCTAGAAATTTAGCTGGCATATCCTCATTGCCTGTGTACAAAACTACTTGCTCACGTACAAAAAAAAAAAAAGGCTCCTGACATTATCAATATGTGAATTTCCATAATAATTGCAGAATTTTCTGGTAGCTGACAACAGTAATATATTGTTTCAATCAAGAGACTGTTCCACAAGAACTGTTTATAGATCTCACAGACAACGTTCTTGAAGCACAAGACTAGGAAAAATATTTTTTTTTCTCTCTGCAAAGTGCAAAATAAGGACAGTTCCCTCTAGACCACAGTGGCATTGTACAAAGCAGGGCAAAGATGTGTACCATTGTTACGCTATTGGGAATTATCAGATTTTCATCTCAATCACAGGTCCTGCCTTTAATTAATTTATGTCTCATTAACCTTCCTCTACTACTTTGAATTGGAAAGCAGAGCCCACTATCACTCCTGAGGGGGTATGTTCTCAAATCGAAAAGTGCAGCACACTTTCAGCGTGAGCTCTTCATCGTTTTGTCGGGAATGCAGAATCAGGCCCGCATCTTTGGCCCTTTTGTGGGCAGGCCCGGTGATTTTTAATAGCTTGAACAAAGTAGCAGTGCTGTGTGTCTGTGTACCTGAAGGAGACAAGGCAGACTGGCTTGTTATTTCGAAAGAAAGAGAGAATAGTCAGACCCTAGAAGCTTTTCCACTCTGTCACTTTCTATCATTCGGCTAACAAAGAAGCTGGGGAAAAGTGTACAGCTTCATCAGTGCCGCTTTGCTCTTGCCCTGTATTGTATAATGACAGCTCAGCCTGTGTATATATAGTAACCCGCTACTTCTATAAAAGATTGCTGGGTTGTTTGAAGATGTATTGGAGAACCTCCCTTGCTTTTATTAGGCTGTCAGAGTTTGCTAACTGTTTAGATCATGGTTAGCAGGAGAGGAAAGAGGAGCACCCTTGGGAAACATATGCATTCTAGGCAGGAGCTACAAGTATAGCTAGTATGGTATGCACATAGGGTTACCACCTCTCCAGCTTTCACATGAAGACTCTGGATTTTGACTCAGAGAGTCCAGGCTCCAGGGGAAATCCTGATTTCTCTGGGTCAGCCAAAGGCGAGTGTGGCTAACGGGGAGAATGGGGGCTTCTGGGAGCAGCAGGGGATGGATATGTCACAAAGGGGTAGGCCATAGGGTTCCACCCCCTGCACAGCGTCATGTTGTCAGGGCCCTCTGTAAGGGGCAGAGCTACATCAGAAAGGGGTGTGGCAGCCTCTTTCTCCTGCCTCCTCCCACATGACTCCCTGTGACACCTGCTACCTTGCGCTGGTCTACCCTCCTCCCAGTCCCTTGGCGAGGGGAATGGTGCACAGAGATCTACCCCAGTGAAAAATCTGTGGCGGTTTTCCATGAACCATGATGGTTGTGGAGAGTCTCTGTGGAGAAGAAAAGACTGATCCATTTCAGTGAATCAAATGTTTGATTCAAATTTGGCATGCCGTGTTAAGTGACAGCTGCTGGTCTGCAGAACTACCTATGCGGGAATGAAGTGGGCACTGGTCCCTGCAAGTGTCGTCATGGCCACCTAACAGTAAGCTCGCCACCTTTCCCTGGTGATTCCCCTCTGAGTAAGCTCCCCTTGTTTTTTATAAAGAGTTATAAAGAGGGATCAAGAGCAAGGGAAGCTTACTCAGAGGGGAATCACCAGGGAGAGGTGGAGAGCCCACCTCTGGACTTGAAACTGCCTCAAGGCAAAGTGGCTGGAAGTCTAACCCAAGCCCTGCACTGCACACAGGGCCATCCTGGTTCTGGCTGGCTAGAGAAGCCAAAGGGATGCAACTGGGAACCTGCTGGTGAGGGAGCACTGCTAACAAAGGAGCACAGACTGAGAAATCCTGACTCCGGGAGGTGATGTAGGGACTGAATCTGCCAAGATTTACAGGGAATGGCTAAATACTGCTACACACGTCTGCGATGTCTGAATCAGTTAAAATGAGGCAACTCAAAGATGCTTATCCCCGTTGACTAGACAATGGGCCACTCAGCACATTCCTGGTTTTTGGTGGGGCTGAAAGGAATATTCAGAGTAAATACTTTTTATCTTTGAAAAAAGTTAATTCTTTGTGTTGTGATGTGTTTTAAAATTGCTCGCGAAAGCAGAACCTTGTTAGAACTTGTAACTCGTAACTGCCACCCAGAAAAATTGAGGGAAGATATTAAAAAAATATATTATATATATTATTTTTTTTCCAGAAATATTTAGAGACTGTGAAACTGACTCAGCACAGCAAATGAGAAGGGATTTATATATTCATATTGCATCCCTGCTAATAAAAGTGGTAACTCAAGGTGGAGGGGAATAAAGAATTTCTGTAGGAGATATAAGAATTATTATTTTATTTTTATTTATAGAGTGCCAGCAATGTACTTGACCCTGAATAATCAGTAATTAGAGACAGATTCCTGCCCCAATGGGCTTACAATGTAGGATAGACAAGGGAGAGACAGAGGGTGAAAACAGACATGACGCTAACTACCCTTGATGGTCATTTATGCATGTTGCAGGGCTGCATAGGGCACCAATATAGCCCTGCAACATGCATAAATAACCAGCAAGGGTGGGTAAAGGGTGGTTAACATCGGGTATTTTCAGACGTTACGAGATCACAGTGAACCACGGTGAATACCCACCTGTGGTCACTGTGACTCGAACGTCTCTTTGGTGGCCGCCAGATGTTCGCCACGGTCAATCGGCACATGGGGTCAATTTGAACCACGCTTCCCGGGCTAGCCGGGGGGATGTCCCGGGAAGCGTGGTCAAAAAGATCCCCAGCGGGGACCAAAAAAAAGTAACGTATGGCCGTGGCGAATTCGGCCCGCCGCGGCGGCCGCATTGGCCCCGCCGCCCGCCCGTCTCCCCGGAGGGCGGGCGGTGGGGTGCGTGGAGGGGGCGGGGCCGTGCGGCCGCACGTTTCGCTGTGCGGCCCCGCCCCCTCCCAGATTCCCCGCCGGGATCCCCCCGGCACGTCTGATATGGCGTGACTGGGTGACGCCGGCGGGGAATGAAAGGGTTGTTTTTGGTACGGGGCCAAGCGGCCCCGTAACGTCTGAAAACACCCATCATGTCTGTTTTCACCCAGAGATGACATTGGGGATAAATGAAACCACCATTCATTCCCTTTCTAATCTGTTTTTATTTGGTAACAGCAATACTTGAGTTTGTGCTCATGAATGGGTGGATGATGGGTGGATGTTTTTATACCATTTGTTAACAGTAATACAACATGCTTTTAATTTGATTAGCATAACATTTTCTTAGTTATTGCCAGAGTTTTAAGGGAATGTATAGCTTAATGTTTAGTGTGGCGTACTAAGGTCTTGACACACCCCAGAGCAACCTATGTAATGCCACCACCTACAAATGCTTTAAGCTATGCTTTAAAATGTTTGTAGGAACCTGAATTTCATCCAAGCGTCTGCTGAGTACTCTGAGAGCACCAATGGTCTTCAAGCTGGATTCCCCTCTCCAGGCCATAAGACTTTGTCAGCTGTGCACATTTCCACACCCCTCCAGGTCTGCCTGGGCAGTCTTATAGCCATGTTGGCATGGTATTATCATAACAGCTCTGGAAGGTAGAGAAATGCTACTAGCTTGTGCTTGTAGGAAGAAGTGAGACACAGATGCAGTGAAATAATGGGTGATTTCAGACGTTACGGGCGGGCGGTTCATCACAGTGGATTCCAGGTGGGGGTGAACCAAACAACCACCCCCCGGGGCCAATAAACACCCCGAACAGACGTGACGGGACTGGAACCATGGATGGGAATTGGGCAGACAGATCATGGACTGGGGCAGCGCAACAGACATTACGCCGATTCACAGCCGTGGTAAAAACACCAAGAAGCCCCGGCGAAGGGGCGGGACACAGACATGGCTGCCTGAGGGCAAACGAAGCCAAAAGGCACTAAAGGGAACGCCCACACAAGGGAAACGGGAAGGGAGGGGGGAGAGGGAGAACAGCCGGACAGGTACCACACACGCACGCAGGCAGGCATGGAGGAGAGTGAAGACAGGGAAGGGGGGGACATGGGCGACCCGACACCACACAAAGCAGGCCGGGCACTGCGGGGGGGGGGCTGGGCTGCAGGACCAGGAAGAGGGGAGGAACGGGCACAGGGGCATGGCAGGACACCGCCACCAGGTACACCACACCCCACAGCAGAACAGTCCACACGGGCACCCCCACAGCAAACACACAGTCCCGGAAGGGGGGGGCTGCAGCTCGGGAGAATGTCACAGCAGGAGGCCATACGTCACAGCGAGCTGGCCGGGAACGGTCCAGGAGGCACATGCAGTCAAGGCATCCCATCGAGGGGCAAATGGACGGCAGCCAGGAGAGGCAGTCCAGCACAGCAGGTCCACGTATGGGTGGCCCCATCAGTGAAGGAGGTCGGGAGGGGCAGTCCTGGGGCGGACCCCCGGGGCACACAAGCAACCCAGGAGGGAGAAGAGCGGCCCAGAGGGGGCCCAGTTACACAGCCGGGGCAGCAGCACACAGGGAAGCAGGCGTCTCGGCAGCAAGGCACAGACAGCAGGGTGGTGGCAGGCACCGGGGTCAGGCCCACGGGCAGGTCCCGAAGCCCACACGGCCCAGGACACAAGGGGGCCAGGGAGGTACCCAGGGGCTTACAAGCAGCCGTTGGGGGCAGCTCCAGGCCCAGGCCCAGGGTGCCCGGCCCGACGAACCAGGTGGGGCCAATGGATCATGCCCTGGCGGTACCCAGGGGCTCACAAGCAGCCGTTGGGGGCAGCTCCAGGCCCAGGCCCAGGGTGCCCGGCCCGACGAACCAGGTGGGGCCAATGGATCATGCCCTGGCGGTACCCAGGGGCTCACAAGCAGCCGTTGGGGGCAGCTCCAGGCCCAGGCCCAGGGTGCCCGGCCCGACGAACCAGGTGGGGCCAATGGATCATGCCCTGGCGGTACCCAGGGGCTCACAAGCAGCCGTTGGGGGCAGCTCCAGGCCCAGGCCCAGGGTGCCCGGCCCGACGAACCAGGTGGGGCCAATGGATCATGCCCTGGCGGTACCCAGGGGCTCACAGGCAGCCGTTGGGGGCAGCTCCAGGCCCAGGCCCAGGGTGCCCGGCCCGACGAACCAGGTGGGGCCAATGGATCATGCCCCAGCGGTACCCCAGCACGGACATATGGTGGGCGATCAGGTAGTACGCCTCAAAGGGGTCATGCACAGAGAGCCCCAACTGGACATCAGGACGGGACCATACCCGCGCCAGTGCCGACATCTCTGCCACGGAAGGCTCCGTTACACAGCAGGCAGCAGCAGGAGGCCAATAAAGATGCCCCAGCCCCAGAAGCCGGTGATACACCGCCACACGTGTGCTCTGGTACCCATGCGCCCTGTGAACGCTGCCAAAGTAGGACACGGCCAAGGCAGGGCCCCCCTCTGCAAGGCACTGTGAGTAGGCTGCCAGGCTGCACACCCACAGCGCACTCACGGTCTCAGACCTGGACCAGGGCACATGCAAACACCTATTCACCAGGACACGCCCATCAGGGAAGCGGACCAGCCCCAGGGTCTCGGCATGTAGCTGGCAATCTCGTGCGCTTGCTTCGTAGCCGAGGTAGCGGAGTCCAGAGCTCAAGCTCGCGAAGGCAGACGAGCGGCTGTCCGGCCTGCCCAGGAGCAGCTGCACAGCAGGGCTACGCCACAGCTCACAGAGGGACATGGTCTCGGTGTAGGTTCAGATACGGGGGGCCCCATGGGGGATGGGAAGTGGGAGCCCCGTGGATGGACATGCAGCCATGGTCCAACCGCCCGGGGAGAATAGCACAGAGCTCTGGGGGCCTCACACACCTTCCGGGGCCGAGGGGCCTCCCGGGGGTCCCAAGGACAGGGAAAGCGGCCACGGGCTGCAACATTGTAGCACAACAGAGATAGGCGTGGGGTGCGGAACCAGCACAGATGCACAACACAATAGCTCTCACATACCACCTAATCTGTACTCCAAGGCCATGGTGCCTCAAACACTGGGAGGGGGCTTGTTGTTTGTAGATCGCTTCAAGCCGCACAAGGAGTGCGCGGAGGACAGCGCCCATGCAAGGGGGGGTGCCCACCGCTCCGGCCCACCCCCTGGGGTTCCTCTGACCAGTCCCTGCATGGCCACGGTTGCCCCAGCCCCCTTTCTCCCACATTCTGGACCAGGAGCTACGGTACCATAAACACCTTTAATATCACCCATGTGTACAGTGACACCCAGTCCCTCATCACTGGTTGTGCCCTGCCACCACCTCTGCCCCCCCTACACAGCCCTACCCCTCCTACCGCTCCCCCCGTCCCCTGGGACGGCCCCGTGAGCGCCCAGTCTGGGCCATAGAGCTCATAGAGCTCACCTCCCCCCCACTGTCAGTGCTGCTAGATGTGTCCCAGGCTGCCTCCTGTTCCAGTTGGGGCAGCCCTGGTAGGGTGGCCAGGGGTTGAAATTGACCCCGTGTGGGTATTGAGCGTGGTGAACATCTGGTGGGTGCCAAACAGACGTTCAGGGCGCCTTGGCCCCGCCACGGGGTTGAGCGTGGTTCGCTGTGGTTGAGCGTCATCTCGTAACGTCTGAAAATACCCATTGACAGACCAAAAGGTGAGGACACTTCTTGCTCATGTGGACCTCCTACAAATCCCCCTCGCCCCCCTCCTCCAATGACAGCGCTGTACCCGCTCACTGAGCTACTGGAAAATGGAAATATTTACACAGAGCAAAGTGGTTCAGGAAGCTTACTTCTCCTTAATTTTGGGTCCTGGTGACTGTGCTTCCACCATGGAGGTTACCAGAGCAGGAATTAAGGAGCAGGCTTCCCTCTGCATCCCCAAACCTATTTTTACACGCTTGTACAGAGATCTTGATCCTGAAAAATACAGTGAGTTCATTAGCCTTTATAAACATGGGCTTAATTAAATATTTCTGCTGGGGTTTGTTTGTTTCTACAATTAGATGATTGCAGGTTGGTTTGTTTTTTAATGTGCAAAATTGCTTCCAGTAAAAGTTAACCTGAAAGCAACGTAGTCTGGCTGTGTTTTGTTATAACCCTTAAATGCATCGGCCATTTGCCAAGGCTGGGCCGAGCTATTTTATTTGATTGCAGGAGAGTCATTAGAGTGAGTAGGGAATGTCCTTGACTGGTGACATGTTCTGTTGTGAGACTTGCATTTATTTAATTTGATTGGAAATCCACACAATGCAATCTTATGTTCCATGTCATATGACAGTCACTCGCTTGATTTGTTGTCATTGTCCTAATAAGCAGGCAGAGTAGGCAGAGAGATGATATGAACCCTGAGATGAGAAGGATGCTGGTTTTAAAAGTTACGCCCACAATCTAGAAACCAAATTTTTTATATCTCCAAGAGTTACACGACAGTTTACATTGTCTTGCATGTCATCCCCAAACTTGAATAAGTAAAATAAACATTTGACAAGGTTTTAAAATGCAGTAGTATTTTAAAATATCATTTCATATTTAATGTTGCATACCAGAGATGCTCTTTTCTTTGAGTACAATACAGACAACATACCTATTCTACCACTTCAACTCCATGCTGAACAAAATCAAAACCAGGGCCTGCTCTACAAGAAAAGTAAATTAGTAAATGAGGAAAAGGGGGAAGCTCCTTGTTAATTATTGGTATAAATATTAGTATTAGATTTGCTAAAATAAGGGATTATCCAGCTTTGTAAGAAATTGATAGCCATCTTTTGAACTAATCTTCTTTGCTATTTAGACAGGTGACAGAAATTGCACTTGTGAAACATCTTTAGTGCTTTCAACTCACTTTTTAGCCCACAGGACAGCACACTTTTGTTAACCTTTGTTAAGACCCAAGAATCTGGACCCAGACACTTCAACATTCCAGAGTCCCACTCCATTCACAGGACGCGTTGGGGGAGAGGACTTGAAATATCCAGACATGTGGGGTTTCCTTTTCTCTGAGTACAGTTATCCCCAGACAGGGTTTCTGTTTAGTAAAAAACAGCTGATTCTGGCTACTAGCGATCAACTGTTTAACACTAACAGCTCATTATGAGTAGTCTCTCTTGCCAGTCAGGTTTCAGTTGAGGCTGCTGTAAGCAGACATGAAGGGTTCACTGTAGGGATTACAACTGGTGAAAGACATTCACAATTCTAGTTGGGTATCCAGAAGTGTAAGCTTCTGTGTGTGTGTGTGTGTATACTTACAATTTTAAAAAAAACCGAAAAACAATTACAGCAGTTACAATTTTACAAAACTTATAAAACACCAGCTAATGCATAAAAGAAAAAACAAACAAAAAACATTCCCACCCCCTAACCCATCCCACTCTCCCCCATCAAATGCCTGGCGGAAGAGCCAGGTCTTACAGTTCTGCTGGAAGGTGAGAAGGTTGGGGCTGAGGTCAACTTCCACCAGGAGGGAATTCCAGAGCGATGGCGCAGCCACCAAGAATGCCCTCCTGTCTGTCTGAACCTGCCAATAATGTGGGACATCCAGGAGGGCACCCCCAGACAACCACAGGGGCTGCTCAGGGGCTTAGGAGGTGAGGTGATCACTCAAATAAGCAGGGCCTAGGCCATGAAGGGCTTTATAGGTCAAAACCAGCACCCTGAATTGGACTTGGAAGACAAAAGGCAGCCAGTGAAATGCTCAGAGCACAGATATAATGTGCTCCCTGCGGCCCATCCCAGTTAGGAGGTGGGCCACTACATTCTGCACTAGCTGCAGCTACCGAACCGTCCCCAAGAGTAATGTCGCCCACATAGAGTGTATTGCAATAGTCTAGCCTTGAGGTGACAAATGCATGGACGATAGTGGCAAGATCGGAGTCAGAGACATATGGGTGGAACCTCTTCACCAGATGTAATTGGCAAAAGGCACCCCTGGCCACAGCCAACACCTGGGAATCCAGGCGTAGCTGTGGCTCCAGGAGCACCCGCATGTTCCACACAGATGGAGCCAAAGGAGGACAAATACCCCCGAGGAGAAACTTTCTCACCCAGAATCCCAGTACCACCTAATAACATCACCTCTGTCTTATCAGGATTGAGCCTCAATTGGCTCTACCGTATCCAATCCCCCACAGCGGCCAATCACCAGGACAGCAAAGAGACAACAGGGCTTGGGTCGAATGAAAATGATAAATACAGCTGAGTGTCATCTACATACAGATGGCAGTGAACCCCCCAGTTGCGCACGATCTCCCTGAGCGGTTTCATATACACATTAAACAAGAGAGGGAACAAAATAGAACCCTGTGGCACCCCACATGGGAGGCCACCAGGGAACGATGCACAGTCCCCTAGCACCACACACTGTGATCTATCCGCAAGGTAGGAACGGAACCATTGCAAAACAGTTCTGTCCACCCCCGCCAGGTCCCACAGGCGTGTCATGAACAACTCATAGTTAACGGTATTGAAAGCTGCCAAAAGATCTAATAGGACCAAAAGGGTCATATGACCCTTGTCCAGTTCTACGAGGAGATTGTCAACCAAGGCCACAAGCCCTGTCTCCGTACCATAACCTGGGCAAAAACCAGACTTAATGGGATCAAGAAAACTGATGCCATCGAAATGCACCTGGAGCTGAGGTTGAGATCTCCTTTTCCTTCCCAAATTACTGAAGGTAATGGGCGTTCTGGCTAGATGAATAGAGGGTGAAAACAGACATGACGCTAACCACCCTTTAACCACCCTTGGTGGTCATTTATGCATGTTTCAGGGCTGCATAGGGCACCAGTACAGCCCTGCAACATGCATAAATAACCACCAAGGGTGGTTAAAGGGTGGTTAGCGTTATGTCTGTTTTCACCCAGTGAGCCATAATTGTAAGCCGCTCCAAATTGCCTCAGGCAAGATGGAGCAGGATACTAAATACTTATATAAATAATAAATAAATGAAGGTCAGACATTTTCAGCCCTGAAAGGAAAATGATGACCATGGAGTCTGACCTACCCCGACACTTCAACATTCATTAATATCCCTCATTCCCACGTAACCCAGGTTCTAGAATTTAAAGCTATAGCATATGTTGGTTGAGCTGTAGTGTATGTAGATGGCAGGGGGTTCTGGTATAGGAAAGGGAATTAAGGATATGCAAAGGTTTATGCACAGGGCTGGCCTTACCCTAAGCGGAGCCCAGGGCAGGAAAGAAATACGGAGCCCCAACCCATATTTTCTGCTGGCGGCTTTGCCGCCGCCAGCCGGCAAGCCTAGGGGCAGTCCCCGGCTCAGGAGGCACTCCCTGGCCTGGGCCTAGGCTTGAGGATGGGTGGAGTGGCACTCCCCTCCACCCATCCCCAAGCCTGAGCGGCCATTCAGATTCCAGCAACCGAATCGGATCACTTACCTGATCTGCCGTCGTCACCACCACCACCATCTCCTGCCTGGGCCCCGCGCCAGGCTCAGCACCCCCCCCTCTGCTGCCTGGTACAGTGGAAATGAGGGAGAGAGGGACAGAGGCCCCCCTCTCCCTCATTTCCCCTGGCTGAAACAGCCAGTCAGGCAGTGGAGGGGGCCAGCGGCATGTGGGAGAGGCGGGGCCAGAAGTGAGGGAAGAAGCAGAGGCCCCGTCTCTCCCTCACTCCGTGGGTGCCCCCCCCCTCAGTGCCTGTCATTGTCTCTCAGCCAGAGGAAATGGAGAGGCGGGACCTCTGCCTCTCTCTCCCTCATTTCCCCTAGCCGAGACTGACTGTGCCAGGCAGCGGAGGAGGGGGGACATGGAATGTGGGAGGGGGGGGCTCTGCCTCTCCCATACTCCTGCTCCCCCCACCCCCAACCCGGACCCAAATTTTTAAAAAAACGTTTAAAAAAATAAAAATAAAATAAAAAATAAAATAAAAAAATAAATAAAAAATAAAAATTGAACCCAAATCCGCGGGGGCCCCCCAAAGCACAGGGACCTGGGCAGCCACCCCTAGCCACCCCATAAGGCCAGTCCTGTTTATGGGCACCTTTCTGCCTCCAAATTTTATAGCAGTAGTAGGGAATTTGTTTCTTCCCACAGGCCACTTCAAAAATTAATACAAACTCCATGGGTCACATAGGATTTGGGGGTACTAAGGGATACGTTCAGGATGGGAGAAGGAAGGGGAGGGTCCAGATCATGGATCAGTGCCATCAATCCATCTCCTACCTTGAGTGGGTTAGATCTAGGAATTTGAAGGGGACCAAAGATCATGGCTGTGGGCCAAATTTGGACCATGGGGTGAAGGTTTCCCACCCCTGCTTTATAGAATGTTGAGCAAAGCGAAGCTACAGTATAACGCAGAAACGATGGATGGATGGCTTGCATACATGAGAAATATACTTTCCCTTTTACTCAGCCACACTTCACTAGGAGTTTGTCTAATGAAAGAGGGAAATCAACCTAAGTAATAACTGTATAAAGAACTCAAAATTTGGCGTTTTCCTCTTTCCTATCATTATTATTAAAAAATATTAACATTGACTAAATGCCAACGATTAATTTTTTCCAGCCCCTGAGTTTTCAATTTAATTTTTAATTTCCCAAGCATTCCCATCCTAAGCCCCTCTAATCATTCATAAGCTCTGCAATCATTCACGTTAATGTATTACCGAGATTGCTCAACCTACACTTATTCATAAACTATCGTCTCTCTCCTCGGTTAATTCTATGGTCGATCCTGTTCATTGTTGCTAGGTTACAAGGAGCGATGAGTATCTACATTTGACAGTATCTGTAGGGTGCCTTCAACACTTTCACAGGAGTGTGAGGAAAAGGTTTGCTGAGGAGGCACCTTTGCTGCTGAGCCTTGGTGCCAGCTCTTCTGGTTGTGAGATGTCTAATTTGTTCGCTCTCACCATTTTAAATTTGCAGAGTGCAAAAGTTTCTCGTCTCACCTTCTCTGCTAACAATCTCGTTTTGGACTGAATAGGCATTTCTGGGAAATACAATTGTGTCAGAAATGGCTCTGTTTCTTGAAATGCATATTCAGTATCTTTCTGGGTGACAGCATTTGGAAGCCTGGATAAAAATGTATTGGCCTCACTTTCAACTGACACACAGTTTGCTTAAATGCAGCCCCAGATTACAGCCTTGTGGAAGTCAATGATATAGTTTTGCTTTTCAGTTCAGTAAGGCTGAGATTTTGTCCTTTAACTGGAAACAACATCTCAACCAGCATGCTACAATGAACTGCAACAATAGAACACTTGGTTTTGCTATAAATTGATTTTTACTGTATACAAGTCTATTAGTAGCTCCACAAGAAGCCCTTCATTTCCACTAGAGGGTCCTGGTTTTACACTTGTGCTGATCATTGCCTTATTAAATTAACCTAAGGTAGTATTACTTCCACTGGCTGGTGGGTCATGGGTGGAGGGCATGGGTCTTGGGGATGGGTGGAGGTATGTCGGCTGGTGGGTAATTTATTCTAGTTATTATTTATACAGCCCAAGCAATGCCCCTGGTGCTGTACAATCAAAATTAGAAATGAGTCTAGGAAAGAAAGACAGAGGGGAGACCAGGGATGGCGGAACATCGGGAGAGACATGGATATATTTGTGAAGTTGAGAAGTCACAGGTGCACGTACTTGGCTTATTTACAGGGAATAAAGGATGCTGAGCAAAAGGACAGCGTCAGTAAGCAGTCAGGGTGGGTGTTTTTAGAAAAGTGTCTCCCCACCCACCATGCATGTTACAGGGCTGCATAGGGTGGAAATGCGGCCCTGCCACATGCATGATAATGGGTGTGGAGGTGCTCGTCTAAAAACACCCTGTGTAAGAAGCTAGGTGGAAGAAATAGGTTTTTAGGAGGGATTTGAAGGTTGGGAGGGAGAGAGCAGATCAAATGCTTTAAGGAAGGGTGTTTTGGGTATAGGTGGCTGCATGGGAGAAGGAGTAAAGACATTTCTAGAAGTGGGGGGCACTGGGACATAGGAGCCTGGTGAAAGAAGAGGAGTGAAGCTCCTGAGTGGGGATATAGTGGGAAACAAGTGCGGAAGGTTTGGGGGAGCAAGGCCATGAAGAGCCTTGAAGATAAAGACAGAGATCAGTGGGGGAAATGCAGTGAACACGGACCCCTGAGTATGGGTGTTTTCACACAAGACACTCTCCACTTACTACCCACGCACCCACTATACATGTTACAGGGCACCCATACAGCAACACTGCAGCCCTGCAACATGTATAGTGAGTGGAGAGTGTCTTGTGTGAATATAGCCTAAAAGACAAGGAGCTTGTACTGAATACATTTGGGTAGAGGGAGCCAATGAAGAGAAGTGAGGAGCAGTTCAGCGTGATCGAAGTGACGGGCAAAGTGGATGACTTTGGCAATGGAGTGTTGAACTGAAATGAGAGGGACAAGGTGAGAGCAGGGGACACAAATAAAAAGGCGGTTGCAGCAGTCAAGGCAAGAGATGGACTTGAGTTTTGACAGTGGATGCAGTAAGGAAGATAAGGCCACAGTATGTAACAATGACCCTTCAGTTTGTTAATAAAGCTCCATTTCTTACAACTGTCAGCTTGCCACATTACCTCTTGTCTCATGGCTCAAACCTTTGAACGCTGAACCCCCTTCAGGAGGACAAAACTAATGGTAGTCTCTTTCAGCTTAATGAACAATGTTAAAAGGTCTAAACTACTGCTGAAGCAAATCGTGAATTGTGTGTTCATGAATATTATTCACATTTTCAGATACCTTGATAATGTCTGCCCCCAAAATGGATACTCCTGTATCCTTTTTTGTTTTGTTTTGTTCAGCTGTTTGGTTATTTGATAGCTTGGATATTCAGACTGCTTTCTCACATATGTTAATATGCAGTTGTCGGCACTGTAAGGAAGTCCGGGACTCAAAAGAACCGCAGCAAGCAAAGATCCGTATTTCTGCCCTTCTCACAAGATGGAAGCTGCGGGTCTTTTGAGTCCTGGACTTCCTCGCAGCACCGACAAGTACGTATTAATACACATGAGAAAGCAGACTAGTTACTAACGTTTTGGCTTCCGCCTTCTGCACTTGAGCAATAGCACTAATAGTACCAAAATAGAAACTGAATATTCGAGTATCTGAACCAAAATATCTAAAACTGATATCTGGCAGAGATAGAATAAAAAAGTGCTGCTTATTATCTGTTTTGGTAGATACGGCTGTACTAGGGCAAAATCAGCAGATATATTTACTGCAGATATTTTGTTTCAACTCTAGACTAAACACACTAACTTATTTATCTTCCACACCTCTTTCATGTACCAACTAGTCCAGAGATGGGGAACCTTTTCCACTTGACGGCCCCTTGGAAAGTTAGTACAAGCTCTGTGAACCAGATAACATTTAAGGGAGGAGAGTCTGAGGGGCACATTCAAGATAGGAGAAGGGAGTAAAGGGTCCAGATTATGGATCTGACCCACAGAACCATCTCCTCTCTGCAAATGCTTCCTTCCTCTCAAGTGCACTTCTTCAGTGCTTGATGGTAGAGGTTGGATCCATGGGTTAGATCCAGGAATTGGAAAGGGGCCCAGTAAAAACTAGCTGTATATTGCATTTGACCTATAGGCCAAGTGGCTAGTCTTCTGTGTCCCCTCTCCACCTCCACATTGAGGAAAGCTGGCACAGATAGAATGTCGTAATACAGTTTATACACTTCATCTTTTTTCCTACCATCTTGATGAGCAATGAACTCATTAATGACATTGTCAGCATCTGAATAAGCCCCCAAATAGGGTGTTTCCTACTTTGGAGTAACTAGTTTAGTCTCTGTAAACTCAACAGGCTTTGGTTCACATTTTTGCAGCTTTCTTTCTAACCAAAGGTGAAAACAAATGAGACAGTAGCCAGTTTCAGCCAACATTAGCCCACGATTCACCATCTGTTAAGTGACTGCCAGATGTTCGCCCTCTTCCACCATGGGGTGTATGGTCAGCTTCTTTGAGGCATCTTCCAGAGAAGGTGGTTGATGCAGCATGAGCTAAGTCTGGCCCAGTTGAGCTAATCCAGGCTAACGTATGCCCTCCTGTCCCACACAGCCCTTGCATGTGGAGAGGTCCAACAGCACCGTGGACAAGGCCATGATGGCAGTAAGGGTCAGGCTAATAGGAGCCATAATTTAGCCACTGGCTGCCTGTGAACTGATGGCACAGGCTGGGAGTGAGCACACACAAACACACCCCAGCTGCCTGTAAGCTGATGGCATGGCCAGGAGAAGTTGTCGCAGAGAGGGAGGGACCAACGGCAGTCACCCTTGCCTGGCGATGGTGGGTCCCAGAGCTGAACTGAGCCCAACCCTGTGTGGCAGCAGGACCTGCACCTTGGGCAGCAGTGGTGGTGAGCTTGGGCATGCATTTTATGGCACAGGGGCTTCTTCCACCCATGTACCAGGTTTGGGAACCATGCAGGGTGCTCTCTGGGCACAATTATGCCTTGGCAGAGCCACTGGTTTCCCTGCACCCTGAACACTGTCTGTAGGGGAGCCAGGCAGGGATGACAGCACTTTGGACTGGGGATTACAGCCCCCGGACAGGATTGCTTTGGCCCAGAGTCTGGGAGTGAACTGCTGCCACGGTCGCTTTTCATGGGTCTGATCCTGTTTCTGGTGATCAGCAGCCGCTGCTCCTGAGCCCAAGTCCTATTTGTGTGTTTGGTTCCTCAGCCCAGCCCAGGGTGTGGGGGCAGTGTGGTGGCTGTACGGGAGGCTGCATGTGTGTTCCACTCTCTGTGCTAGCCCAACAGGTGGCAGCTGCATTGCCACTTCATGGGTTGGGCAGAGGAATCTGGCTGACTGCTGTAGCTCATAGGCGTCTGTGGCAGGACTATGTCACAAGATGGCACCTGCCAGGAGATAAAACCCAAGATGTCCACCAGAGGAAGCGGCTACATTTGGGGTTGGGCCAGCACTATAGAAGGAAGCCAGTCGCAGGAAGAAAGGCAGTCTGCTCCTGACCAGCAAGGAGTGAACATCTCTTCCAGCAGCTGCCTGGAAGGATGTTGACCTGGATCCTGAAGGAAGGAGATACCTGGACCTGGAAGGGTGTCTTTAGACATAACGCTGTTCAGTGTTCCGTAACACAGTGTCCTACCATCACAGTGTTTAGACATACCGTCAACACAGTGTTCACCCCAACACTGATTAAACTGTCAAGACCTGGCAGTTGTTCATTTCCATTGTTTGTGGTGAACACTGTGTTGATGGTATGTCTAAACACTGTGATGGTAGGACACTGTGTTACAGAACACTGAACAGCGTTATGTCTAAAGACACCCGAAGTGAGTTGGCAAAGAGCTAGCCTGAGACTGTGGTTGTGGCTAAGCTCTGCTATATGGACTATGGATGGCCAGAGGCTTGGTGCCTGGCCAGGGGTATTGTAAACAAACTGCGATTGAGCCTGACCCCCTGAGTGGCAACCTCCTTGGACACTGATCCTGACAACACTTACCCCATGGTGAAGTGGGGCCCTGTGACAAAGTAATAATTCAGCAACGAGTCTGTTGTGAGCTTTAAGCAGACACAACCCATTCTCCCTCATGCGTGCAGAGCTTCACCTTTAAAAATAGAGGATGACCTTTGTCCCCTGTAGCTACTTGCACATAGATGTTACCAATTTTCACTATTGCATCACAAATCTCAGGATATAAACTCTCAGTCTTGGAGTCATGCCAACAATGAGAATTAGAATTTTCATTTTAAAAAATCCTCCAAACCAACCTTTCAGTGTACCTGGTTATGAAGAAAATATCAAATTGTGAGCCCTAGAGGCTTGAAGCAAAAGGCAAATCAATAGGAGCGCATTCCTACATACTGAAACACACCGGTGTTTGTGAATGCAGGCAATTTAAAAATGCGCCTACATTCATTCACACCAGCATGTCACTAGCGCATTCAAACTACTTTACAGAATTTTCTAGTGACATTCTGAACTTACCTGATTCATGCGGGGAAGGAGGCAGTGGCAGCGGCTCCAAAGGTTGCAGTGGGGGAACCCAGAAGTGAAGAGAGGATTTCTGGCTATGCGCAAGGGGAATGCAGCGTTCTCAAAGGAGGAGCCATGCGGGTCTCTGGACATGTGCTCAGTGGCGGTTTTCCCCCCCCCAGGACATTTGGGGCACTGCCCCCCTAGCGCCGTGGGGGACCCCCACCGTGCCGTCTACTAGGCAAAAAAAAAAAATGCCTCAGCACTGCCGCTTCTGACAGCAGCATCAGCCCGAGTCTGACTTGTTTCAGAGGCTGCTGCTGCTGTCAGTGATCTCTATCTCCCTTCCGGGACCCACCCTCAGAGCTGCTCTGAGAGTGGGTCCCAGAAGGGACAAAAAGGCTGAGCTCCTCAGCCGTCCAAACTGCGTTTTCTATTGAAAACACAATTTGGGCGGCTGAGCCCCTCAGTCCACAGCACACATAGGATGTGCTGTGGAGGGAGGGGCTAGCTTTCCATTGCGCCTAATGGGCGCAATGGAACCTGTTGCCTGGGCGCTTGTTGCAAGTGCCCAGGTGAGAAGCTTTGGGCCAGGCAACTGAGGCAGGGAGCAGGGCGCATGCGCCCTGCTCCCTGCTCAGTCACACATGGAGTCAGGGACAAGGCTGGCGGCGCGCTCTCAACAGCGCGCCGCCAGTCTCAGCCACTTCCTGGACCCTGCCGCTGCCGCTCTCCCCTCCATTCTGCCACTCAGAGCAGCGGGGGAGTGGCAAGGCAGGGAACTTTTTTTTTTTTTTTACAGTTTAAATTGCCCGCGCGTCCTGGCTCCGGAGGAGCAGGACACGCGGGCAATTTAAAATAAGTCCCCCCCCTCCCCCTCTGCCTGCAGCCTGGGCCGCCGGGGACTGCCAGAGCAGCAGCCAGGTAAGTGATCCCTCCCCCACCCCTGGTCCCACCCCCTGAGGGCCCCCCCACCCTGCCCCCACCCTGCTGCATGTGTGTGTGTCTTTGCTAAAACTGCTTGTAAGGGAGGTTTAAGGTTGTCTGCCTGCTTTTAAACCTGGTGGAGGAGGTGATTATAACCTGCCTAACCTAATTGAAATTGCTTTATTTAAGTAATGTAATGTCCATCCAACATTACTCCTTTGAACTCCTTGCTGCTGGGTTATGCCGCCCACCGTTGCCTACCAGCCAGCCTTAAGCCACCGTTGCCCGCCGGCCATCCTGGCTCTTCCCACCGTTGCCCCTCCAACCTCAAGACCCACCAGCCACCCCTGCATGCGCTTCTATAAAGTTAGGTTTTCACTGCCCTCTCATGCGTTTGTTTAACAAACGCAAGTACAGCAAATTAAGCGCATGGAGACTTTCCCACAGCATTAAATTATGCGTGGGAAAGAAACAAGCGCTGATTTGCTGTATGTGGGAATGTGTAGGATCCAACTTCTTTTAAAAAATCTTATGATTGTTTGACAGCATCATGGTTCTCAGATAGCCCAACATGTAAATTGTTGAACCTTTAATGTTTTTATTATGACCAATGATTATTGGATGAGGCTGTCTATGTCATGGCTATAAAAATAGGGGGGAAATGTGGGGGGGGACATCTCCTCAGCTTGAGGTAACTGTGCCCTCAAATTCAGCTACTCTACTCCCCCAGTAACTTCCTTATGACTCCACCCCAGAAGTTGTATGGGGCCAGAATGACAGATGGAACCATCCCCTGTGCCAGTGTGCTGTCCGTTGACATTTTAATTTTCAGGAAGCTAGACAATTGGTGGAGGTTCGACAGTTTGGGGCAAGAAAGAGGGGAGTACAAGTCAGTGAAGGGGCCTGGGTAGGGATGTGCAATTTGTATTTTAATTAGTTATGAGAATGAATGGAGCCCCATTTGTTTTCGTAACAAAGATAATGAAAACGAATGCATACAAAAATTACATTTGTTCGATTTCATTCTTTCTTTTATTTTTCCATTTAATTTATTAAATTGTACATGTGCAAAATGACTGCCAAAGCCATTCTGCGCAAGCATGGCCGCGGTGACCATTCATGTGCAGTGATTTTTAATTTTTAAAATAAAATAACAAAAATGAAAACTGCAGTTGCCTCTGAGTTGCCTCTGAACACAATTTTCTTTTTCATCATATTGATGTGTTTAGATGAGTTCACCAAGAACTTTCAAATACAAAAAAGTTCATCTTCTTTACTGTGAGTTCTGTAGCTAACCTCATATATATTTTGAACCTGAAGCTCCTGATGATGATCTTTATTAGCTTTTGGGTTGCACATCTTGACAGAGCTGTTTTGCAACTTAGCTCAGCTGGATAGACACATTATTCCTGATTTTTTTTTTAAAGAGAAAGGAGTTTTTATGGATCATTTTTCTCAATCCTTAAACAAATTCAATACCCCTTAAATGTAAACTCTTGCTGTTCTCCACAGGAAGTGTTCTCATTTTATTCTAGGCAAAATGCTAGAAACATATGGATGTAAAAAAGCAATCTTACAGAACATTTGCATAAACCATGGGTTCCTGTGCTGGATTTTATTTTATTTGCATTTAAAACTGTCAAAAATCTTTGTTAAATGGACTCTTTTAAAGTCATTTTCTAGAAGGCTAATTTTGCCATAGTGTTTTAATAACTCATTCACAGTCTACAGATCTAAGTAGAATTGCACCAAAAAAAACAACCCTCAAACCAGCTTCCATCCTGCATGATGTTCTGATATTTTTAAATTGTATTTTCATTCCAAATCAAGGCAAAAATTCAAATTATCACAACTTTTTGCAAAAGAGAGTTCCCAAATGTCACAAAATGAAAATGTTCTTCTGCTTTGATATTTTCAATCATGTGTGAAAGGCGTTTACCATTTCCAAAATGAAACCTTCCATTTTGGTATTTCAAAAGATGAAAGGTTGTCTTATTGGCCCTTTTTCAAACGGGTGCCGGTGCATGGGGGGATGGGTGGGTGGTGCATGGGGGTGTGTTCCCACGGATCCTCACCCACCTCCACACATGGAGCATCCGTCATTGGCGCCCGTTGCTCCAGGTGTGAATGATGGGTGGAGGTGGGTGGAGTGTGGGAGTGCGCACCCCTTCCCGCTGCAGCAATCACATGGACGCCCCGCTCACCTGCACATGGGGGGGGGGGAATCCGTGGGAAAAGACCCTTAGTCTGGCATAGTTGATGACTACCCTGAGCCCCCATGGTGTAATTTGACCAGGCAGCATAGTGAGTTCTAGGTCAGAGATGGGCAAATGGCAGTCTGGGATCCATTTGCATCACTTGGGCACCTGTACTGAAGCTTTCATCAGAAGGGGATGCTGGGGGGGGGGGGGTGTTATCCATGTGCCTCTCTCTGGATCAACAGAAGCTGAGCTGCCATTTTGGCATGGGAGCCACAGCTTTGATGGGGGGGGGGAGAGTTTGGGGGAAGCCATGCTACCCCATTCCCGAGATCAGGGGAAGCCATGATTGATGTAATGCATCTTGTGGCTCTTGGCAATATGAAAATTTTGATATGTGGCTCTTGGGCTTGGGAACTTTTCCCACCCCTGCTCTAGGTTATAATGATGGATCAGCAAAGAACACATTTCAGTTTCAAAACAAAATGTTTTGTTTTAGTTTGACCCCTATGGGAAAGTTAGTTGAAATCTGATGTAGGAGATCCTAGATTTTAATGAAATTGCATTTTCTAGTGGAAATTTCCCAACCGTTACTAATGTTAGGCTCAGAATTGCCTTCACCCCCACCCCCGCTCGTGGGGTTGGCAGATGACAGGCCCCTTGTCACGCTCCCCATCAGAGAGGGAGATGGGACAGGTGGATGGTCCCCTCCCATGCGGTCTAGTGCTGGTGGGGGAAATCAGGAGCGAGCTCCAGCGGGGAAAACGAAACTCGGCCTGGTTGCCAGGCAACCGTGGCTGAGGGGGCACATGGCGCTGCGTAGTCTGTGTTCCGCTCCACCCCCTTCTCGACGGGGGGTGGGGCAAGCACAAGTCCATCAGGGCTCCAGACTCAATTGCGGGCTGGAGCCGATCAGAGCAGCACCCACCCTCCCCCTCCAAGCACTGTGGGTTAGTCACTGGTCGCCAGAGGGGCCAGGAAGGAATTTTTGAAGAAACCTACTTGGACCAAAGAGGTTCCCGTTTTTTGCCTTCCTCACAGTGCGGGGTAATTGATTCAGTTGGCTCCCCCCTTCTCCAATTCAGGCTAGCGGGGCTAGTGTTTTCTGTGTTGCTAACTCTAAATTTCTTGCACTCTTGCAGGGGTCCAGTACAGCAATGTTCAGGTTATATATTAGGATTAACATAAGTGAGAGTCATCTCCTTAAGAGATGGGGAGGACACACCTACTGCAAAAGCAGGGTATGGCAAGCGGCGGGGTAGCCTCCATGGGAGGGGGTGACCAGCAAGGGCAGTAGGGACAGGTATGGTCCCCAGCCTGCAGGCACCTTACTCCATATTCCGGTCCAGAAGGACTTGGTCCCCCCCGCACCTGTGACCGGCGCTGCAGGAGGGGTGGTAGATGTTACGTTCACTACATGGGGTGGTAATTGAGGGTATATTGAAACCACCCTTGCGTTTTGTTTGTTGCACGTTAGGTTAAGTACTGGACCTGAATCACATTAGGCGATTTCCCCACCTATTCTAATTAAGATCTAGCATAATAAAGAGTGCAGCCATTTAAAACCCTAAGTTTTGGTGTCCTGTCTCATTTGGGATGTGTCGACAAGAGCTTATTATTTTAACAGATTTACTTCCAGAACTGATTATAACATACAATTCTCTTGGGTCTTTTTATGTCAATGTCCTGTATTCTGGATCACAGTGCTGCCCTAATCATTAATCTGTACTTATGCCTGTAGGAAATCCTTGTAATTTAGAAGTCTGAGCCAAAATCCATTGAAATTAGTAATTACCAACTTACCATTCTGTAACTTGGTTGATTTTTAGATTGACTTTCGAGTATATGATATTATGAACCGTTTGTGGCATATTTTTTTATATTTCAGAACTAGAGAAGGATTAAATAATAGAATGGTAAGGTAGTAAGCTTAAAAAGTCATCTACCACCCCTTCTCTCTGCACTTAGGAAGAATCAACTTTTTAAAACTTCCTATGATGGTGTTCTATAGCCTCCCTTAGTAATCTTTTCCATTGCCTCTGATAGTTAGATAAGAATTTTCCCCCCTGATATTTCACCTACGCCTTTTCTCTTTCACTTTACGTCCATTACCTCTTGTCTTACCAAAAGTGGGCACAGAGAACAACTGGTTTCTATCCTGCTTACAGCAGACTTTTATATATTTGAAAGCTGTGATCAGGTTCCTCTAGGCTAAACACATTCAGTTTCTTGAGCCATTCCTTGATGACCTTCCATATGAAACCCTTTATTGTCGACTTTGCTCTGCTTTGTACCTTTTCCACTTTGTCAGCATTTTCTAAAAGTGCAGAGCTTCAAACTGGGTGCAGTACTCTTTGGAATGATTACTTCCCATGTCTTGGATATGACGCTTCTGCTAATGTGGTAGTTCCCAAACCTTTTGCCTACATGACTGTGTTTTGAGACTTAAATATAATCCCGTGACCCCAGATGATAACAAAGACAAGCAAAGTAAAACAAATATCAGTAGGGATTGTGATACCAACTTCAGATGGCATGACCACACTTGGGGTAATGCCCATAAATTGGAAATAACTGTGCTAATGCACACCCCAAAGTGGTATCTGTCTATCTTTTTTTATTTGCAACTGATCCCATTGTGGGCTTATACTTGATTTGTGATCCACTGTAACTCTTTCCTGGAGTACTACAGTCTAACCAGTTATCCACCATTTTTTATTTGTTCATTTGATTTTTCTTCCTACATGTTTATACATTTGTCTTTATGCAACAGGCACAGGGAGTGGGCATTTGGGATGTGGGTGGACATCAAGAGGGTGGAGTCAGGATGAAGGTTGAGAGTTCCAGGTGGTGGGAGCACGGTTAGGTCAGGGAGCAAGGTTTGGGTAAGGAGCAGGACAACTCTGACTGGTGTCAAAGTGTTGCAGAGTAATAACTGATTCGCAATCAGTAAGGACAAATGCAGCTGAAGGTTTAAAAACAGAACTTTACTTAAGCTTTCTCAGGCACAGATCCTTAGTTGCATCTAACTAGTAAGAAGACAAAATGGAGACTGAGACAATGAGAGAGAAGGGAAGAAGGAGTGGTTACACAAAGGAATTCAACTGCAAAACCCCATCTCCCTTCCATGTACACATAAACTTAGCAGCGCCATCTGGTGGCTCTATAGTCAATTACTGTTCTTAATACAGCAGGCATTAACTTGTGGATGTTGCATATACCAACACCCCTTCTCAACAGACAGAAGTTAACCTACTAAACCCATTTTACTTAGTAGCTTTCGGTGGCGCTCTCCTGCTAAAGGTTTTGTCAGGGCATCTGCTACCATGTCTTCTGTAGCTGCCTTTGTCCATTTGTTGTGTTCCCCTTCTGACGTTTGTAAGACGTCTTCCCATGTTGATGGCTCAGACAGTCTGTCGGTACTTGCTTTGTAGGACAGGCGGGTGGGTGGTTTGCCTTTATTTTCCCTGGTAGATCTTCTGATTTCAACATCTGCAGGTGATTGGGTTTGTTCCTGCATCTCAGTTGAGCTTGTGCTGATTTCAACTGTTTGTTCAGGACGCTCTTCTCCTCCTGATTCAGGACATGCTTCTTCTCCTGATTCTTGTAAGGACATTACACTGTTGCTTGGGTTTTCTTCGAAAGTCACGCTGTTGCTGATAGTTACTTTGTCTGTGTGTGGGTTGAGGATTCTGTATCCTTTGGAGTGTTCGCTGTATCCAACAAGAATCCCTTCCACAGCTCGGTTTTGTAGTTTGGTGCGTTTCTCTTCCGGAATGTACACGTATGCCTTGCATCCAAACACTTTGATGTGTCCCACACTAGGCTTCTCTCCATACCAGAGTTCATACGGAGTTTTACTTGCTGTTCTTGAGTAGAGTCGGTTCTGTAGATATGTCGCCGTAACTACTGCCTCGCCCCAATATTTTTCTGGCAGTCCAGAGTCCGTCAACATGCACCTGATCATTTCTGTTAAGGTTCTGTTCTTTCTTTCAGCTACCCCATTTTGCTCGGGCGTGTATGGTACCGTCTTCTGGTGCTCTATCCCGTGGGCTCTCAGGAAGTCTTCAACTCTCTTTCCTGTGTATTCGCCTCCATTGTCAGTTCGAAGTACGAGCGGCTTGCGTTGGAATCTGTTGCTTGTCATGGTTATGTAGTCCCTTAATTTTTCCAGTACTTCATCCTTATGCTTCATGAGATATGTGACTGTGTATCTTGAGTAGTCGTCTATGAATGTCACTATGTATCTGTTCCCTCCAGGTGTGGGTACTTTCATGGGGCCGCACACATCGCTGTGTATGAGGTCAAGTGGCTTGGAGGTTCTTGTCTGGCTTGCCTTGGGGAGCGTTGCTCTGGTGGCTTTAGCTTTGATACAGCATTCACATCTCATGGTCAAGGGACATGCTGTTACTATCAGGTCTTTTGTCAGCTGCTGTCTTTGCAGTTCCTTTATACTTTCTGGGTGCCTGTGACCCAGGCGTCGATGCCACAGATGAATACAGTCCTTGTGTTGCTCATGTGCAGTGAGTTTTGCTTGTTCCTTGGTTGCACTCAAGCGATACAGGTGCTCATCTGCATAGGCTCTGGCTAGGACCCTTGTCCCCTTCTGGATTGTGCATTCATTACCCCGGAACTTGACGGTGAGCCCTTTCTCTGTTAGGCGTTTAACGGATAGGAGTCCTCCCTCTAAGCCAGGTACATACAGCACATCCTTTACTGGTATTGCTAGTGTGCCTCCGTGTGGCTTGTTGCAACTTAGAATTCCTTCGCCAATACCTTCTGCAGTGATGCTGCTTCCATCAGCGAGGTATATCTCTTCTTTGTTGCTTGGGTCCAGTACCGTGAAAAAGCTCTTGTCGCTGGTCATGTGACTTGTGGCTCCAGAGTCGACACACCAGTCCTGTGATGAGTTGGTCTGTGTTGCTCTAAAACATCCTCTCCACTGTTCTGTGGTTGTGTCACTGGTTGTAGCCTTGGCCCTTTGCTTAGACACTTGTGGAGATCGCTTTTGTTGTTCTGCCTTCCATATGGAGCAGTCTTTCTTTAGGTGTCCTTCTTTCTTGCACCGAAAACATGCCCTTGTTTCCTTCTTGTGCAATCTGTTGTCTGCAATTCTCAGGGCAGTTTCCTTATCCTGGTCCTGATTATCTTGCATGATTTCTTTCCTGCGCTGGAATTCATCCATGAGTCTCCCTTTTACAAATTCCAGTGTTAGTTCTGCCTCAGGCCTTGTCTCTAGGGCGTTTATGAGGGCGCTGTATGATTCAGGCAGGCTGCAGAGAAGTAAGGCCGCCACGTGGTTGTCTTTTATCTCTTCACCGATGCCTCGCAGTTGTGCTACCACTTCCAGCATTGAATTTATGTGATCCTGCATCTCCTTCCCTTTACCAAGTCTCATCTGGTACAGTTTCCTTAGGAGAAACAGCTTACTGTTCAAGCTGGTCCTTTCATGCAGCTTCTGCAGTGCATTCCACATGCCCTTTGCTGTGGCCTCCTCCCTTATGTGGATTAACTGGTCATCTTCTACTAGCAGGCTTATGGTTGCCTTTGCCTGTCTGTTCTTTCTGTCCCACACCTCAGGGTTTGCTGCAGGTCTGTCTGTGGTGATCACCTCCCACTGGTCATCTTTGGATAGGAGCATTTCTATTTTGAATTTCCACAACTGGTAGTTTGTGTTATTCAGCTTGCAGACTGAAAGCTTTAATTCAGAGCTGCTGGCCATGCTTGCTTCCCTCCCCTCAGATTGGGATTCTGGTCCTTCTGCTCACTTACAGTTAGTAAGCCTCCTCTGGGAGTTTCCTTTGGGCCTCTTTTCCTTTCAGCTCACTTCCAGTCTTTAGAGTTGTTCTGGGCTGTTCTGAAGAGGTCTGGGCCCATAACCTGTTGCAGAGTAATAACTGATTCACAATCAGTAAGGACAAATGCAGCTGAAGGTTTAAAAACAGAACTTTACTTAAGCTTTCTCAGGCACAGATCCTTAATTACATCTAACTAGTAGTAAGACAAAATGGAGACTGAGACAAAGAGAGAGAAGGGAAGAAGGAGTGGTTACACAAAGGAATTCAACTGCAAAACCCCATCTCCCTTCCATATACATATAAACTTAGCAGCACCATCTGGTGGCTCTATAGTCAATCACTGTTCTTAATACAGCAGACATTAACTTATGAATGTTACATATACCAACACAGAGGCCCTTTTTACATGAGACTCATACTCACGCAGGTTCGCTGTGTGGGCATGAGTGGGTGCCACCAGTGTGAACGCTGCAGCGGGTGAGTGAGGGTGCATGTGTGCTCCCGTGACCCACCCACTTTCACCCATCATCCCCGCATAGAGCAACTAGGGAAAATGGAGGTTGCTCCATGTAGGGGGGTGGGTGTGTGCCAGTGTACACTTCCCCCTTCGCACTGCCCCTGCAGCAGTGTGCATACACACACACCCCACACCCCACAGCTGCGGCCCATGTGAAAAGAGCTAGAGTAGAAACTGAGTTGGTACAGAGAAGTTTGTGCTGGGGTCAGAACAGAGCTGTGTCAAGGATGACAGCTGAATTGGGCTGGGAGGTAACAAGGGCCAGGGAACAGGAAACAGTGGAGAAGTATTGCTCCACCAAGCTTCCTGTAGGAGCTCGGCCATTTTGTAAACAGTGAAGAGACACCCAGTGGCAGTCCTCAGTGGCCAGTAGGCCAGCCACTCTTCACCTTGTTCTTTTCTGTCTCTCCTCCACTACCCATCCCTTGGGTTGCCTCCCTCCTCCCCTCCCCACCATCATGCCTGCCCTAATCCCTCACCTTCCCTCTCCCTCCTTCTTCCCTTTCTCCCCTCCCCCCAGCCCATCACATCACTCCAACCTCCTCACACTTCCTCCTCCCCCTTCGCTACCATCCCTCCCTGCTCCTCCCCCACTCTCCCTATCTCTCACCTGTCACGCTGCCCCCCTTCTCCCAATCTTATCCTCATTCCTTGCCTTCCCCCGATCAGCTCCCATTCTCCTGCTCCCTTTGGAACTGTCGCTCCTCTGCCAATCCATGATCTATTCCTCTCTCACTCACTCCAGCTCCTTGCCCTTACTGAAACTTGGCTCTCCCCCACTGATTCTGTCACCCCTGCTACCCACTCCTTTGAGGGTCTCTCCTTTTCTCACCAGCCCCACCCTGAAGATTGGGGTTGTGGTGTGGGCCTCCTCCTCACCACGGTTCGGAACGCGGTTCGGAAGTTCAGAGTTCAGACCAAACTCAAATAGTTTGGTCAACTGAACCGAACTTTGGAACTGAACTCAAATTTGACCAAACTGTTTGGTTGAATCTGAACCAGTTCGGAAGGCAAAAAAACCCGGTTTTGAATGTATGAACTCGGTTTGGAATCTGACCAAACTTGAATAGTTCGGTCGACTGAACCGTACTTTCGAACTGAACTCAATTTTCAAACTGAACCAAATTTCTGAACTTGGTTCTGTTCGCACATCCCTACTCCTCACTAATTCCTGACAATTCCAACTGCTTTCTCCTCCTCCCTCTCTCTCCTTCCCTTCCTTTGAGGCTCACTCTGTGTGCCTCTACTCCCCCCTACATCTCTGCATCATTGTCATCTACTGCCCTTTCTCTCTGAATTTGAGTCCTGGCTCACTTTCTTCCTCTCCGATGATACCCCCACTCTCATCCTCGGTGACTTCAACATTCACATTGATGTCCCTTCCCAGTCCTCCATCTCTCGCTTCCTCTCACTAGCCTCCGCCTTCAACCTCCACCTTTGGCCAGCTCCCCTACCCATGCTAACGGCCATTCTCTTGACCTTGTCTTCTCTAGGAACTGCTCTGTCTCTGATCTCTCCTTCGCTCCTCATCCCATCTCTGACCGCGTCCTTGCCTCTTTCAATGTCTCCCACTTCCCCCCCTCCTCTTCCCCATCTCCATGTCCCTTCCCTGGCCTGCAGGCCATTAACCCCCAGGACTTTGCCTCCTCTTCCCCCCACCTTCTCCCCTCAGTCTTCTCCTCCTCCCTCAACTCTGCCATCTCTGCTTTCAATGTCTCTTTCCTCCACCATTGACTCCCTTGCCCCTCTCTCCTCCTGCCCCACCTGCTCCCACGACCTCTGTTCTTGGCTCACTCCCAATATCCACTTCCTCCACTCCTGCACCCGTGCTGCTGAACGCCTCTGGCGCAAATCCCACTCTCATGCTGACTTCTTTCACTTCAAATTCTCTCTCTCTTCCCTTACTTCTGCTGTCTCCTTTGCTAGACAGCATTACTATGTCTCC
>QEPC01005594.1:1737284-1750030 GCA_003113815.1 Sphenodon punctatus | reverse complement strand
CCCCCCTTGAGGAAATCTCCTCCCGGCTCTCCTCCTCCAACTCTTCCACTTGCCCCCTTGACCTCATCCCCTCCCACCTCCTGACCTCAGTTGCTTCCCCTGTCGTCCCTTCCTTTCTGCACATCATCAACCTCTCCCTCTCTCTACTGGTTCCTTCCCCTGCGCCTTCAAGCATGCCACTGTCTCTCCTATCCTCAAAAAGTCATGTCTCACTCTTTCCTTTTACTTCCAAGCTTCTTGAATGGGTTTTCTACTCCCGCTGCCTTGACTTCCTCTCCGCCAACTCCTCCCTTGACCCCCTCCAATCTGGCTTCTGCCCCCTTCACTCTACTAAAACTGCTCTCGCTAAGATCACCAACAATCTTCTTGTGGCTAAATCTAATCGCCTCTACTCCATTCTTGTTCTCCTTGATCTCTCTGCTGCTTTTGATACTGTTGACCACTCACGCTTGCTGGACTCATTTCACTCCCTTGGCTTCCATGGCTCCATCCTCAACTGGTTCTCCTCCTACCTCTCTGACTGCTCCTTCAATGTGTCTCTTGCCAACTCCACCTCCTCCTCCTTTCCCCTCTCATTTGGTGTTCCCCAAGGCTCTGTCCTTGACCCTCTCCTCTTCTCTATCTACACCCTGTTCCTTGGCAAACTCATTGCCTCCCATGGCTTTCAGTATCACCTCTACATGGATGACACTCAACTCTATCTCTCCACTCCCTCTCTCTCTCTCTCCATCTATTCAAGCTCGCCACACCAGCTGTCTCTCTGACATCTCTACCTGGATGTCTCAATGTCAACTCAAACTCAACATGGCTAAAACTGAACTCCTTATTTCCCCCCCCCACCTCAATCCTTCCTCTCTCTCCTCCCTGTCGATCCTTATCAATGGGTTCACCATCCTTCCTGTCCACCCAAGCCTGTAGCTTAGGCTTCATCTTTGACTCACCCCTTTCTTTTAAGCCCTACATCAACTCTGTTGCCAAATCCTGTCACTTCTCCCTCCACAACATTGCTAAAATTTGCCCTTTTCTCTCTGTCTCCTCTGCCGAAATCCTTGTTCATGCCCTGGTCATGTCTTGCCCTGATTACTGTAACCTCCTTCTCACTGGTCTCCCCCGTTCTCACCTTTCTCCCCTTATCTCTGTCCAAAACTGCTGCCAGGGTCATCCACCTTCCCCGTCGCTTCGACCATGTGCGCCCCTCCCCTCCCCATCTCTCTTCACTGGCTCCCCCTTCCTGAATGAATCCTGCACAAGGTCCTAGTCTTCACCTATAAAGCTCTTCACAACCTTGCCCCCCTACCTCTCTGCGCTAATTTCCCTCCATACTCCAGTTCATGAACTCTGCTCCTCCTCTGTTCCTTCTCTTGCTCTCCCTCACCTACCCTGCTCCCCTAACCACCTTTCTCCCTTCTCCCTAGCTCCCACACCTGGAACTCCCTCCCTGCCCACATCTACCTCGCCCCCTCCCTTTGTACCTTCAGATCCCTCCTCAATACCCACCTCTTCCACTCTGCCCTCTCCGACTCCTCATTCCCCTCTCCTAACTCCTGCTGATACCTACCATCCAGTACAATCTGTTACCTGAGGTCTGTGTACTTATATCCTCACCACATGGACCAGCCAGCCATCATTCTCAACATAACCAAGCTAAGCATGTGCACCTGGGACCTCGCATTTTCGTGAATGTTACACTCCTTGTCTCTCCTGTTTCCCTTCCTTCATCTCCCCCCTCCGTGTCTCAGATTGTAAGCCCTAGGGGCAGGGACCGTGTCTATTCCATTATTTTGTAAAGTGCCAGGTACATTGCTGGTGCTATATAAATGCTTGCTAATAAAATAATAATAATAATAATAATAATAATAATAATAATAAATAATCAGAAATGGATGGGGGCATGGCCCCAGCAGAGTACAGAGTACAAAGCCAGGGCGGAAGCAAGCCCTCAGCTAGAGTACTTTAGTACCAGCTGGTGACCCTGCATTGCCAGGACTGCTGGTACAAATCAAGCTCCTTACACATTATTCATCTCATTGTTTTCAGCTGAGTTCTCCAATTTATCAAGATCATATAAAATTCTAATCCTATCCTCCAAATTATGAATGTGTAAAAAAAAAATATCCAAACTTTGAAACGTGATGTGGGTGAATTTTCAGTTTCAGAAAGGGATAGATATTTCACTGGTTTCAGTGTGATAATGTGTGATATCAGAACGAGAGTTGTTCTCAGGGGGTGGGTTTTGCAGGATCAGGTCCAGAACTGTGCAGCTTTGTTTCAAATTTTGGATATTTATTTATTTAATAATTTTATTTTTATTATATCCCATCCCTTCTTGCAAGCTCTGGGTAGTATATAAAATATAAACATTATATAAAACTCCCATTAAACTCATTCCCATTCCCACCCTCGAAATGTATCCCCGTCCACTAAAAAAGCCGCAATGCAGTTTTGGGGATAGAGTTTAGCATATTTCTTAAGCAAAAGTGAATTGCTAAGTGACACTCTTCAGAATCATCATGTAGTTCTAACAATATGGTTCTTGCATCCTGTGCTAGATAAGTTGGGATGGCAACTCAGTGATCAAAGAGCAGTTCACATTTTCCCCCATTAATATGCTGCAGGGTAAATAAAGACCTACTTTATCCAGGATAATATGTAATCTCTTCAAACACTGCATGGTATTACAGGTGCATGAGTCACCCAAAGTCAGAGTCTTTTATTGTTTCCAGTGGTGTAAATTCAGAGTAAATCAATTGACTTCAAATGACTCATTTATATTGGTGCGCTGAGAAAATTTGGCCCAGAGAGCTGAGATTGCCGGTGAAGCGCACTTGAGAGGGGAAGAATAATTGGAGTTCTTGGCTTCAAAAGAGCACAGGATGACATCTAAAAAGTGAGATAAATGGAGAGCAAGCGGTAACATTTGGCAAGACTTTGTGGCTGCGTACAGTATGGCAGTTCTTTTAGAGCACTTAGGGGAGACAGGTCCTTCTGATACCAGTTAGTTGGATTTCTGCTTTTCTATGGGCTGTTAAACCTGCTGTGCCTTCAGCAACCTATACGTTGGAAGTGAAAATTGTTTTAGTGCTGGCAGTGTGAGGTTTGGAAAGCAGAATTTATGAAACAGTGGGAAGAAACAGTGTGTGTGGTAGCGGAGCAATGGTCAAGCCACCAGTGGTTTTGGTGCATTCTCATGATCAGCTCTTTCAGACTGAGAACTCCTTAACAGTCATTCTCAACACTTTTGCCTGAGACCACCCATTTTTAGACCTAAATATTAGGACTGAAAGGAACGTGCTGTGGCAAAATGCCCTACATATAAATATTGTTGTTCGTGTTAAATTCTGGGGACTATAAGGCTAAATCAGGTGTCTTAGATTTCTGTATCTGCAGGGTTGTAGCTTATACCTTCCCCTTGTTGGCAATGGGGGAGACAGGAGTAAGCTTCCTTTAGATGGTTGGGTCCTAGGTGTGTGATATGCTGATTTTAGTTGTGTGACTAGTATTGTCATATTATTTTATTTATATCACTGAATGTATGTTCTTATGTTGGGCTTTTTGTACCTTGTTATGTTTCATGTCTTATTTTATGCCATGGTCTATGACCGCGCTACAAATAAATCTCTCTCTCTCTCTCTATCATAAGGCTAAACTAACATGGAATCTATGTACAGCTTAGCGTTTCAAGTGACAGGAGCCTAGTCAATGGTTTTGAAGGAGGAGGGAGAATGCTAGAAGAGGGTCAGATAGAAAAGTCCGTTATCTTGGGAGAGAGGAGTAAAGGGAGACCTCTAAGGAGACCAAGGAAAAGAAGAAGATCAGAAGGCTCAAGTGATCTTCATCTGGCTGATAACAGACTGGGGAAAGGAACTATAACCTATGTGAGAATGCCTGGCTGACTGTTCATTTGTAAGGCAAGTGAAGCCACAAAGGCTGCATCTCCCAGGCCAAATGTAACTTTTTGTTTAAAATAAGAATAGTGGTGAGTCTCTGGTATCACTTCCACACCTACGCTAACCAGGAAACATATAACGGAGAAACAAGAGACAGAATTATAACCAGATACAAACTAATTTGGGGAAAGGATCCCAGGTTACCTAAGGTGTTTTCAAACATGATGACAGCACGGTTTAACCTGCTTTAGCGTAGGTTAAACTGGGTGCTGCCATCACATTCAAATGCACCCACCAGGTGTTAGTACAGTCTGGCTCCCGACCATGGTGAGGGCTAGCCCGAGCTGTGACTGAGGGAAATCCCAAAGTCACAGCAGGCTAAGCTCCACCACAGTCAGGAGCCAGCCGCTGGACCCATAGTAAAGTGGACTGTCACGTCTGATAGCCTGCCATACTTACCATGGTCCAGAGTGGTGGGGGGAACTGGGTGCCATGGTGGCCAACACTGGCTGTCATGGCCGCCCATCAGCTGGGGGAGGACTGCTCCATGTAGTGTGGGGGTAGGGCTGGGTGGACGCACATGCGTGCATCTCCCCAGCCAGGCCTTCATCACGTTTGTTCAGTGGCTGGACCAAGTCCCAACTGGTTTTTTTTGCTATTTGGTACTTTTGTGGTTGTTCTCCTGCATTAAATCATGCAGACAAACCAATCAAATGCACATCCAAAAATTCAATTAACCCACCAAAAACCCCGCCAAGTACCAAAGAAACAAAGTCTACAATATCCAAGTACCAAAATGAAAACCCAAATGAATTTCATAATCGTATGTTGTAACCTGACCTGAGTCTTAGAGAAAGGGTGGGATATACGTTTAAATAAATATTTGTTTCAGCTTTATTAAATACTATTTTATGGCCCCAGACAGCAAGAAAGATGTGCAAAGCATATCAAATAGCAGTTGGTATCATGACTGCACTTGGGTTCTGATGATCCACTATTTAGGAACCTCTGCCCTTAATATGCTTTAACCAGCCTATTGTTCTCACAGTCAGGGTGGTTACAGCACGGTTAATTTTGTGAGGGGAGGGTGTTATTTCACTTGCTAAAAGTGTTGTTCCACGAGCATATTCATGATTCCAGTGGGATCACAATTAATCTCAAGGAAGCTCATGAAAGCACACACCTTAGAAACTGGCTTTGCATCAGTATCTTTGCTCTTTTTACAATCCTTACCTTAATCATAGCCATAAAACCCCACTCACTGACTTTTATTTTTGTCAGGTTTCCTTTTATTATTTTAATCAAGGGCTATGCTTTGTAAGGATTTTCAGTCTGTAAGTCAAGTTCAGGAAAAACCTCTATAAAAGCCCCTGTAATATTTTACACCAGTTTGAGAACTAATCTGAATGCCATAGCTTTTATAGACTAGCAAAGGTTTTATGAGTTTACAAACAGTTTCTTTAATTTCTTTGACATGGTAGTGTCTGACATTATACAGTACGTTAAACAAGCCAGCTGGTGCTCTGAAATCTGAAGCACACCAAGGCTTTCTGATTTCTTTATCTTCTATTCCCTTTGACCTTGTTTGTCTCTGGGGCTGTGCAGATACACTGATCTGAAGTAACTTTGTCCCAAATGGTTTGAATTCTATTCAGTTTTTGAAGGAAGTCTGTAGTCCTTGAGAGAAACTTGAAAATTTTATTGTGCCTAGCAATATTGCTATAACCAAGGATTGTAGTCCTTTTTAGAAGCAGTTTCTAGGGATGGGCGAAAAGAACCGAGTTCAGAAATTTAGTTTGGTTCAGTTTGGAAATTCGGTTGTTCGGAAATTCGGTTCGGTCGACTGAACTATTCGAGTTCGGTCCGAACTCCAAATTTCCGAACAAAGTTCAGAAATTCAAACCCCATTGAACTAAATGGAATATTATCTTTTAGGGATGGGTGAACAGAGCCGAGCTCAGAAATTCGGTTCGGTTCGAAAATCGAGTTCGGTTTAGAAATTCAGTTGGTCGACCGAACTGGTGAAGTTCAGTCCGAACTCTGAACTTCTGAACCGCGTTCGCCCATCCCTAGCAGTTTCATGGCTGGCAATTTGCTGGGAGAAATGAATATTCTCAGTGAATACTATCTTGGAGGAATTTACCTGCTTAGATTCAGATCAGACAAAATGGACATTTCAGCCCCGCTTTGCCAGATATTCACTTTGAATATTTTGGTTCAGTTGTTCTGGTATCTTGGTTATTTTGGCCATTTTGGTGTTTCAGTTCGTTTCAATGCAAACACAATAGCTGAAATGAAGTAACTGAACTGCCAAAATGACCAAAATAGTCAAATTGAAATAACTGAATCATTAACCAAAATAACTGAAATAATACCGAAATCAAATAAGTGGATATGCAAGTCCATCTCAGTTGTGAATGTTGGAGGACTATCTAACAACGTGAATAATATCTACAAATACAGTATCTATTATTTTTACCAGGTCTGGTGTTTTTACAAATGTCTGATCTATGGAAACTATCTACAGTTTTCTAAATCTGTGGTTTTAAGTTCCTCTGTGGGTTCTTTCAGATGTCATGAAAATGTGGTTTGAAAAGCAGCAGGAAGCACCACATCGTAGCCTGTTGTGAGATTTTGATATGGTGTTTTTTGACATTCGAATACTTCTAAAAAGTGGTATCCCAGTAACTGGGTAAAGGGTGGCTTTGAAGTGGTTACCACTTCTTACAACATTTCAGACAGCACTGGGCACATGGCAGAACCTCCTGTGGGTGGCCCCACAAGGGGTTACTATAACTGCTTTCTAAGCAGCTTTTATATGTGGTAAGTACTTGATGGCATCTCAGATAAGGGTTCTTTATGATATGGCTATGACCAATGGACTCCAGTGGCAGCACCATGGTTTTGCCTCTGGTTATTTTGGGGGTTGTTTATACCACTAATTATCTCAATGTAGATCTGTTAGGGTATCACAAACCTGAGATGACTTCTTGTTGTCGGAGTATGTGGGCTGTAATCATAATTTCCTAAAGCACCCTAACTGTAGACATTGTCCCTTTCTTCAGTATCTGGTCTGTAGACTGTGTAGTAAAAACTATGAGGAAACATGTTAAGAAGACAGAGGGAATAAAACAGAAAGTGCTGTCTCTTCTATGCCTAACCTTTGCTGGCACATCTATAAATTCAACTCCATAGCCTAATAAATTAGAAACTCTTTAAAAATGACCTCTGGGTTGAAATCCGGCACATGAGACATCAGTCAGGGCAGCTGTAGGCATGCATGACAAATGTAGCTGCACCAGGTCCCACTCTAGGGACAGTCCTACTAGGGTCTTGACTTGTAGTGGGTTTTTTTTCTTTTCACAGGCTCCCACAATCCCTAAGGATGTTTCTGATGCCAGGTTTTACATCAAGGTGATTGAAGTTGTTTTGACTATAATACATAAGTGCTTTACTGCGTCAGACTAATGATCCATCTGATCCAACATCCTGTTTCCCACAGTGGCCAACTTCAGTTGCTCTAGGGAAGTGTGCAACAGGTCAGAATAGAGTGATCCATTTCCTCTTATTCACTCCTAGTTCCCGATAGTCAGAGGTCTCCTCCCCTGACCAACTTGACTAATAGCCATTGATGGATCTATCTTCTAAGAATGTATCCAATCCTTTTTTGAACCAATTATTATGTTGTCCTTCACAATATCACACAACCCAATAGCTCCTGTGGAAAGAGCTTGCTTCTGATCAAAAATCTTGTCCTTAATTTTGTTTATTTAATTATGAAACACCCCGAGACATAAATTAGCCTGCTGAGATCACCAAATTTATTTATTTATTTTAAAAATGCTAGAAACATAATGTGAGTTTTTAAAGGTCATTACAATCTCAAAAGCTCCAAGGAGCAATTTGTTAGCACCTTGTTCCTAGATGTTACCCGTCGGGAAAAGGGTCAGAGAGTCGTCAGTCCAGAGGCAGCAGCAGTCAAAAATGCAAACAGAATGTTGGGAATTATAAGGAATGGGAGAGAAAATAAAATGGAGAATAACACAATGTCGCTATACAAATCAACAGTGTGCCCACATCTTGAATACGTGTTGGTCCAGGGTCCTATTTAAGTCACTTGAAAGATTCTCATTGACTTCAGTGGCTAATTGACTTTCATATGTGCTAATAGCTTAAAACTGACTTCAGGTATTTATGTTCATTTTACGTTAATTTAGTCAAATTTGCTATTTACTTAAATAAATTGATATACATTTGTGTAAATTAATCACAAGTTTGCTTCATTAAAAATACTGGCTTGCACAAATGTATATCAATTTATTTCAGTAAATAGCAAATTTGACTAAATTAACGTAAAATGAACATAAATACCTGAAGTCAGGAAAACGCTTGATGAGTATAGGAACCACAACGATTGGAAGTGAAATTCGAACGCATGCATTTCTGTGCATGCCTCAGTATGTGGTGTCTGCTTTGCCTTACCTTCCCAGTTTGGCATTACTGCAGCGAGAATAACATTTTAAAATCAGGATGTGGACCTTTACAAGAAAGAGACTATTCTGGAGTTTGGTTGACTCGGGAGCAGCTGGGAAAGGTAGTCAATGGCAATTCTCATGCGTATCTGCTTCTTGTCAGTTTTACATGTATTGTGCAAAACATTTTCATCTAAGTAATTTTCACAATTTGACCCATTGATCAATTCATGCTGTCAGAATGCTGATTTCCTCTCTGTATACAAGAACAGCTTCTATTAATGTCAGTTTCAGTGGGAGTTAACATGTATGGAAAATCGACTTACAGAGTTATGATCTGCCTATGATAGGCAGACGTTATGCTGCGTGCTGTAGCTAGGGAACTTTAATCCATGTATGATTGATGGCACAGGTCTTTTCAGAAGACTTGTCAGTTTGAGAAATTGCTTGCTTTAAAACACAAAGCAAAAATACTCTAGGCCAGCACCTGTGGAAGTTTATGGGAGGCCTTGACTTTGATTGTAATGGGAGCAGGATAAGACCCAATGTTCCTGCACAAAGCAGAAACACTAGACGTTTGATTCTGCTTTCAAATGCCTAGGCAAGCATCCCACTCATTTTGCAAAATTAGCAACCACACATTGATAGGAGAGTACAGCAGCTGCTGCTCTGGTCGCTGCATTCCCAGATCAGAGGCAACTAGCAAGACAATGGTTCCTTGAGTATGAAAACGTTGTGCATTCAAATGATAACTTCTGTCAAAATACTCTGGATGCAGTCATGCGGAGGTCTTGTGGCACATAGCAACTCAATGTACACAGTCATACTGTCCAAAGAAGGCTCTGTGAAGATTTGTGCTGTACTTGGATGGCTCAGTTCATTTTATTCAACATACTCTATCAGCGGCAATACAAGAGGACCATGGTAAAGTTTCATCCTTGCCCCCTTTGGGGAGGTGAAGGCTGGTGGTCATGGGGCAGGTGACTTACTCTTGGTGTGAGAGTTGCTGGGCTCATATCCTGGGCATGCTCTGCAGAGTGGGGAAGGGAGAAGTACCTCTAGAGAGTGGATCACTCCGTTGTGACCTTTTTGGGTACTTATCTGAGGTACCAAAAGTGGCCACTGTCAGAGACTGGATGCTGGACTAAATTGACCATTGGTCTGACCCAGTATGGCAGTACTTATGTTCATAAGAGATTCAGTACACGAAGAAAGCAAAGCAATTATTACAAGATATTCCTCAGTAGTGTTAGTAGAAAATGTAGGACCAATAGCTGTTCCTGCTATTGTGCTTTGCAAATGACTTTCTTTATGCAGTGTATTGTATGGAGCACTTCATAGGCTGTTTTAACATGGAAGCCCCCCCCCCTCCCCCAGCTCAGTGTTCAGGCGGGTGTTGGGGGGGGAGTCTATGTAAACAGCTGGCGGTGCATGGGGGGATGGGTGTCTGCTCGGCGTTCGCCTGTGTGAGCACAAAGCAGGATGGGTGTGTGTGTGTGAGCACTACCATGCAACACCCACCTCCACCCCATTGCACACCCATCTCCACCCACGGAGCCCTCCAGAAAACCAGAGAAGGCTTCGTGGGTGAAGGTGGGTGGGTGTCCGTGTAAATGGACACACACACACCTTCACCCACTGTGGCCAAACACCCATTCCCCCCACCCACCTCTGTCCATGTAAAAACAGCCATAGGGAGCACTATGCTCTCTGAACCTTAGGGACCTAGCTTCCTGTGGTACTTCCGAGTTCCGACCATTCTTAGCAGGTCATTCTACTGATAGTTCTTGGGCACTCACCACCACAGCATCTTGTGGTCATTGCCTCTCACAATACTTCTGCAATATAGCTAAGCAAACAGTTCAGAGACGACAACCGACTCTGGAAGATAGGGTCTTACCCAAAGCCACCCACTGGCCTTTTTTTACATGGACACTTCTGCCCCTGCCCCGCCCCCCCGCTGGGTTTGCGGGTGTGGAAGGGTGTTAGATCTGTGGGGGCGTCCATGGAAACGGCTGGGAGGTGGGCGGGGGGGATAGGTGTTCAATCGGTGTTTGCCCGTGTGAATACCACGGGCGGTGGTGGAGGTGTATGTGCGCTCCCGTGTAACACCCACCTCCACCCATGGAGCCATCTGACAAAACTGAGGAGGCCCCATGGGTGGAGATGGGGGGGTGTCTGTGGGAAAGGACACCCACCCACCTCCACCCACCGCAGTAGCACACCCATCTCCCCACTCACCGGGGCCCGTGTAAAAAAGGGCCAATGGGTCCTTAGTCAACCTGGACTTTGAGTGTGGGTCTCCTAGCACCAAGGTTTGTGCTGCATCCACTGGACCACACCTTCTCCCTTTGTAGATAGCCTAGCAAACAGAAGTCAGAGAAGAAGAAAAGGTTTTGTTTTTTAAAAAGGTAAAACACTAGGGGGCTAGTGGCAATGAGATTAAAAGCATTATATCTTTTCAGATTGTGCTGTGGGCTGGGGAAGAGTTTGGTCAATGATTCAGAAGCAAGTTTGTTTGTTTGCTTATTTATTTATTTATTTATTTACATTTATACCCCACCCTTCCCTGAAGGCTCAGGGCGGCTCACAAAAGACATAAAATACAATTTTAGGGTGTATGTCAGGACAGAAATACCCATATTGGATGGAGGGACGGGGGGGGGGCGGGGGTGTAGCCATTGTTTTTAGGGAGTCGTGGTCTGTCAGGAGGTATCCAGTGCAGGCCTTTTCAGGTGTTGAGGGCCTCCATCTTGTGTTTGATTTAGCACGGGACAGATTGAGGGTGCTGCTAGTATACCATGCACCTACCTGTATGGCAGCATCCCTACATGCTCTGACAGAGCTGGTGTTGGATGTGGTGTTGCACTCCCCTAAGACAGTAGTCTTGGGGGACCTCAACATACAAGCTGACGCCAGTCTTGGTGGTGCGGAGTGTGAGTTCATGGCCACCATGGGCCTGTTCCAAGTTGTTAATGGCCCAATGCATGATGGGGGACATACCTTGCACTTGATTTTTTGCACTGGCCTTGAGGCGGGGGGTACTGTTGATGGGGGTGGTGACAGGAGAGCCCTTGTCATGGACGGATCATTACCTCTTACAAGCACGTCTCCTGGCTCATGTCTGCCCTCAGAGAAGCGTAGAACCTATTAGGATGGTTTGCCCCCGGATACTAATGGAACCTGAGAGGTTCTGGAATGCTCTTCAGGAGTTACCCTCCGATCCTGACAACCACCCACTCGATGGCCTCGTGGCATTATGGAACACCTTGCTGACACAGGTCATTGACCAGACGGCTCCAAGGCATCCGTTCCCCTGGTGATGGCTCCTCAGGCCCCCGTGGTTCATGGAGGACCTGAGGGTGTTGAAGCGTGAGGGTCAGCGGTTGGAGCGATGGTGACACCATTCACATGCTGAATCTGACAGATTGTGACATAGAGCCAGTTTACGTGCCTATGCCATAGCTTTAAGGGCAGCAAAAAAGGAGATTTTTGCTGCCCATGTAGCCTCCACTAAACCTCGTCTAGTGGAGCTTTTCTGGGTAGTGAGGGGATTGGTCAGACCACCCTCCCTCCGCCTGGAGCTGGAGTCATCTAGTACCCGCTGTGACACATTTGTTGATTATTTCACGGATAAAATAGCTGGGATTCACCACAACTTTGACACCACATTTCTTACAATGAGTGAACCCAAGGTTGTGGAAGGCATTGAACACTTCCCACCAGCAATGGCCCCAGCAGCGGCGGCCCTAGCCTGAAGGCACCTGGGGCAGTGCCCTGCCCCCGCTCTCCCCCGTCCCCCCAGTGCCACACTGACAGAGCGTTCACTGACTGAGCGCTCTGTCTCTGTGGGCAGCTGAAATTGACATTGGAGCACCGCGCTGATCTGACTGCTGCAACTTGGCTTGCAGTCAGAGCAGAGCGGGGCTCCGATGTCAATTTCAGCTGCCCAGAAGAGACAGAGCATTCAGTCAGTGAGTGCTAGCTTCTGTCTGGACTCCTTCTGGGACTCCAGAGTCTAGAGTCCCAGAAGGGACAAACTTGGACTGAACACGCGCTGGGCGGCTGAGCATTCAGTCCAAGCGAGCCACTGGGAAATGAAATTTCCCTGAGCGGCAGCTTTGCATTGAGCCCACCAGGGCATTCAGTGGAGATGCTCGGCGGCGAGATGTGCTGCAGTGCGCATGCTTGAACTGACTCAGTCAGTTGAGCATGCCGCCGCAGCACATCTCGCCGCTGAGTGCCTTCATTGAGCACAGTGAACTGCCTGGTGCCAGTCTCTGCACGATGACGGTGAATAGTAAACGCGCAGGGGGGTCGGGGAGCAGAGGCTGGGGGCCTGGGATGGAAGGGGGGGAAGGTGTGCGAGACTGGGGAATGGGGGGGG
>QEPC01005594.1:1681802-1716280 GCA_003113815.1 Sphenodon punctatus | reverse complement strand
CTGCTGACTGCTGCTACCGACCACCTTGTAACCAAGCCAAGTACACGCACCTGAGACTTCGCATCCGCCTGAATGTTTGTTTGTCTTCTCCCATGTCTCTCCCGCTGTCCCCTCTCCTTGTCTCCCCCTCCTTGTCTTTTAGATTGTAAGCCACAGGCAGGGACCGCATCTGATTGTATGTTCTGTACAGCGCCAGGTTGCAACTGGCACTTTATAAATGTTTAATAATAATAATAATAATAATAATAATAATAATCTCATTGGTACTTTCTGTACCGATCAGGGAGGGACTCAGGATGGCTTTGGGGGGAGGGCATGGTGAGTGTTCCTCTTAACCTTCTGCCAAGCCGAGGAACTTTGCGAGTGTTAGTTCAGTCTCAGACAGAACACTTGCTGGTTTTTCTCTCCGTTTCTCTCTGTGTGGTTACTCTAACTCAGCCTCACTTTGACAAATTGACAGTTATAAAAACAGATTTATTTCTCTGCCTCTCTTTGTCTCATGCCTTCCTTCCCATTATTCCCACTGTTCATTGTCTTTGTCTGTAATCCTTGTCTGTCTGTGTAATATTGTCCTTGTTCAGTACTGTTTTTTGAAGTGTCAGCACTGTCTTGTGCACTGCAGAACCATTTATCCAATCTTTCTAAAATTTGGTAGGGATGATCCCCTGGGTAAGCAGTACAATCCTTCCAAATTTCATGAAAAGTGGATGACAGATTAAGATGTTGCAGCTGGGAATCCATTTCGCATTGAAACCAATGGGATGGGAATAACTAAAATAATAACTAATACTAATAAAATAATAACTAAAACTAATGGGATTTATTTAAAACAAATAAAAACTAATACTGTTTTTTTCTGAACACCCCTAGGGCTGGCCTTTGAATGTAGCCCCACCGAGACCTTAAAGTCTCTTCCAACCTGTAGTAGTTAGAGCTGACACCCTCTTTGAGAACTGTGATTATGCCAACAGCACAGGATAGTGGCCATTTTGTATGTTTGGGTGTTTTCAGACGTGACGGGGCGGCTTCGCCCCATCCCGAAAACAACCCAGAGATTCCCTGCCGGGATCACCCAGGCATGACAAACAGACGTGCCGGGGATCCCGGCGGGGAATCAGGGAGGGGGCAGGGCCGTGCGGCGCAATGTGTGGCTGCATGGCCCCACCCCCTCCACGCACCCTGCCTCCCGCCCTCTAGGGATACGGGCGGGTGGCGAGGCCAATGCCGCCGCAGTGTCTGGCTGAGTTCACCATGGCCCGGAATCCCGCCGGGGATTCCGGGCCGTGATAGCCGACCAGACGTTATTTTTTTTTATGCTCACTTGAAATCACTTTCAGCACGCTTCAGTCGATTTTCGTGCCGGTAGCCCGGGAAGCGTGGTTGAAATTGACCCCATGTGGGTATTCAGTGTGGCGAACATCTGGCGGCTGCCAAACAGACGTGCGGGGCACAGTGACCACATGTAGGTATTCAGCGTGGTTCACTGTGATCTCGTCACGTCTGAAAACACCCTATGTTAGCAGTTGCAATTAAGTGAGAGAATGTCTCCTTCCCTTACCTGATCAGGTAGCTTGTTAACTGGGCTTCCCCCTGTGGTGGATTTTTACCCAACACTCCCATGGGCCAAAATGGAAGTACCAGGTAAAAAATGACTGAAGGTGACAACCCTATAGAACACAACCCTAAAATTCTGTGATTCTACACCTCTCCTTGTTCCTCCAGTGTCAGTCAGACTTCCCTCATTTCAGTGAGAGCTAGAGCTATGCTCTTCTCTCACAGCCAGTCTCCAATTGGCTGGGTCCTTTTAACCCAAGACTGCTTTTAACAGCAGATAGAGCAGGGCCAGGATGACCTGAATCCAGCACAGAACATTAATACCTTCTGTAAGCCTGCTGTTCTGCTGGTTAAGTGAGCAAACAGGAGAGGTAATTTCAGTCATCATAGCTGTGGGAATGACTCCATGCACAGTCTGTGAGCTCCAGGTTCTGATGCTCTGGCTTTACACAGGTGTAAATAACTGCACGGGGTATGAGGCAACAGAGATAGTGGCCCTAGGCAGCCTAGATAATTGTAAACGGTTATGTTTGCCCTTGAGCAAGTTACCTGCATTTAGCTCTTTTAATCTTTCTTTATGAGCAAATCTCTCCAGTCCACTCATGATTTGATTGCTTCTTCTTGAAACTCTCTGCAGCTTGTCAATATTTTGCTGGAGAGAGTTGTGGAAGTTCCAGCTTGGAGTAAGCAATCTCCTCCTCATCTATTTCTCTGTCAATTTCCTGCCCAGTTTCTTTATTACTGCTCCAGGATTTCCGAGGCCTTAGAGAAGTGTTTATCGAATTGGGGTGGCTAATAAATTTTTTTTCTTCATTTTAACTTTATTTAGTTGAACCAGTCATGACAAACAAAAGAGGTTACAAAGTAAACCCAGGCGCATCTAGATCTCATTGGTTTCCTGGACCCTTTTCAATCTGGGTTCCGCCCTGGCTATGGCACCAAGACGGCGTTGGTGGCCTTGGTCGACGATCTCCATTGGGAGATGGATGCGGGATGTTCAACATTTCTCATCCTGCTAGATCTCTCAGCCACATTTGACACCATGGACCATGGGCTGCTGTAGAGACGGCTGCATGACCTGGGGGGTCTGGATGGGACTGTTCTTGAATGGTTCCGCTCATTCCTCTCGAGGAGAAGCCAGCAGGTAGTGTTAGGAGCTGAAACATCTTGCTCCCGCGCTTTATCCTGCGGCCTTCTGCAGGGTTCCATTCTGTCTCCATTGTTATTTAATGTATATATGCAGTCCTTGGGGTAGGTCGTGAGAGGGTTCGGGGTGCGGTGTCACCAGTATGCTGATGATACTCAGCTGTACCTCTCTTTTTCAACTGACCCAGACCCTGCTATCTCGGTGCTATCCCAGTGTCTGGAGGCCGTGGCGAAGTGAATGTGGCAGAGCAGACTGAAGCTCAACCTTGATAAGACAGAGGTGATGGTGGGGAGAGCGAGGGAGGTGTCATCCCCCCTGATTGGGGGGGCTCGCCCTCCTATAGCTCAGCAGGTTCGGAGTCTGGGGGTGATATTGGACGCAGATCTCCGCCTGGAGCGACAGGTGGAGGTAGTGGTTAAGGCCGCTTTCTGCCATTTATATCTGGTGCGGAGGCTGCGGCCGTATGTCTCCGGTCCGGACCTGGCCTCCCTCGTCCATGCCTTCGTCACCTTGAGGCTGGACTACTGCAACGCGCTCTACGTGGGGCTGCCCTTGTTCCTGGTTCGAAGGCTGCAGCTAGTGCAGAATGCGGCGGCCCGACTCCTTTCAGGGACAGGCCATTGGGACCACATAACACCTGTGCTCCGGACTCTGCACTGGCTGCCAATAGCGTGCCGAGCCAGGTTCAAGGTATTGGTATTGATCTATAAGGCGCTTCACGGTCTGGGCCCCTCAGACCTCAGGGACCGCCTCACCCTCTGCGGCCCAGAGTGGCTCCTTCGGTCTGCTTGGGGTGCCTTCTTGGAGGTCCCCCGTGTTAAGCGGGGGGCCACAATGGAGAGGGCATTCTCAGTGGCCAGGCCGCGCCTTTGGAATTCCCTCCCGGAGGAAGCTCACCTGGCCCCAAGGCTTTTAACATTCTGGCGAATTTGCAAAACCTGGCTGTTTGCCCAGGCCTTTGGGAATGGGGGGAGGGTGGGTTGGGGGGGGGTTGTTATCCCCTCCACTCTTATTTATTATATTAATTATTTTTATGTTCCCTAGCCGTGTATTATTGTTGTAATTTTATAAATATTTTAAAATGTTTTATATTTGTATTTTTATTTTTTGAATTTGTTAGTCGCCCCGAGCTGTTTCAGGAGGGGTGGGATATAAATATAAATAAATAAATAAATAAATAAATAATTCCAGCACGGGACACTTATACAGATTATCCCCACAACAGGCTCAATCTTCCAAATTCCTTACTGTATTGAACATCCCCCCCGCCCCCCCAAACTCTTGAATATAAAACAACTGTACCCCAAATTCATAATCAAGCGAACAAGTATATTCACACACACACACACACACAAATCGCTCTGGACCTGCTGGAGTAATCTAGGAAGCATTCAGACCAACGGGTAGTATACCTTTCATGACAGACCCAATCCTCATCTCAGAACCATTTACAAGTCTCCCTGGAGGATTGGATCCTCAGGCTCTCCAGCCCATCCCAGATTCTTAAGACATGTGAAACACTTTGACCAAGTGCCAAAAAAACTCTCCAAATCTCCTCCTGCATCGGCAAGAACCTTTTCCATAGTCATCACCATCCAAACCTGTTGGTACCACTCAGACATTGAGGGGGGCCCATCGAACTTTCAATTGTGAACAATAATGGTGCAACCTGCCAAAAACTGTTGGGTGCAGGTCATTCGGTGAACCTGCATCAAAGGAATATTAGGGTAGAGGCCAAGGAGGGGAAGGCAGCTGAAAGTGCACCCTAGCCAAGGGTGGAATGAGAAGAATTGAATCTCAGAAGGAAATGTGTCTTCTCCACAATCTCTTAAATTGGTGTGGCTTGTAAAACAGCAACCTCTTAGTTGATTAGCAAGACTTTCAGCATTAAAAGCATAAACCTACTGCTTGAGCTAAAGCTTAGGTCTATTAACCAGCTGCAGTAGCAGCCTCATAAACCACAAATGTAAACCATCCTCTAGTGAAGAACAAACACCAGCTCTCTGCCCATGTGTTACATCCCCCACCCCCTCCCTAGCTAGTACACATTAAAAGGGCCCAGGGCCCTGCCTTCATTCCATCTCATTTGGTGTGGGCAGGAGTTGTGTGTGGGAGAAAGGCGGGAAGTAGGATTGAATAGGGACTGCACTCCTTTCAAGTGTAAGTATGATAGACTGTCTATGAATAGAATGTTTAAGGAGGGAAAGGAAGCCTTTTTAGCTAAATGCCTACACAAGTGAAACAAAACATTCAGGAGTAGTTTGGCAAGATACACAAATGCATGAATTCACTAGGTCGCCGGGAGATTGATCCTAAGCAAGGGTGGGAAGACACCTTTTCTGTGCACTACTGAAGCGAGTGTGGGTGTTCGTGTGTTTAGACAAGTGCCCCCCACCCAACCTATCGCCCACCCATCATGCATATGATGCCAATGCGGCCCTGTATGTGCATGATGGGTATGAAGGTGCTTGTCTAAAAGCACCGTGTGTGTGTGTGTGTGTGAGAGAGAGAGAGCGCTCTATGGGTGTCTTTAGACATAACGTCAACAGGTGTCTGAATGTGTGTTTTGACCTTGATCTGAACACCGATTTCACCCTGTGTTCACCATGTGGCGCTGCTTAGACACACAGCCCATCTTGGGGCAAATCAATCTTTTGCTCGCCCCCCTGATCTCAGCACGCAGCGCTACCTCCTTGTTCCCTGTGTTGTACCTGCTAACACGCCATGCGATATCATTAGACACAATGTTGGCCACGTGTTCAGACGAAACACGCAAATTGTCCTTGTGATGCAATGGTGTTCACACTGCATGTTCAACGGGTGGCCAAATTGGTGTTGGGATTGTTATGGTCCTTACACACAACAACCAAACACGTTCTTAGGGGTTTTGACACCCAATCTTTGTTATGTCTAAAGATGCCCAACATCAACGGGTATCTGAATGTGTGTTTTGACCTTGATATGAACAGTGGTTTGGCCCCGTGTTCACCATGTGGTGCTGTTTAGACACAGCCCATCTTGTGGCAAATAGGTGTTTTGCTTGCCACCTGATCTCAATACGCAAGCGCTGGCACCTTGTTCCCCGTGTTGTACCTGCTAACATGCCACACAATATCATTAGATACAACGTTGGTCACATGTTCAGCCAGAACACGCAAATTGTCCTTGTGATGCAATGGTATTCACATTGCGTGTTCAACGGGTGGCCAAATTGGTGGGTGTCTTTACACATAACGTCAGTGGGTGTCAGAATGTGTGTTTTGACCTTGATATGAACACCGGTTTGGCCCCCTGTTCACCATGTGGCGCTGCTTAGACACACAGCCCATCTTGGGGCAAATCAGTGTTTTGCTCGCCACCCGATCTCAGCACGCAGCGCTGCCACCTCGTTCCCCGTGTTGTACCTGCTAGTATGTCACACAATATCATTAGACACAGCGTTGGCCACGTGTTCAGCTGATGCAAATTGTCCTTGTGATGCAATGGTGTTCACATCATATGTTCAACGGGTGGCCAAATTGGTGTTGGGATTGTTACACATAATGGCCAAACACATGCTTAGGGGGTTTGACACCCAATCTTCGTTATGTCTAAAGATACCCTCTACCTGTGTGAATCCACAAACACCAGGAAAGTGATGCGATTCTTCGCCTGAGCTTGCCTGGAAAGTATGGCAGTGTGGTCACTTAGCTGTTTATTTCCTTTAATAATAGTAGTGTTTGCATTTAGAGCACTAAGTAGGTTTTGCATGTTTGGCTGATTTCTCCTCAAGAGACTGTTTGCTGTGTACCTCAGAGGGAAGTTAGCCTAATTTGGAGTTCAAGATCTTCAGTGTAGCATTCATTCATCTCCTCAAACACTGCAGACCATCTGTCCAGTTTCATCTGCTTCCCTTAACATGGGTGGAGGTGGGACTGAATTTACTGCCCTCTTCATCTCTTAGGATGTGGAGGGAGTTCTTGCTTTAAAATAAAAAGGGCCCCTCAGGTTTTTTATTGTTGTATTTTGAGACAGCATGACTCTCCCCAGAGAGCTGAGACTCTCCGATGAAAAAATGACGAAGAAGTCTAAATAAAACACATCAGAATTACAGTCTCTTGGCATTCATGCAAGGCCTGCCCCATCACAGTGGAAAGAAAAATAGCCCAAGTTTTCTCTCTCTGCTGATATCCAGTTGTCACAAGAGGTGAGAGTATACAGTAGCTTGCTATTGTTTCCCCACTCTCAAACTGCCTGTATAGTTCTTAATTACAGTCTGTCTATGCACCAAGTACTGGTGGGGGGTGGGTACTCTCTGCCCTGCGCTCCGCATACTCATTCCCATCCTCAACATGCCCTGCATGCCATTGGGAAGGGAACAGTTCGAGTAGCAGCAGCCAGCTACAGTCGCATGATGCCAGCTTTGAGTCCCCCTACGGCATGGCGATTTTACACGTGGCTAGTTAGGATCAGATTCCTGCTGTTTTGAATGGCACAAAGTAGCTGAAGCAGGGGCAGAGAATCGGGCTGGCAATATCCCATGCTAGCAGCAATCACTCACTGCTGTAAATAAGGTCAGGGGGTGCTGTTTGCTGTGAGGTCTGGGTTAGCAGAGGCTCAAACTGACTTATGGATTTCTGCAGGAGACTGTTATATAATCCCAGCCTTTTTATGAAAATTGAGCTGGACGCAGTGTGAGGTCTTGTGGGTTGCCTGCCACAGCACAGCATGTTGCCTGTGTACATGAGAGAAAGTTTACTCCTTTATGGAAAAGCAGTCCATCTGAAATATAATGAAAGATGATCTCATCCAAGCTTGCACAGGTGCACAACATTCAGCAGGGAGCAATATATACACGTGCCTTTGGGGTACAGTTGAGTGCACCACTGCATCATCCCTTTTCTTGCTTAACACATTTCAGAAATATGTTACTGAAGTTCAGGTTTGCAAGAACATTTATAAACAGTTACTTGATAGACCAGTTCTGACTTAGTTGTTACATGCCTAAGGGCCCTGTGTAGCCCGAAAGCTTGCATACCGGTAGACTAGTCGGTCCAATTAAAGATATCATTCAAACTATTTTTTCTCCATTTTTTACATTTGGAACCAACATGGCAACCACCTCTTCTTAGGGTTGCCACCTGTGGTGGTTTTTTACCTGACACTTCCATAGGCCAAAATGGAAGTGTCAGGTAAAAGATTACCGAAGGTGGCAACCCTACCTCTTCTCTCGAGCAACAAACTAAAGGGCAGGTCTGTTGGTGGCTCTTCGCTCATATGAATAATTCTTATGGTTAATTCCATTGGCTTTATGGGACCATTCATTTCGTAAGAATTACTTGCATACATATCGGTTTGTAGGATTAGATTCTAATGTCCAATTTGACCTCCCTCTCGCTCTGGGATAGCAGGCTATTATCTAATAATACTAGGCATCCGTGTTACTAGTATTACAGTAGTGTCTAGAATCTTCAAGAAAGGAGGATTGTTTATCTGTTCAATAGATTTCCCACTCTGGATCACAGCAATAGTCCACCCAGCCAAGTCCTATCTCTTGACCATGGTCAGTCCCAGCTTTAGAGGAAGCCACAAGTTAAAGACAGCCTGAGAATCAAGTTACAAGGAATCCCCGTCTCCCTTCAGCATGGGTAAGCATCTAAGTATCAGATGAGATGCAACAAACAGGCAAGTAGGATAACATAAGAAGTGCCATACTGGGTCAGACCAATGATCCATCTAGCCCAGCATCCTGTCTCTGACAGTGGCCAATCATGGTGGCTTGGGAGAAGCACCCAACAGGTCACAATGGGGGATCCATTCCCTGTTGTTTTCCCCCAGCTCCCATCATGTTCCTTGATCCTGTCTGGCTAATAGCTGCTAATGGACCTATCTTCCAGAAACTTGTCCAAACCTCTTTTAAACTCAGCTAAGTACTGGTCATTCCACAGCCTCTGGCAGTAGATTCCACAACTCAATTATATGCTGAGTGAAAAAAATATTTTATTTTATTAGTTTTAAACTTGCCTCCCATGAGTTTCTAGTACTAGCTGAGAGGGTAAATAACTGCTCCTTGTTTATTTTAGTACTAGCTGAGAGGGTAAATAACTGCTCCTTGTTTATTAGTTCCACACCACTCATGATTTTATAGACCTCTATCATATCTCCTCTCAGTCATTTCTTCTCGAAACTGAAGAGCCCCAACCTACCAAGCCTTTCCTCATATGGGAGCCCTTCCATGCCCTTGATCATTCTCTGTACCTTTTCTAGTTCAGCTATATCTTTTTTGAGATGAGGTGACCAGAACTGCACACAATATTCAAGGTGCGTCACACCATTGATTTGTATAGAGGCATTATGACCTCCTCAGTTTTATTTTCTATCCCTCCTGAATAATTCCTAACATTCTGTTTGCTTTTTTGACTGCTGTTGCACACTGCGCTGTGGATTTCATTGTATTGTCCATAACCACCCCCAGATCCTTTTCCTGAGTGGTAACTCCTAGCTTAGTATCCAGCATTTAGAGATGGGCGAACAGAATGCGGTTCGGATGTTCGGTCATTCAGTTCAAAACCCGAGTTCGGGTTCGATGGTTTGGTTCAGCCAAGTTCGGTTTGGCCGAACTTGGCCGAACGTTCAAAAATAGCAAAACCCAAACTGAAACCGAACGAAATCAAAATTAAAACCTAATTTTTGGCCCTGGAAAGATGTTTTTCCTGCCCCCGAACTCATCCGAATTCATCTGAACATGACCAAACTGTTCAGTTGTTTGAGAGTTTGGTTCGGACGTTCGATTCGGACGTCCGAACAGACCGAGTTTGGTCCGAACTCCGAACATCCGAACCGCGTTCATCCATCCCTACCAGCATTGTGTACACATAGTTTGGATTATTTTTCCCTACGTACATCACTTTGTACTTGTCCACATTAAATCTCATTTGCCATTTAGATGCCCAGGCACCCAGTGTTATAAGATCCCGTTGCAGTTCCTCACAGTCTGCTCATGTTTTAACTACCTCGAATAACTTGGTATCGTCTGCAAATTTGATCACCTCACTCTTAACACCCTTTTCCAAATCATTAATGAATACATTAAACAGCACTGGTCCCAATACAGATCCCTGAGGCACACTACTTTTTACATCTCTCCATTGTGAAAACTGACCATTTAGTCATACCCTTTGCTTTCTATCTTTCAACCAGTTTCTGATCCATAGTAAGACTCTACCTCCTAACACATGACTTTTTAATTTTATCAAGAGTCTCTCATGAGGGACCTTATCAAATGCTTTCTGGAAATCCAGGTACACTATATCTACTGGGTCTTCCTTGTCCACATGTTTATTTACACCTTCAAAGAATTCCAACAGTTTAGTGAGGCATGACTTACCTTTACTGAATTCGTGTTGACTCTTCCCCAGTAAGCCATATTTGTCAACATGCCCTGTAATTCTGTCCTTAATGATGATTTCCACCATTTTGCCCAGCACAGATGTCAAGCTTATTGGGCTGTAGTTTCCAGGATCACCTCTGGATCCCGTTTTAAATATCGGGTTACATTTTCCTCGGGTACAGTGGCAGATTTTAGGGACAGGTTACAAATTACTAACAGTAGGTCTGCAATTCCATATTTGAGTTCCTTCAGAACTCTGGGGTGAATGCCATCTGGCCCTGGTGTCATGTTAGTATTCAGTTTGTCAATTTGCCCTAGAACATTCTCCAATGTCACATTGATTTGTAACAGATCTTCCAATTCCTCACCCACAAAGCAAGGATCCGGCGTGGGTACCTCCCCAGAATCCTCCGCAGTGAAGACTGATGCAAAGAACTCATTCAGCTTCTCTGCAATGTCTTTATCCTCCCTGAGTGCCCCTTTTACTCCCTTGTCATCTAATGGCCCAACTGACTCCCTAGCAGGCTTCTTGCTTCTATTGTATTTGAAAAAGTTTTTGTTGCTTGTTTTTGCCTCTTTAGCATGCCTCCCTTCAAAATCTCTCTTGACCTGCCTTTTAGCACTTTATATTTACGTTGCCAGTGGGTGATTTCAGATGTTACGCGGTCCCGATTCACCACAACTGATTCCCGGCGGGGGTGAACTGAACAACTACCCCCGGTGGTCAAGAAAAGCCCCGAACAGACGTGACAGGACCGGGACCATGGCAGGGAATTGGGCCGGCAGATCATGGGCCGGGGCAGTGCAACAGACGTAACGCCGATTCCCGGCCATGGTCAAAACACCCAGAAGGCGCCGGGTCAGCCTGTCCCGGCTGCTGCTGCTGCTGCCCCTCCACCACCTCCAGGTGCAGCATGACCACCTCCTCCCCTGCCCACGCCTCTACCGCTGCCTCCTCCTCCACCTCCTCCTCCTCCCTTGCTCTCTCGCCCTCCGCTTGCCTCTCCCTTCTGCCTCACTCCATCCCGCCCGGTCCCCCTGCTGCTGTGTGCCCTTTAAATCTCCCTCCGCTGCCTGTGTTGTTGCTCGTTGCCTGGCAGCGATGCTGTGTGCTTTGTCCCTGGCTGGGAATCATTTCCTTTGATTCTGGCTGGTGGTTGCCGGCCAGACGTTACTTTTTGTTGGTTCCCATCGGGAATCTCTTTGACCACGCTTTTGGAGATGGTCCGGCGGGGAGCTCCAGAAGCATGGGGTATTTTCACACGTTACGAGATCACGGTGAACCACGGTGAATACCCATCTGTGGTCACCGTGTCTTGAACGTCTGTTTGGAGGCCGCCAGATGTTCGCCACGGTGAATCCCCACATGGGGTCAATTTGAACCACGCTTCCCGGGCTAGCCGGGGGAATGTCCTGGGAAGCGTGGTCAAACGGACCCCCGGCAGGGACCAACAAAAAGTAACGTCTGGCCGGTTGCCACGGCCCGGGATCCCCGGCGGGATCCCGGGCCATGGCGCTTCCGGCCCGACGTGGCGGCCGCAGTGGCCCCGCCGCCCGCCCGTCTCCCTGGAGGGCGGGTGGTGGGGTGCGTGGAGGGGGCGGGGCCGTGAAGACGCACGTTGCACCACGTGGCCCCGCCCCCTCCCACATTCCCCGCCGGGATCCCCCCGGCACGTCTGTTGTGGCGTTACGGGGTGACCCCGGCGGGGAATGAATAGGGTGATTTCGGTACGGGGTCAATGGGCCCCGTAACGTCTGAAATCACCCATCGTTGATATTGACCACATGTGGGTATTGACTGTGGTGAACATCTGGCGGCCGCTGAACGTTCAGGGCGCTTTGGCCCCACCGCAGGATTGACCGTGGCTCACTGTGGTTGAGCATGATCTCGTAACGTCTGAAAATACCCGGTGTTTATGCTCTTTCGCATTATTTTCATTGAGACTAGCCTTCCATTTCTTAAAGGATGCCTTTTGGGCTCTAATAGCCTCCTTCACCTCCCCATTTAACCACAGTGGAATACGATTGGTCTTCCTGCTTCCTTTTTTAACTTGCAGGATGCATTTAATCTGGGTTTCTAGAAGGGTGCTTTTAAACAGCCTCCATGCCTCTTGCAAACTTGTAGCCCTTGCAACTGAGCTTTTTAGTTTCTTTTTAACTAATTTCCTCATTTTGTCATAGTCTCCCTTTTTAAATTTAAATGCTACTGCTGTACTTTTCTTTATCTTTCTCCCTACAGAAATTATGTCAAATGTGATCATATTATGATCGCTATTGCCTAGTGGCTCCACCATAGTTACTCCTTGCACCAGGTCTGTGTGCCACTCAGGACTAGATCTAGAATAGCTCCTCCTCTCGTTGGTTCCAGAACCAGCTGTTCTAGGATGGGAGTCTGAGTTAAAATGAACTAAGGAAAAAACCTGACATTTTCATGTGAGATTGACACTAAGCCCTAATTTCCGACAAGCTGACAGTTTTGCAAGAATACATTAATATCGATCCATCTGCTTCCTGTCCTGCCAAAATAAGAAAACACAGAGAAATGCATGCATTCTTTTTAATGAGAACTTCCTCAAACCTTCATCTTTCTAACATGGGCAAAAGTTTGGTCAGCGGTGGGAAAACTCTAGCCAGAAGAGCAATTTCAGCCTATGGCCTTTTGGTATATGCTCCTTTCAAATTCATGAATTCAGCCTGTGTGTTTGAATGGATTTCCCTTCCCTCAGCCCCTCCACTCCCCCTCACTCAGGTGTACTGTTTTGCTTCCTTTTCCCCCCCTTCGGTGCATGTCTTACCCCTTCCTTTGTGAGCACATGCCTGCTTCTCCATTTCTTTCCTCTTGAGTATGCGTCAATATGATTTGCTCAATTTTTGAACAAATTGTTTGTATTGATCCGAAGAATCTGATCCTGCCAAGGGATACGATCCAAAAGGATAGGTTCCTCTGGTGGGGTCTATCAAAGCTCCTTGGAGCAGTGCTGGTGCTGCTCCAATGAGCTTTCAGGGAGCCCCAACTCTGCCTCCCCTAGACCAGGGGCACACAGGGGTGGGAAGGGGTGTAGTTGCCTCCCAAGACCTGTACCCAGCACCCGCCTTCCAGGCCTCTACCCATGCCCGCCCACCCCAGCATCTGCTGCAGCAGTGCTGGGGTGGGCAATGGGCAGGCATCCGGGGACAGTGATGTGGGGTGCACTGACAAAATTTTCTGCAGAAAATTTTCCAGTGCTATAAGAAATTTTGCATAGGAAAATTTTCTAATTCAATATTTTCTTATGCAAATTTTATGCAAATTAATTTTAATACACATTTTAAAAATTGCATGTGAAAATTTCTGACTCAGAATTTTCCAGAAAACCCACATCACTGTCTGAGGGAGATGTGCTGTGCTGGACAGGGGTGCTGGCAAGCAGAGGTGGCTAGGGAAGGAGAGGGTGGATTAACTTAGCTGGCTTTTCCTCTTAGGCTTGAAGTCCATCCGGCAGTGCCCTGCGATACCTGGCACAGCCTTCTCAGGGCCGTGCCAGTCAGAAATACTAGGGGAAACAGTGCATGAGCAAAATGGCCACCATGGTTATTCTGTGTATGTGTGGACATTTTCCAAAATGCACCAGAAGCATCAGTGCCATTTTGGAAAGTGGCAGCTGGCTGAGCATGTGCAGCCCAGCTGCCACTTTCCAAAACGGCACCAACACTGCCAGCGCAGTGCACAGAATGGCCAACCGTGCACAGAATGGCCATGGTGGCCATTTTGTGTATGCACAGTTTTTCTTAGTATTTCTGCCCAGCACAGCCCTGAGAAGGCTGTACCGGGCACTGTGGGGCACTGCCGGATGGACTCAGGGCCTAAGGGGAAAAACCAGGTAAGTTAAACCCTCCCTTTTCCTTCCCACCCCTGCATGACCCAGCCGCTCTACCCCCAGCTCTGCCTCCCATGGAACCCTGTCCAGCGCCGGGGCTCGGCAGGATTTCAGGTGAGACAGAGCTGGGGGCAGACATAGGATTTAGGTTGTATTGTTCAGAATCTGAACTGATTCTGATCAATATGATCTAAAATCATATTGAAAGTCAGTTCAATATGATTTTGAACTTATCCCGATTTTCAATATGATTTCCCAGCCCTATTGGCTATTGCCCTCCTCCTAGTTGTGTTCCCCCCCACCCAACAAAGGAAAGTGCTCCCCCATTTGAGAGATCTTGGTTATGCTACTGCTTCCCTTCCTTTCTCAAAGCATGCCCCCTCAGCTTATCCCCCAATAATTTGTATCCATCACATGGGAAATTAGTAAATTCAAAACTGGCCCATGAAGGCCACCCCTGTCCTACAAACTTCTACATAGCTGGTGACCGCACCTGTCACTCTGATGTTGCAAATACTTTGCTAGGAAGGGGGTGCTTTATCTAGTTAGGATTAAAGAAATTAGTCCTTGCATTTCCCTTTTGTTTCAGGAAAGTCTGCAAGCACCATTAATTAAAGATTGTGTCTTCAGGTGGATGGATAAAGGCTAAAATGCCCCCCTTTTCCATCCATGAACATGTATAGCTCTTTCAATTAGATTAAATCTTGGGAATAATAAGCTTTTTTTAGTTAATTGGGAGTTAGAAGCACAATCAGCTTCCTTAATTGTATATGATAAATTTGCTGGTGTTCTGCATGATATTTTCAAAGTATCTCCTAATGAATCCAGCAATTTGTTTCTCCCTTACAATGCACTATTAATCCCCTTGCATAGCAGAGCTTTATAAGGCAATGTTGTTTTACCCACTTGATTTTCCTGATTTTCCTGTCTCATTTTAAGGACTCCCACTCCAGGCTGCACTGAGTTAGAAGCAGAGTCTGAGTACTCTGCAAAATGAACCACCCCATCTGTGCTGACACTGAAAAAACAAAGCTGATTGGACCCTGCAAACAAGTGCTTAGGAACTAATTGTTTGGATTCCAAGAGATTGCTCTCTTCAGTCAGTCTTCTATGCACAAATGTCCACACAAGTAGGCTTTGGTTTGCACTGGGGAGTTGGCCGTAGCACTGGTGGACACCAAAGCCTCTCACTTTTGCAGCCATGTGAACCCATAATGAGATTGCACTTGGTCATAGTTGAGGGTTGGCCATGTTCTATTGGTCCAAAATATATGGTGATCACTGGCGCAGGTTTTTAGGACAATTGATTAAAGTAGGCTGATAACCTCAGTGTAGTGCATAGAAGACATGCATCTCCATAATGCAAAGCAAACCCTGTCTGCTTCCTCCTTCAGAGGACAGCACTGGTTGGCTTCTTCATTGCTAATCCCACAAGACTAAATCGGTATAGAGACCGGTATAAAGTAAGGCTGAGTCCGCACGTGTGGCAGTGGCCAGATCCCTGCATGGCCTCAAGGCAGGCAATTGCTGCTGCTACACCGCGGGGCCAGCGTGGGGCGCCTGCCAGACAGTTGCGGGGAAGCTGGGTCGGCTGATCCCTGCCGGAGCCACCACCACAGCCGGAGGACACTGCATAGCAAGCAGGTGTTTGCCCTGCTCTGGGGCGGGGGCAACATCTGGCAGCTGGCAGCAACACGATGCACTGCATCATGTGGCCCGGATGCTGAGGGAGGGGTAAGGCTACCCAAGGTGAGGTAGTCACCCCTCCCGGTTTCACATGCACTGAAGTTGATGGGAAGCACCTATTGATTTTATTGTTGCAGGCAAGGGGGCTTAGTGCTCTACAGTAAAAAACTAATGGAGCTATGTGAGGTTACAAGATATGTATACACGGATTTGACAGGATTGTGGTGGCCACAACTGCTATCTCATTCCACACAGTGAGCCCTCAGTTGAGGGTTTGAGACAGACCGATGGGCAACACAAAGAAACCCACACAGTGACGGGTCCAGTGTAAGTTCCTAGATATAAAGGGAACAGAACTATACAACTTGGGGTGGTCAGTCTCTCTGCTCATCCACCACATTCAGTGAGCACTAAAATATTTTTCTCTCTTGCACACACATCGGTCTGGGCTACACAGGCTTTTTGTAGAGAATGATTGCAGATAATCACAGCCTCAAAAAAAATGAAGTGGTGGGTTCCTTGATTTAAGTTCTGGTAACATACCAGTGATCAGCCGTTACTTTATCTGCTTACATGGAAATACGAAGTCCATTCCTGCAGTCTTGCCTTCCAGTTCAAATACTTGCACAGCGAGTGGTGCCGGCTGCATACACTGCAGGAATGGACTTTAGGAAACATCTGAAATGAGCCTTTTAAAATTCTCCTACTGGGTGACAACCTTTACTCCATTTCCATTTATTAGGTTCTCCTCTGCTGCTCTACTCCATGACTTATTTTTTCCTTCTAAGATGGATCCCTGGGGTAATAAAACCTTTGCAGCTTGAGAAGTTTGCCTTCATGGTTCTCCTTTCTTGGCTGCTTTTGAGTTTAATTTCCAATTCACTTACATATATATGTATCACATAACTCTGTGTGTTTTCTCTGGGGGTGCCAGATAATAACCTCCCACATTGTGCTTCAAAGACTTCCTGCAAATGCACATGAGGTAAATTAGGCAAGATGAGAACTAACTAATGCTAATGAATTAATCCCCCTCGTATTATCGAGCTGCAGCACCTTGTTTAAAGAGCACAAGCACCTCATCATGCCCCATCTCCAGATAATACTAATATTCCCTTCACATGGGTCCTTGATTAGATAGAGTGGGTCTGGTTGAGTGTCCTCAGCATGGCGGGCGCATGCTCCAAGAAGAAATGGAAGGGGCTAATGGAATCCAAACCAATCTTTTCTGGTTTCACTAGCACAACTTCCTTAACGGTCAAGTCCAATTGACAAAACACAATAAATATGGAGAATGCTAGGCCAGGTGCTGATAAATGCTGTCAGTCTGCAATAAAAGATTTTGTACAGAGAAGCTTTGTTAACAATATGCATAACTATAGCCCAGATTCCCTCCTGCTCCAGACTTGATCTGTGCCACTTCTAACCCTGGCACAAGGTAGAGTAGCCTAGTGGCCGTATTGGCAGCGACACAACACTTATCACTTCCCCCACCTCCTACACCAAGGCCAATGAGTATGGCCCTGCCAGTTCTTTGTTTACTGAGAGCTCCTCCAAAGCAGGGGGATTTTCATCTGGTCAGTTATGGCTGCTTTCTGGTCTCTTTGCCCTATCAGAGTAATCCAAAGTTGTCAGAACAAGAATTTGAACCATAGCATGCACTCTTTTTCCATAGGCACCATATTCTCACAGACCCATTGGTAAGGAACAGCATGGTTGCAAGGCCAGCTGCTGCGATTCATACTGAGGAAAACATAGCAAGGTCCAGGCATTCAGCTAGACAAAACTTTCATCCATTTATACTTTATATGTTCAAAACTAAGCGGGGTGTGGGATGTGTGAGCCGGGATAAGATAGCATTTTTCACTTCAAAATCAGATAAACAGTAGAATCTGTTACCGGGGGGGGGGGGGGGAGGGGAGTGAAATCCCCCTTCTTTGAACGTTTTCCTGAAACAGCTAGACAAGCATCTGTTCTTGATACTGTAGATATATGGCAAATTTCTTGGAGCGGGGGTTAGAATGATATTTCTTCCAGCCCTATGATTTTATGATTCTCTGAGGGAGCTACCCTTGGGGTAAATGACTGCATTCAGGGAAGGAGACTCTGGGTCTAGGTGACTGACTATGGGCATTTTTAGATGAGACACTAACACGCGGATCCACCTAGTGGACGTGTGCAAGAGGCTAAAAGTGGTGGTGGGTGGGTAGGCATGCATGCCCATGATCTACACACCTCCACCCATCCCCACTCATCTCCCCACATGGAGCACCAGCAGAAAAGCCAGACCATTCCATTCAGGTGCACCCCCACCGCACCCCATCCCCCACCATGTGAACATCCCCCCCCCCCTGGAAGTGCACTGATGCTCCACCCAGTGCACACAGACCTGCCTACCAGCCAGGTCCATCTAAAAACGGCCTATGCTAATTATGCATGGGCGCTCGTTGCCACACACTTTGGGGCTTGCCCTGCACAGGGCACTCCAGCTTTTTTGGCAGTGTACTGTGAGTGGCCATGAATGGGTACTACATGGCTCACGGGAGTGCGCATCCCCCTGCTCCACCTTCAAACAGGCAGTTGGATGAGTGGTTGCTGGGTGGCCATGTGTGGTATCATCTTGTTTGAAAACACCCTAAGTGTTTTATGGGTCACGGCCTATTGTCTTTTACCTTCTTTGCATATATATGTGTGTGGGGTAGGATACTGTTAATCCTCTGGCTGTGATGTTCTTGTTTGTTATGCTGTTCTGTAATGTTATGCTGATCTGTAGAACCAACTTAAATCTCCCTTGGCTTCTTGATATATGAGTCATAGAGCTAGTTGAAATTCCCTGCACTGTAATTATTTTTATTTTCTTCATATATTATGCTCAGAGATTAAATGTCTCAGCGCAAATTGTTTTCATGTTCCGTTAAAATAGTCAGCAGCCCAAAGCAGTGCTAAGCAGGCAAGGTTTTGTGGTTTCATGTATAAATTAGGTGTAAAGCACTGTGTAGGGTGGGTCTGATCCTGCATAGACGGTCCTGTACTGGTTCTTCCTTTTAAAATCAGTGGGTGTCTTCCCTGATAAACTTGTGGTGTCATGTTAATTTGCTGTATTTTACTAAATAAATCTTTTGATCCTGGTACTTCACTATAAGCAAAGCATATTTTAGTGGTAAAATAAAAAAATTGCCAATGTGTTAGCAATAATAATAATTAATAATAAATCCCTCCTTAATTCTAGCTCTCCCTCATCTTGATGATTCCTTGTTCTCTACCATCTAATGCAAAGAGCAGACATTGGAACACAGAGGGGTCAGCAGTTGTGTGAAGATACTGATATGGGGCAAGGCATAGATTAAGGAACAAGGGGTGGGTTTACAGGGGGGCAGGGGTCAGTTGTTGTGTGAATGAGCCCATTGACTCTGAAGCAGTTTCCTTCCTGAGTCACCCTAGGGGCAGGATAACCATGATCTACTTCTTGCATAGGGCATATTGTAAAGGAAAGATTTGTTCTTTATGAATCCAGATGACCCTGTCTGCTGAGAATTGAACCAGTAACCTAACACTCTAAGGTCTGGACCCGTCCCACATGCATTCAGAAGCCCATCTGAAGGTGGGGAGGCGGTTGTGCATTCCCATGACCCACCCATTCATACCCACGCACAGAACCCCTGGGAAAAATCCAGGATGCTCCATGCGGGGGCAGGCCAAACAGTGCATGGGTTCAGGCGAACACCGACTGCACACCCGTCCCTGGCCGCGTGAATCCTCCCACACTCACCAGAAATGTGTGGTCAGTCTGCGGCAGCGCACACACCAATCCACCTCCCTGCTGGGTCCGTTTAATAACGGCCTCTGTTTCCATGCGCTAGTGACAGTCTGATGAACACCTCTGTATTCCAGTCCAGCCACCACCACTGGGGAGGGTGGGGAGGGAGGAGTGGGAATGGAGCACCACACATTCTGTGTGTGCTACGCTTATTTTTCCTGTAAACTTGTTTCCCTGATTGTTACATGAACACACCATGATCTACACGAATTATTAGGCTATATAACTAAATGCAGCAGGCGTCGTTAATTCTAATCTGCTCTTCCTGTCTGTCTCTTTTTCAGTCTTTTGTAAAGTTGTGGACAGTGCAGCCCCAAGAAGTGTGATGAGCAATGGCTTTGGGAAACAACACACAGCGAAGTTATTCCATCATTCCATGCTTCATCTTTTTCGAGGTGAGTGTGGCACTCAAAAGAGGCACTTAAGAGAAGCGTCAGGGTTTTGTGTCGTGTAGCAATAAACCTGGCTTAAAAATACCAGCTGAACTCTGCAAGACTGAAGTGTTGAGTCTTAGCTGTTCTAAAGTGCATCCTGCATTTTTGTAGAAAAAATGACTGTAGCTGGTGCAAGAGTAGTTGCTTCTTATTTTGACATGGTTTGGTGTGGAATTCTGATGACGCTGCAGTCAATGGGAGTTTTGCCACTGGCTTTAGTGCAACCAGAATTTCACCCTTGGTTTGTGAGGCTGCACCTAGCACACATCTGCAATGTGATCACTCCTGCTGCATAGTATCCCTCTGCACCCACTCCCTGTCTTCCGTTCCATGTCAGTGCACCTTAAGAAGCTGTAATCCTCAAACATTTACACCCAAGAAGTCCCATTGGAGTCCATGATGGGATTATTTGAGAGTAAGTGGTTTTCGGATTGTAACCAAAGTGTTAGCTGGTTCCATTTGGGTTTAAGGCAAAGTATCCTGAACTCAGTTAAATTCTTTCCGTTTGCTTAATGGTCTTCAGATCAAATTATATGACAGAGGAAACTTGAATGGCTAATGAAAGTACTGACTGGATAGGCATGGTCACTATGGGTCCATTAACAAGATAACAAAAGCATCCTATAAAAACAATGCCTGTTTTCTACAGGGCATTCATTGCTAACAGCTGCATTTAGCAGGTGGCTGAAGGTACCTGACCTCTGGACTTGTTTCTATCAATGCACTTGTGGGCTATATTTTTAGGTAGCATCAGGGTTTCTTAAAGACTAAGTCTCTATTTCTCCAGGGGAATGTGGAAGAGTAGCCTTAATCCTAAGAAGCAGAAAGGAAGAGAGATCCATCTATCATCACCTCATACAGCCCTTCAACAATCTTTATTCCCCCTCCCCCCTCAAAAATGAGCGATAACAGGTATCAGAAGTAAGATGTCTTAATTTATAGTCAGAGATGACAATCTCTGGAGTTTTTTAGTCCTCTAATGTGTGAATGATGAGTCCGACTGGGAGTGCAGGAGAGAGAGTTATATATTGGCCTTCCCGTAGACAAGGTTGACATGAGCATAAAAATAAATCAATTGACGGGGAAGGAGAGCGCATTGTTCACTGTCTAAACATACTTCTCCTGTCCCTCCACATGCTAGACATGACATTACTCAATTTTTTATTTAGGAAGCAGAGTCAAAGATAGAGGAAGAGAGCTGCAAGAAATGGGCTTTGTGCTGATGTCGGCTAATGTCTGACCTTGCTATAGCCTGTCTTGCCTCTTTTTCTCAGGCATCAATTTCCTTTTCTGTAGGAGGCATAAGGATTTCCAGTGTTCATCCTGTCCGACTGTTCATTTCCTTAAAGCTGTTTACATTTACTCTGAGTAACAGAGATTAAAACAGTCTCTAGAATATACTTTCCCATTGGGTTCAGAGGGATGATTGACAGCAGGCATAGGTTCAAGAAACCCTCTTCCCTTGCCTCCTTGGAAACTGTTTTGCCCTTCAGACTGCTGGGATGCTTTTAGAAGCACTTATCAAAGGTCACTTCAAAGGTAGTTAATCACAGCAATAAATTCTATGCCCCATAATGTTTGTAGGATTGGACACTTTATTAGTTAATTATATACAACAGCGACCCAACAATCCATACATTAAAATCCCAGACCGCAAAGAATTGCCTCCGTCCGCTCCTCCTCCACTGGCACGGGGGGGTGGGATGGCGGGCGAGAGGCCCCTTGCCGTGCCCACCTAGAGGGGGGGCAGGACAGCGGGGAGAGTTTCCCGCCACGGGGCTGTGTCAACCCCGGAAGGGGGAAAAAACGGCGCAGCACTCACCTTAGAGAACCCGGCCAGGGTTACTAGGCAACCCCGGCTGGTAGCAATAGGCTAGTTTTAGGCACGTGGGCCCTGCTCGAAAGACGGGGCTCACGAGCAGGGAAAATTCCAGCTCCAGCCCCACTTGCGGTTGGAGCTGCAACGAACAGCACTCACCCAGCCCTCCCTCTGCACTGTGGGCTCTTACCAGTCACCACTTGGGACCAGGAAGGAATTTTTGCGGGAACCCTAATCAGACCTGAACATGGGTTCTCATTTTTCGCCTTCCTCACAGTGCAGGTATTTGGCTAATTGGTTATCCCCTAGAAAGGGGGTGTTGTTGTGCTCGTTCATATTGTCGCACTCTGGCAGGGGTCCAGTACATTAAGTTAGAGTAGGTTAGATTGATCATAAGTAAGAGTCATCTCCTTAAGAGATGGGGAGGCCCACCCGCCGGAAAGCAGGGTATGGCAAGCGGCAGGGCAGCCTCCCTGGGAGGGGTGTCGAGCGAGGGCGGTAGGGACAAGTATGGTCCCCCGTCTGTAGGCACCTTTATCCTTACTCACGTTGAAACAATTGGGTCCCTCTCACCTGCGGCTGGGGCCACTGAGAGAGGGAGATGTGATGTTCACGTTTGGGGTGGTAATCGAAACCACCCCTGGTTTGTTGGGTTACTGTTACAATGTCAAGTTCAAGTACTGGACTCGCATTGCGCTAGGCGATTTGCCCCCACCCAATGTTAATTGTAATCTGATTTGAATAAAGAGTGTGGTGGTTAAAACCCAGCACTTGTGTCCTGTCTCCTTCGGTGCGTCAGCAATGTCTCCTTGTGAGGGTTGGGGAGAAACCTTCACGGGGAAGGGGAAGGGGAGCTGCAACAGACCGGAAGGTTCCCTGCGAAGGGGTGGAGTGAACGCCCACATAACCCAGAGTCCCTGGGTAATCCCCACGAAGGAGCAGCAACGCCTGAAAAATGCCTCTCAGGGTGTTATAGGGTGGTTGTGGAAGGTCTAGCCATTCCCCACCTAACTCATCATAGAGGCGAGGCAAGCCAACTCCCAACCGGGGAGGACCGTTTTGGGACACCAGAACCAGACACCCAGGGCCCAGGACTAAGGACAAACAGTGGGGACAGTGTGGGGAGGACCCGTGCGCAATACCCAGGAAGGAGAGGCCAGGATAGGACACGCACACACAGGATTCCCCCTAGACACAGTGGGGGTTAGGGACACGCCCACGCACTCACGCTGTCGCTCCAGAACCACTCGCTCCTCCTCGCACTCGTAACACTCGCTCTCAGTCTCTCTCTCTCTCTCTCGCTTGGAATCGCACTTTCAGGCCAGGGATGCACTCTGAGTCAGACACTCAAGGGGCCGGTCTCGCAGGGCAAGCTCTGTTCACCAGCAATGAGCTTCCCTGCCCGGCTTCCTTATATGCAGAGAATGCAGCGTGCTTCTGCCGCAGGCGCGCCGAACGTCGGGGCGGCGGCTGCGGGGGCGTGGTTACTTGGTGCGCCGCCGTGCCGGGCGAGGCCGGCCTTTCCTGAGCGGCGTTGGGACGTTCTGGCGAGGCTGGGGGCGTGGCCTGCGTCCCCTGCGGCGTAGCTCTTGTCTCTACGGGCAGTGGCCCGCTTTCCCCGCTAGGGGGAACCCCAAGGGGATCGGGCTCCCTGCTAGTCTGCAGGGTCTGTGGGGCAGGCGCCGTTCTGGCCCTCCCCCGCGGTCTGTCGGGTGCTGCCTGTGGCGTTTGGGCAGGCCGGGTTCGTATTCCCGTGCCCCTCCATCTCCTCAGGCCCCAGGGCCTGACAGCACCCCCCGGTCTAGGCCGCGGCCAGGGAACGGGGCCTGGCTTGCCCGGGTGGCGGGCATGAAAACGTCGGGCCAAAAGCGGGGCATGGACGTTGTGGACCGGTTCCCAGGTGTTATCCGAGGCGCCATAGCCCTTCCATCGAATCAAATACTGGAGTTGTCCTCGGCGGCGGCGGGAGTCCAGGATGGTCTGAACTTCATATTCCGGAGCGTCCGGATCAGCCGCAGCAACAGGACCAGGAGCGGGAGGGGGCACGTGTCCGGTCGCGGCCTTTAGCAGAGAAACATGAAAGGTGGGGTGAATATGGTAGTGTGCAGGCAGGGTTACGGTATACGCTACATCATTTATTTGACGTTGAATGGGGAAGGGTCCCATATAACGGTAGTCCAATTTCTGTGATGGACGGGTGGACGGGTAGTGTCTACGATCCACCCAGACAAGGTCCCCTACCTTAAAGAGGGGGGCTGGCTGCCGATGGCGATCGGCAAAGGTCTTGAAACGTTGACGGGCTTGTTGCAAGAGGCCTTGTGCGACTGCTTGGGCCTGCTGAATTTGAGTTACGAGGGCCCCTGCGGCTGGAACTCGAAGGGGGTCGAGTTCAGGGGTACAGATGCGGGGGTGAAAGCCATAAGTAATGAAAAAGGGGGACGAGCCCAGGGAGGCGTTCAGGGTATTATTGTAGACGAACTCCGCCAAGGGGAGTAGGTCATACCAATCATCTTGGAGGTGATCGACGTAGCAACGTAAGTATTGTTCGAGCGTTTGATTGGTACGCTCTACCTGCCCATTGGCCTGGGGGTGATATGCGGAGGTAAGATTCAACTTAATCTGCAGGGTGGCCATGAGAGATCTCCATAGGCGTGAAGTGAACTGCGTACCGCGGTCCGACACGATGTCCGTGGGCACCCCGTGCAGTTTAATAATGTTCCGCAATAAGCAAATGGCGGTCTGTGTAGCCGTAGGTAGTCCTCGACAGGCAATAAAGTGTGCGAGTTTGGTGAAGTGGTCGATTACCACTAACACCGAGGTATGTTGATGTGAGGGAGGGAGCTCGACGATAAAGTCCATCCCGATGCGTTGCCAGGGCCCCTGTGGTTGGGGGGCCAAGTGGAGCAGACCCTGGGGTTTCTTTCGGGGGACTTTGGTTTTAGCACATAGTCCACAAACCTTAACATAGTTGGCCGTATCGGTTTTCATGGTTGGCCACCAGAACCGGCGACGCAGTAACTCGTAGGTTCGTTTGATTCCTGGGTGCCCGGCTAAGGGGGCGTCGTGATGGCTCCACAGGGCCCGATGACGAGCTTGTTGTGGGACCACTATTTTGCCCTGATAGCGATAGAGTCCCTGTTGCAGAGGTAAGGCTTGTTTTGTTATGACCTGTCGATCTGGAGATGTGATACGCTGTAAGTCAGCGGCACCCAGACTCGCCGTTCCCATGACACAGGGCTTTAGAATGGGTTCTCCCTTGTGTTCAAGGAGCGATTCCTCCCGCGTGGAACGGGAGAGGGCATCCGCCAAGAGGTTTTGCTTTCCGGGGCGATAGTGAATTTGAAAATTGAAGCGAGAAAAGAATAAGGCCCAACGTCCATGTCGGGCGTTGACAATTTTCACGGTCTGTAGGTGGACAAGATTCCGATGGTCAGTGATAACCTGGACGGGATGTTGGGCTCCTTCCAAATAGTGCCGCCAGGTAGTAAACGCGGCCTTAATGGCCAGGAGTTCTCTATCCAGGATCGTATAGTTGCTTTCTGCACTGGTCAGCTGGCGGGAATAGTAGGCGCACGGTTGGAGAGTCCCGGGACGGGCTCCTTCCTGGAGGAGGACCGCTCCCAGAGCGCTGCTGGAGGCATCGGTTTCAACGACAAAGGCCTTCTCGAAGTCAGGGTATTGGAGTAAGGGTGCTTGCATAAACGCCTGTTTAAGTCTCTCAAAGGCCTCCTGATGTTTAGGGGTCCAGCTGTATGGTACCCCTTTGCGCAATAACATGGTCAAAGGTTTCGTGACGGCCGCATAACACGGAATATATTGCCTATAGTAGTTGGTGGTACCTAAAAAGCGCTGCAAGGCCTTTACGGAAGGAGGGGGTATCCAGTTGAGGATCGCCTGGACCTTGGAGTCGTCCATCTGCAGTCCTTCGGGCGAAATGATAAATCCTAAGAACGCTACGGTGGTCGCGTGAAACACACATTTCGACAATTTGCAAAATAAGTGGTGCTGCTGCAATTTGGCGAGGACGGTTTTAACATGTGTGATGTGGTCCTGTGGATTTTGGGAGTAGATGAGAATGTCGTCTAGGTATGCAATCACGTATACGTCCAGCACTTCGCGGAGGACGTCGTTAATAAAGTGCTGGAACGTGGCGGGGGCATTCGCCAACCCGAACGGCATCACCCTGTATTCGAAGTGGCCGTACCTCGTGCGGAATGCCGTCTTCCATTCGTCGCCGGCACGAACCCGAACGAGGTTATAGGCCCCCCGCAAGTCCAGTTTGGAAAAGATGCAGGCTCCTTGGAGGCGATTAAGCAACTCGGGAATCAACGGCAAGGGGTACCGATTTTTTACCGTAATTGCGTTGAGTTCCCGATAATCAATACAGGGGCGGAGTCCTCCATCCTTCTTCGGTACAAAGAAGAGTGGGGCCCCCGCCGGGGACGTAGATGGTCGGATGAACCCTTTTTGTAGATTTTCGTCGATGTATTGTTTTAACGTACGAAGCTCGGGACCGGAGAGGGCGTAAATTCGCCCATAGGGAGGTTGCGTTCCCGGGAGCAGCTCAATGGGACAATCATAGGGACGTGAAGGGGGTAGAACGGTAGCTTCCTGTTCGTCAAAGAGGGGAGCATAACCCTGGTACTCGTCTGGCAGTCCCGGAGGTTGAGCGTTCCGCTGGGTCCCGCAAGCTATCACGGGTGTTCCCTGTTGTGGCAGGGGCCCCGCCTGCAGGGTCCGCTGTGCCCAATCAATCTTGGGGTTCCACTGCTCCAGCCAGGGTAAGCCCAACACAAGGGGAAACATAGGGGTACAGACCACATCAAATTGGGCTGGCCGCGTCTGTCCTTGAAACATTAACGCCAGCCACGGCGTTTGTCGGGTAATGGGTCCCGATATCAGGAGGGATCCGTCAATCGAATGTACGGGCTCGGCGATGGCGCGGGGTTGATGCGGAATACGATGCCGTCGTAGGTAACTCTCGTCGAGGAAGTTCCCTGACGCTCCTGAGTCCACTAGTCCCCAGGCGACTAGCGTGCGGCCCGCCTCCAAACGTAACATCACGGGAATACGAACATGGGGCTTCCTGTGCATCAGGGGTGCCGAAAGGTGGCTCGAGAGACCCCCTCTATCTCTCGAACCTATTCTTTTCCCGCCCCCCGGCGGTCCTTTGGGGATAGGGGGCAATTTCGGGCAAAATGCGCGGAGTCCCCACAATAATAACAGAGTCGCGAGGCGCGCCTCCTCTCTCGTTCCGCCACCGTCAGTGGCCCTCGAGCGGCTCCAATTTGCATGGGTTCCACGTCATCGCCACGCGCTGGTTCCCCTCGGCCAGCGCTGGCCATCAGAGGTCGGAGGGGGGGCCCCCGAGGATTTTCCGTTCGCCGTTCGCGCCTGCGTTCCCCCAGACGTTCTTCGATCTGTAGGGCTAGGGTGACCAGTTCGCCCCAGGTTTTCGGGAGGGCGACAAACGCGAGCTGGTCCTTGATCTCCTCACTCAAACCTCGACGAAACATGACTCGAAGAACGTTATCGGGCCACCCCAGGTCTACTGCTACCTGCTGAAACTTGGTTACATAGTCCAACAAGGGACCCCGCCCTTGTTTTAAGGTGGTAATGGTGGTCTCCGCATCCTGAACTCGATGGGGATAATCATAAAGAAATTTGAATTCCCGAATGAACCGGGCATAGTCTTCTAGCAACGGGCTGGCGCTTGTGAGCAAGGGCGTAGCCCAGGCCAGGGCAGGCCCTTCTAGTAGCCCAATAATAAATGCTACCTTGCGGGTATCGGTGTCGTAGGTGCGGGGGAGCATTTTGAAGGTTAGCTCACACAGGGCCAGAAACCCTTGGAACTGCCTTCGCTCCCCGGTAAATTTCGAAATTGAGGGTCCCTTAGGTTCCCGAGGTCCCAGGACAACTGCCTCCGCCCCGGGGGGAACTGGAAGAGGGGGCGTGCCCGGAACCGGAGCTACCTCCGAGGCCCGTTGGTCCTTGAGGTCTTTCACCTCCATGGCTAATGATTTCATGGCGTGTGCCAACTCCCGGACCTCGTCACGGAGTTGCTCCATAATTTGGATAGCTGGTGAAACTGTGAGGGTTGGGGAGAAACCCTCACGGGGAAGGGGAAGGGGAGCTGCGACAGACCGGAAGGTTCCCTGCGAAGGGGTGGAGTGAACGCACACGTAACCCAGAGTCCCTGGGTAATCCCCACGAAGGAGCAGCAACGCCTGAAAAATGCCTCTCAGGGTGTTATAGGGTGGTTGTGGAAGGTCTAGCCATTCCCCACCTAACTCATCATAGAGGCGAGGCAAGCCAACTCCCAACCGGGGAGGACCGGTTTTGGGACACCAGAACCAGACACCCAGGGCCCAGGACTAAGGACAAACAGTGGGGACAGTGTGGGGAGGACCCGTGCGCAATACCCAGGAAGGAGAGGCCAGGATAGGACACGCACACACAGGATTCCCCCTAGACACAGTGGGGGTTAGGGACACGCCCACGCACTCACGCTGTCGCTCCAGAACCACTCGCTCCTCCTCGCACTCGTAACACTCGCTCTCAGTCTCTCTCTCTCTCTCTCGCTTGGAATCGCACTTTCAGGCCAGGGATGCACTCTGAGTCAGACACTCAAGGGGCCGGTCTCGCAGGGCAAGCTCTGTTCACCAGCAATGAGCTTCCCTGCCCGGCTTCCTTATATGCAGAGAATGCAGCGTGCTTCTGCCGCAGGCGCGCCGAACGTCGGGGCGGCGGCTGCGGGGGCGTGGTTACTTGGTGCGCCGCCGTGCCGGGCGAGGCCGGCCTTTCCTGAGCGGCGTTGGGACGTTCTGGCGAGGCTGGGGGCGTGGCCTGCGTCCCCTGCGGCGTAGCTCTTGTCTCTACGGGCAGTGGCCCGTTTTCCCCGCTAGGGGGAACCCCAAGGGGATCGGGCTCCCTGCTAGTCTGCAGGGTCTGTGGGGCAGGCGCCGTTCTGGCCCTCCCCTGCGGTCTGTCGGGTGCTGCCTGTGGCGTTTGGGCAGGCCGGGTTCGTATTCCCGTGCCCCTCCATCTCCTCAGGCCCCAGGGCCTGACACTCCTGTAGCTGTAAGGGTTCCAAACTGTTTAGACTTGTTGGATCTGGATGTAGTCTGCCCGTGAGGCTGCTTTTTAGTGCTAAACAGCAGATAGCAGGGTACTGCGGATGACAGCTGATGATGACATTGCTGCAGGTGGACAGTGAGGAACCAGCTGGGGAGAGAAACCTATAGTTGTGAAAACATGTGATTCTGGTAGAGATGGAAACACTGGGATCAGATCAATACAATTGGTCCAATTTTGGATTAATCAAATTGATCCAAAGAAATCCGATCCTACCAGGGTATATGATCTGCTGCTCCAAGGAGCTTTCAGCTTCTGCATGTGCCAAACTGCCCCCAGCTCTGTCTTCCCTGGGCCCAGGTGCTGGGCAGAGCTGGCGGTAGAGGGGCCATGCAGGGGTGGGGACGGGGGATAGTTACCTCCCAGGACCCCTGCCCAGCACCCGCCTCCACCAGACCCATGCCCGCCTGCAAGTGCAAGCTGGGCAGGAGTCTGGGGGAGGCGTGTGCCGGGCAGGAGTCCTTGGAGGCAGAGCTGGGTGGGGAAGGAGATGGGGGAGTAGGTGATTAACTGACCTTTTTTCCCATGCTCCAGACGCCAGCAGCATTGGTGCCATTTTGGAAAATGGCAGTTGGACTGCACATGCTCAGCCTGCAGCCGGGCATGTGCAGACCGATTGCCATTTTCCAAGATGGCGCTGATGCTGCCAGCGCCATTTTGAAAAATGGCTGTGCCTGTGCAGAATGGCCATGACAGTCATTTTTGCACATGCGCAGTTATTTTTTCTAGTATGTCTGCCTTGTTGGTCCTGAGAAGGCCACGCCGGGAGCTGCGGGACTCCGGAGCCTGGGAAGAAAAGATAAGTTAACCACCTACCCATTTCTCCCTCCCACCCAACTCTGCCTCCCAGAACCCCTGCTCATGCCTCCCCCGACTCCTGCCTGGCCGCCCCCCTCCCCATGCTGCTTTGCCAGCAGGCGGGCACAGGCAGATGTTCAGGGAAGGTGGGTGCCAGGCAGGGGTCCTGGGAGGCAACTATCCCCCCTCCTCACCCCTGCATGGTCCCTCTACCCCCAGCTCTGCCTCCCCATGACCCCTGCTCAGCACCTGCGCCATGCAGGGGTCTGGGGAAGGCAAATCTGGCGGTAGAAGCTTGGATTTATCTCATATTGCTCAGAATTGGAACCGATTCCTATCAATATGATCTAAAAGTCTATTTTAAGTCAGGTGGCCCAATTTTGAACTGATCCCAATTTTCATTACAATTTCCCATCTCTAAATTTGGGATGTTTTGGGTGTTATCCAAGACATCCAGAATTGCATATCTCTACTGTATTTGCCTTAAACAATCTATTCTCTGTACTTGTTGGGGGGGGGGGGAGAGCTGGCAGGCCACTAGTTGCCAATTCTCCTTATTTACAGCTTCTAAACTATGCTATAAAGGGCTAGGAGCATTTTTCTGATGTTAATTTTACATGTACACTGTTTATTTACTTAATTTTTTTAAAATCCTGCCTTATTCCAAGATCTCAGGGTGGGTTACAATACATAGAAACATATTGTATAAATAAACATAAATGGAAACCCATTATCCAAGACCTCCCCCAAACTCTATCCCCACCTGCCCATTGCCTAGTCAAATAAAAAAGTCTTACAGTGCCGCTGGAAGATGAGGAGGCTTGGAATTAGATTAACCTCCTGGGTAAGACAACTATAGCAACATGCTTGTTCTGTGATCATAAATGAGAGGCAAGGTGGTCCACACAAGAACGAATGGGAGAAGAGGGGGCTACTATTGTTATAATTTGAGCATTTTGTAGTAATGGCTGCTGTGGAGACACATTCTAATAGACCATTTTAAATTCCCTGGGGTGGGGAATATTTTCCCTCCTAGGGACCACTGTGAAAATTAGTACAAGCTCTGAGGACTGCATAGAAGTTGGTGCATGGGTGCTTAAGGAGTGCACACGAAAAGTTCTAGATCGTTGATCTGTGCCATAGACCTGTCCCCTATCCTACTGTGCATGCCCGTATCTCTGATCCCTTGCCCTGAATTCCATTTTTCAGTGCTTTGGGGTAGGAACTGGATCCAGGGGTCAGATCCAAGAACATAAATTAAAAACTAGCCATGTGCCACATTTGGCCCCCAGGCATGGGCATTTGAATCACATGGGGTCTGTAGACCACAGTTTAGGAACCACTGACTTGGGCCATTTTGCCTGCAAAGTCTCGCTTTCCCTGTATATGTGGCCCACTTTGAAAACTAACACATGATCCTTGCTAAAAGCAAAACAACGATACAGCAGTCTGCCTGCTTTAAAGAAACAGAACATGATATCAACAACGATTGTAAGGCTCGGATTCTTTTTTAATGCCAATCTTCTTTGATCGGTACAACTTTGACAGTTCTGTAATTTCTGTGGCTATTCAAACCAACAGTTTCAAATTCCCATTTTATCTGTTTTTCCTCCTTCCAATCACTTTTCTAAGGGGTGAACTTGATGCTCCAAGGCCTGGCTTTTCCAAATACATTTTTGCATTCAGAATTTGAACTTGAACTTGAATAAGAGAGCAAATGTGTGACATCTAATCTGTAATGACAGAAATGTTCAATCAGCAGTGCAATCCATAATTAGAAACGCTGTGTCATATTAAAAGTTGATTAAAGGCTAAATCAGGGTTCATTAAAATAATTCTTTCATTTATCCAATATGTGCTGTTGTCTCTCAAAAAATGAAAATATTCAAGGCAGGTGTCATAATCTTCCCCTTTTATTATATCGTATCAGATTTCATTCTATTTTTTCATATGGATACCTATGTATCCAAACAGTTATTTAATTTATTTTTTGTTTATTTATAATAAAATTTATATGCTGTCCCCTCCTGCCTCGGGCATCTCGAGGTGGCTCACAACATTTAAATTTTTTTAAAAAAACATTAAGAACAAACAACAATAATTACAATTAAAAACAATATAAAACCCCATCCCCCCCCCCCCAACCCAACCTACCCACCCCATTTCCCTCGGGAAAAGCCTGGCGGAACAGCCAGGTCTTACATTGTCTGCGGAAAGAGGGGAGGTCGGCAGCCAAGTGGATCTCCAATGGGAGGGAGTTCCACAGTCACGGTGCAGCCACAGAGAACACCCTCCTCATAGTAGATACCTGGGAAACCCGGAGAACCCAGAGGAGGGCACCCCCAGCCGACCATAGGGGTCGATCCAGGACCCGGAGGGTGAGGCGGTCCTGCAGATAGGCGGGGCCCAAGCCGTTTAGGGCTTTAAAGGTCCCAGTGTTTGGAGGCCATGGTGGATTGGTTACAGCAGAGCAGACTGAAACTCAATCTCAGTAAGACGGAGGTAATGGCGGTGGGTAGGGCGAGTGAGATGTCGGTTCCCCTTGTAGAGGGGGTCCGCCCTCCTGTAGCCCAGTAGGTTTGGAGTCTGGGAGTATTGCTGGATTCAGACTTCCGCCTAGATCGACAGGTGGAATGGGTGGCTAAGGCTGTCTTCCACCAGCTGTATCTGGTGTGGAGGCTGTGTCCATATATTTCCAGACCCGACCTGGTCACCCTCATCCATGCCTTCATCACCTCAAGACTGGACTACTGCAACGCGCTCTTTGTGGGGCTTCCCCTGATGCTGCTTTGGAGACTACAACTGGTGCAGAATGCAGCGGCTCATCTCCTGATGGGGATGGGCCGACAGGAGCATATCACTCCCGTGCTCCATACGCTGCACTGGCTGCCTATAGCATACCGAGCCAGATTCAAGGTGCTGGTCTTGGCCTATAAAGCCCTACATGGTCTTGGCCCTTCATATCTCAGGGACCGCCTCACCTTCTGAGCCCCAGAGTGACCCCTTCTGTCTGCCCGGGGTGCCTTCTTGACAGTCCCCCGTGTAAAGCGGGGGGCTACGATGGAGATGGCATTCTTTGTGGCTGGGCCACGACTATGGAACTCCCTCCTGGAGGAAGCCCGTCTGGCCCCAAATCTGTTGGCCTTCGGCCGGGCCTGCAAAACTTGGCTGTTCTCCCAGGCCTTCGGTGGAGGAGAGGGGGGATTGGGTTAATAGGTTGGGGGGGGTTAGGTGGGTTTTTAAATGTTTGAATTTTCCTTGTTTTATTGTTGTTTTAAATTGTTATTTTTATGCTGTAAGCTGCCCCGGGATGCCATGGCATGAGGGGGCGACTAAGAAATATAAATAAATAAATAAATAAACAACAACACCTTGAATTGGTCCCAGAAACCTATCGGCAGCCAGCTCTGCACCTTGCGTCGGCCCGTCCCAGTCAAGAGGTGGGCCGCCACATTCTGCACCAGCTGCAGCTTCTGAACTAGCACCAAGGGTAGCCCCATGTAGAGCGCGTTGCAGTAATCCAGTCTCGAGGTAATAAAAGCATGGAGGACTGTGGCCAGGTCCGAATCCAAGACATAGGGCCTAAGCCGATGCACCAGTTACTGTGTTACACACACAAAGGATAAGGGACAGTCAATAATAGAGATTGCTAGATACACGTGAATTATGTTACACTTGAAATTATTATATTTTTCCAAAATTCCCCACTGAAAAAATATTTTTTTAAATGAGCAGGATCTTTTTAGTGATATCTTCATAGCGGTTTTGATACCTGGCATCCAGATAAGTCAGGTAGTTTACAAAGACCTGAAAATCTTCCTTGAAACTTCCCTTCTCTTGAAATAGACTTCCTCTATGTATGTTCTTCTATTTGAGTGATGCATTGTTGTGGCTCCTCTTTATATCCCTAACTATTACAGTTTCTTGAACCTTTTAGAGTCTTATACTCCTAAGTCAAACCTTTGGAGGCATCAGCAGGGCATGGGTGCCCCTTTCTAATCTTCTGCTGTGGTAAAGGAGATAATTAACCAACCAATCAATCTTTATTATGTTTAGCCACATGGCCATCACACAGATATAACAAGATAATTAACAATACATTCATAGCTTTTTTCCTTAGCACTTATCTTTTCTATAGTGCTACTAGGCATGTGCAGCGCTTTACAGTCAGACTTTACAGATACAGACTGTATTTTACAGATACCGTCCAGTGGCCCCGGACTTCTTGTTTCGATGACAGTGTAAGACCTGGCTATTCCACCAGGCTTTTGGTGAGGGAGATGGGTAAGGGGTGGGGGGGTTGAGGAGGGTTAGATTAACTTTATAGTATTTATATTATTGTATTTTATATTTTAAATGGTGAATTGTTAGCCACCTCGAGCTGCTGTCAGCAGGAGGATGTGGGGTATAAAATATTTTAAAAATAAAAATCAGAGACATGTCCCTGCTGAGTGGACTTACAATCTAAGATGGACAAGGATGATGGGAACATAGATACACATATTCCCATTTTACAGATGGAGAACTGAGGTTGAAACTTGCTCAGATCCAGAGTAACTTTGACACTGGGTTGGAGGCAGTAGGTGAGGAGCGCAAGGTTATGGAGGCACCGTCTGGTTTACCTTCTTGGGATGAGTTTCAGGAAGTGACACCAGTCAATGTGGTGGATGTCCTGGGGTCTGTCAGAGCCACCAGTTGCGAATTAGATCCATGCCCGTCCTGGTTGGTGAAAGCCTCCAGGGAGACTTTGGGGACGGTGCTGGCGAGGGTAGTCAACGCGTCCCTTCGGCAGGGGAGATTGTCACCCAGTCTCAAGGAGGCTGTGGTGCGCCCCCTGCTGAAGAAGCCATCTTTGGATGTGGA
>QEPC01005594.1:1667560-1681120 GCA_003113815.1 Sphenodon punctatus | reverse complement strand
GGCCGTTTTTAGACGAGCGCGGCGGCGCCCGCGCTTGTTTCTTTAAAAAGCCGGCAGCTCGTTCTACACGAGACGCTGCCGCCGAATACGCGCATGCGCGGCCGACGCGCATCCATTTCCGTGCGCGAACTGACCGGGTCGGCGATCGAGGCTGGTCAGACGCGGCTGGAAATGGATGCGCGTCGGGCCGCACATGCGCGTATTCGGCGGCAGCGTCTCGTGTAGAACGAGCTGCCGGCTTTTTTGGAAACAAGCGCGGGCGCCGCCGCGCTCGTCTAAAAACGGCCTTAGTGTTGACTTATAAAGCCCTGCACGTCTGGGCCCCTCATACCTCAGGGACTGCCTCGCCCTCCGCACCTTAGAGCGATCCCTTCGGTCCACCGGGGGCTCCTTTCTGGAGGTCCCCCGGGTAAAATGGGGGGCCACAATGGAGTTCTAGGTGGCTGGGCCATGACTTTGGAACTGCCTCCCAGAGGAAGCCTGCCTGGCTCCAGGTCTGCTGGCTTTTCGCCGAGCCTGCAAGACCTGAATGTTCACCCAGGCCTTCGGAGAGGAGGGTGGGGTAGTTGGGGGTAAATCTGGGTTTTTTAAGATATTTTTTAAATGCTGTTGTGGTTTTAGTATTTTTATTGAATTTTATTGGTATGGATTTTTGGCTCATGTAAGCTGCCCCGAGATGCCGTTGGCATGTGGGGGGCGGCTAATAAATAAGTAAATAAATAAATTAAATTAAATTAAATTAATTTTAATATTTAGACGGTTACCCGAAAATGTGAATAATATCCATGAATACATGTTACAACCTTGGCACTTCCCTCCCTCGTATTTGGATTGTTACCCTGTTTTGTCACTATTACAGATTTTTTGCTAAACTGGGTTTTGTTCACTATAATGAACAAAACACTTAGATCCATAGAAGGCTGCTTTAGTCAGGGCCTTGAACCAAATGCAGGAAAGCAATTTGATGGGGATTTTCTGCAGAAATCCCCCTCCCCTTGTGGAATCTCCTGCTCCACTCCTCCCTGTGCAGAATTTCTAGCCTTCACAGGTGAGTCCACGATTGGAGGGGGATGGAGTAAAGCTCGGGCTTCTTCAGTAGGCCAGGCTGGGCTAGGTACAGGGGGACTGCCAGGGAATTGCCCCCTCCCTGTATACTCCTTAGCCCAGCAACTCACCCGGCAGCAGCAACTACTCTGGCCGGCCCTCCTGCTCCTTCTAGCCACTTTCAGCCCCTCCTGACAGGATATCCCAGGGTGGTGTGGCTGGATTATGTCATTCGGCCGTGCCACCCCGGGAGGCTCTGTTGGGATGGGCCAGAAGTGACCAGAAGGAGAAGGAGAGCCGGCTGAAGAAACTGCTGCTGCCGGGTTAATTGCTTGGCAAGGTGGGAAGGCAACCCCTGGCTGGCCCTCCTCTGCTCCTTCTGGTGGCTTCCCAGCCCCCTTGATGGGGCCTCGCAGGGCAGTGTGGCTAGATGATGTCATCCAGCTGCGCCACTCTGGGAGGGTGACGTTAACGCAAGTTAACACACGTTAACCGTGTTAACACACGACGCTGCAATGGATCGTATGGGCCAGTGGCTGCTAGATGTTCATTCAGCCCCACCCCGCCCCAGGGAAGGCAGCCAGCTGACACTCAATGGTGGGTGCCAGAGAAGGCTGGTGACATAGCGTGTTAACATTGCCCAGAGTGGGATAACACTGCCCAAACTGTGTTAATGGTCTTTCTCCCGTGTGGTCAGGTTTGCTGGCCCCACATAGCGGTAGGTGCAGTTCGCCATTCCCGTGTGGCCATGTCATGGCCAGGGCCAGGAGCTGGCAGGTAGGGTGGGGCTGGGCACCTGCCTATGTGGATTGTTCTTCAGCCCACCCTGTGGTGTGGCAGGACTTGTGACAGCAGCCCGCCTGCCCAGTTTCCTTGTAGCGGGTCTGCTCATTTGCACAGCTCTCCCTGCTGGCCCCAAGTGTGGCAGCTACATTTGCCCTCCCCGTGGCAGACAGAGGAATGTGGACATACCCTGTTTCATTGGGCTTTACCCAAGGATTAATATCCTAAAAACCTGATGATGTATTGTTTTCCATTTTATGTTCTATCCCTAACATTGCTTGCCTTTTTGATTACTACTGTGTGTTAGGCTGAGCTTTTCAGTGGACAAGCATCTCTCTGAATGCTGTAGGTGGATGAAGGCCTTGGAGGAAGGCCATTGAGTTTCCTTCCAGCCCTACAATTCTGTGATTCTAGCCATAATCACTCTGACATCTCTTTCCTTAGTGGCAGCAGTTAATTTAGAACCCAGCTGGTGGTGGCTATGGTTACAGTGTGGCAGGTGGGGTATAAAAACCTAATTGGTTGGAGGAGTGTTTTTTCTATCCAGGATTTTCATTGGCCAGTTTTTGCACATATGCAAAGGATTATTGAATAGAAATAAAATGGCTTTGCTTCCCAGCTGTCAATCAGCTTTTGGTCATTTCACATGCAAAGGCAGTTTAATTGCTCAAGGGAGTGTTGTGAATATTGCATGTAATAAAAATAGTTTTCAGCTGAAATGGTCATTTTATTTTCATATGAATCAGTGAAGTTGATTCTCAGCCTTTGCTCCTTGGTTGTATAATGAGGGTGCTTGGTGTACAGTGGAAGAAGAGTGGCATCCCATTGTCATATTAGCCTGAAGCCTTGGCACTGGGGCCTGCAGCTCTTCTCAAATAATAAAAAAATGTGTGGCTGTAAATATGCCAAAACTGCAGATATGCCTGGAGTAACTTTGGTAAAATGTAGAACCAGTGCCAGTGAGGTGTAGTGGATAAGGTACTGTTCTTGGCCCTGGTAAGCCAGGGTTTGAATCCTGCCCTTGCCCATGGACTCACTAGGCATGGAAATCATAACCTCTCAGTTTCCGTTCCGCATCTGTAATAAATGGGAATGTGTGTCTGTTTCTCTTTGAGTTCCCCTCACCCTTGTTCATCTTAGATTGTAAGCCCACTGGACAGGGACCTGTCTCTAATAGTAACAATTGTAAAGCACCAGGTACACTGCTTGTGCTATATAATTGCTTAATTATACCTGGACTTAGGAGATCAGGGTTCAAATTCCATCTTAACCCCACTCTCACTGGGTGGCCTTGGGAAGGCATCATTTCACAGCCATGGTTCCCCATCTGTAAATGGGAATAATAATGATGTGTCTTACGGAGGTGTTGTGATGGTGAACTAGATAAGGACTGGAAGGTTGAAAGTGCTATATAAATAATAATAGTTAATAATGATAAGCTCAAATAACACTATTCATGAGCATAAAGTTACTCATGTGTAAAGAAAGATCTAAGGCATCACATTTAAATTTGCAGCAGGTGGGAAAATAATATCCCGGCAGATACCAGTACAGTTGTGATGGGCTTGTATTATAAGCAAACAACACAGAGCTAAAGACTGCCTCCACCAACAAAGAAAACGTTTGAACAATTGTGTTAAAAAAATTATGATGGGCAGGCTTTTAAAAAGGTATGATTTTATTAAAATTTCCAGCAATGATGTAAAAGAAAGGGGTCTTTCTGAACAGAGTTACTGATTACACAGGTACCTATTTTCTGTGAATCTGATGTGAATAATGTGATGCGTCATCTTGCTCTTTATTGTGGCGTATGTATCATCGCTGATGACAAGAGGAAGCTGGGGGATATGGGGAGACTGGAATAAACAACAACAATATCAAAGCTGAATACATTAGACGCTCCCCCAACCCTGCAATTTGAAGATCCTACCTTGCCATGCTAACTCCTTTGATTTTTGCCTTTTGAATGACTTTTTGAAATTGGGTGGAAACTGTTCTTGATAACTGTCTATATAAGGTAAAAATACACGTGATGGTGGTGCTGCGGCAGCCCGACATGGCCCGGGGAGGAAAACCATGATGGACACGGTCCGGGCTGTGTTTTTCGGGGAGCTGAAGAAACATGACTGCAGCCAGTAGAGCGGAGAGAAAGACGAATGTGCGGCTGGTCAGCCCCACCCCCTGCCATGATGGGCAGCAATGGTGGCCAGCCATGATGGACCCGGGCCATGTTTGTGGCCTAGGAGCAGATGTAATAGTCTGCTTGGCCTGGTTTGGCCTTAGTCCGGGCTGTGACCTCAGAGGTTTTTCGAGGTCACAGCCTGGGCAAGCCACCAACATCGCCTGGGATAATCCCAAGCCAACATCTGGTGGTGCCTGGACATACGTGCCAGTGAGGTCTGGACCACAGTGGGCCGTTGTCATGTTGGTTTTTACCCATAGTGCACTACAAAGGAGGCAGAGAATTTTGCAAGAAAATTATTTTTTAAAAAATAAATAAAGCGTCATGCTGAAAAATGTATCAGAGTAGTAAGTTGTTGTCAAACAGCTCGTCTGATCAAAAAGTTCACTCACTCATTGTATTTCTTCCCTCTCGAATCTCTGGCTCATTGATTCATGTGAGCAAACTCTTACATTTCTTGCTCTTAGTTATTTACTTATTATTATTTATTCATATTTTCATCCCAGTCATACCTTCAGGCTCAGGGCAGGTTACAATACATAAAAATATATTCAAAAATACACAGGCAAAACCAAATAAAGTCCGCATATGCCTTAAAATATTAAAAGTACACAAATAAGCCCAAGTAAAATCTCCTGACCTGTAACTCCCCAAACCCGTGCCCTTTGCTGTACAAATTTGATGGGAAGATGGTACCTGCAAGAGGACGTTCCCGGCTAACCTCAGAGGCTGTCATGGGGAATAAGGACATTGGGTTGCCTGAGCCGTTTGTGGATGTTGGTTAAGTCCAGAGTAACATTGTTGATCCCATCTGAATGAAGTGGTGCAAGACACACACACACACACACACGTGTCCTTCAGCAGTCCTTATGCTGATCATAATGGGGCCTCTTTCAGTGCACATTAGTAACTAAAGTAAGAATGTTGCCCATGGGTTTAAAATTAGCATATAAGAATAAAACAGTTTTTGATATAGATCTGACCTGATTTCAGAGTCAAAGGGTCAATACTGTTGTAAATGCACTGGAAAAACAATGCAATAGAGAGTTTGACTGTAACTTTACTGCAAACAAAATACACACACACACACTACAAATGGAGAAAATGTGACGGTGGCAGCATTTGCTTCTCTTTTTCCATATCACTGCAGTCCCCCACCCCTGAAATTTAATTGCAGTCCAATCCCATGGCATTTCTGAAACCATGGAGTGTTACAAGCTGTAACACCATCAGTGAGTCACAAAGAGTGCCAAGGGATATTGCACAGAAGGAGAGAAGAATTTTTAAAAAGGTCAGAGAAAAGGTATTTCTGTTCTCATACCCACCACTGCCCCCACCCAGCGCAGTCTAGTTAATAGCAGCAGTGAGCAAAATGAATCTCAGCTTGATGCAGTTTTCAATTTGACTTTGCAATTCCCTCCTATCAAGAGATACATAGATGCTAATTTGGCCCTGATTGAAACAAACACACTCAAGCAATAGGACTGTGGGATCTAATATAATAGGCCTGATCCTCCCACAGCTGTGTCTTAGCCAGAAAGCTCTAAAAGTGAGCGTGAGAGTGCGATCCTCTGAGTGGATTGCAGTGGTGCTAGCACTTGGCATGAGCACAAGTCTCATTAAAGCAAGTGGGATCTATACTGCATTAGCTGCTAGTGCTGGCATTATTCACCTGGAGGATCACCAGCTGATCTATGCCCTCATTTGGAGATCATTCTTTCATAGCGGAATTTCTAAATGTAAGCAGTGCAACTACATTATTTGTTGTGCAGGGTCCTGAGAGAAATGAAATTTTTAGTGGAGTTGCTCACAAAAGTGCTATTTTTGTGCTCGTTTTTGAATAAATGTGTCTTATGGGAGAAGGCATACGGGCTTCGCAAATGAAATAAAAATATATAGCTTTAATTTTTTGAGACACATAGCAGGGAAATATTTCTCTCTCTTTCCTTGCATTACGCTGCTGTGATTCTTATGTGATTAATCATTCTGTGAAATGTGCTTCAGTTGAAAAAATGTGTGTGATGCTGCTTTAGGCTACTTGCCGATCTTGTGAAAGTACTTCTTGAACTTATACTTGACATCAGTAACATAATAGGAGTTAGATTGCTGTAATGAAGGGTTTTAACAACTATCTAAAGATTGGAGTAAACATTTCCTTGGTTGTTTGTTTAAAACAACAACAACAGGAAAAAACTCGCAAGTTTTGGTTTTAGTGTTAAGGAAATGTGAAATAGTATTATTAATTATTTATTATTATTATTATTGTTGTTGTTTTGTTGTATTTATATAGCACTAGCAATGTACCTGACACTTTACAACTGTCAAAAATAGAGTCCCTGCCCTAGTGGGCTTACAATCTAACAAAGACAAGGGAGCAGACATGACAGATGGGAGCAACAGAGAGAGAGACAAGGATACATTAATGACAGTGTGAGGTTGCATGTACACCTGCTTGACATGTTACATAATTACATCAGGGAAGGAAGGGGGCTTTCAGTGTCCAGAGTGCTTTGTAATTCTTATCTAGTTCACCCTCACAATGACCCTGTAAAGTAGGAAATTATTATTCCCATTTTACAGATGCATGACTGAGGCTGAAAAATAATGGTTTGTCCAAGACCATCCAATGAGTTGGGATTATGATTATGAATCTTGGTCTCCCCAGGCCAAAGGCAACACATTGACCACTAGACTACACTGGGTCTCAAAATTTCTCTACATTTAATCCTGCAGTACATTCCTTTTGACCCTGAGTCTGGTGTTAATCAAGACCAGTCGGTTTCAGAGAGTACATCCAGGGGTATAGCAGAATTTAGACTATTTCAGATTAATTGAGGACACTAACTCAACAGCAGGTCAATTTGCAAGTGAATGGAATGCATTTGTCATGTTTTGGTCTCTCAAAATGTATTCTTAATTTTTTATTTCTTGTATTAAAGAGTTTTACCAGTCAGAGTAGCGGTACAAGTCATCCAGTGCGAGGGTGAAAGAACAGAGGGTCTCATGACTTAGACTTCTCCAAAGCTAGCACTGGATACGTGCAGGGCCGACCCCAGGCATGCGCCACATGTGCGGCTCCACATGGCCCCATGGCCAGGCTGCGCTTCCCTGGCTGGGTGGTAAGCTGCAGCCAGGAAATATGGTTCTCAGATTATTATGGCTGCTATTTCACTAACTCTTCAATAGCAATGAAGTTATTGCTAACAGGAATGCTGTCTTTAAAAAACCCCACCCCATAACCAGTTCATTTGTGCTCCCCATATAATCAATCTATGCTGCCCTGGGGATGCAAATGAAATAATTATGGGTGGGGGGCAGTGTGAATTGATTATAAGGGGGGCGGGGGCACAAATGTACTGGTTATGGGGTGGGGGCAGCACAAATTGATTATGGGGGCACAACTGAACTGGTTATATAGATATATGTCTCTTTTCATGGCATTTATTTATTTATTTATTTATAAATATTTGTTAGCCACCCCCTCATGCCTACGACATCTCGGGGCGGCTTACAGCATAAAAACACACAACATTCATTAAAACAATGTTTTAAAAATACAATCCACCCCACCCCACCCTCCCCTCCGAAGGCCTGGGCGAACAGCCAGGTCTTGCAGGCTCGCCGAAACGCCAACAGACGTGGGGCCAGATGGGCCCCAAGGTATGAGGGGCCCAGGCCATGTAGGACTTTATAGATCAACACTAGCACCTTGAATCTGGCTCGTTACGCTATAGGCAGTCAGTGCAGAGTGCGGAGCACAGGTATTATATGCTCCTGCCACCTTGTCCCTGTAAGGAGACAGGCCGCTGCATTCTGCACCATCTGCAGCTTCCGAACCAGAACCAAGGGAAGCACCATGTAGAGCGCATTGCAGTAGTCTAGCCTCGAGGTGATGAAGGCATGAATAAAAGTGGTCAGCTCGGGCCCGGAAATGTATGGGCACAGCAGGCAGCCACTGAGGCAACCCGCCAGCAGGCACAGGAACCAGGTGAGGCAGGCGGTCCAGTAGGAAGGGTACTCCCTGGGGTTCTCGGCGTTCACGTACAGGGGCATGGGCCCGGGGGCCCGGTGGGGCTCGGGGTATTCCCTCGGAGGGGGTGGTAGGGGCCTGGGTCAGGGGGTGGGGAGGGGCCAGGTGAGANAAAGGCGGCTTTAGACACCGCCTCCACCTGCTGATCCATACGGAGGCCCGAATCCAAAACCACCCCCAGACTCCGAACCTGAAGAGCAACAGGCGGGCAAACCCCCCCTATCAGGGGGGGCAGCACCTCGCCCGCCCTTCCCACCACCATCACCTCCGTCTTACCTGGATTGAGCTTCAGTCTGCTCTGCCACATCCAATTCGCCACGGCCTCCAAACATTGGGAGAGTAACGAGACAGCAGGACCTGGGTCAGTTGAAAATGAGAGGTACAGCTGAGTATCATCAGCATATTGGTGACATCGCACCCCGAACCCTCTCACGATCTCTCCCAGGGGCTGCATATACACATTGAACAACAGTGGAGACGGAATGGAACCCTGCGGAATGCCGCAGATCAAAGCTTGGGGGCTTGATGTTTCAGCCCCCAGCACCACCCGCTGGCTTCTACCCGAGAGGAATGGGCGGAACCATCCAAGGAAAGTCCCATCCAGACATCCCAAGTCTTGCAGCCATCTCAACAGCAGCCCATGGTCCATGGTATCAAAAGCAGCTGAGAGATCTAGCAGGATCAAAAAGGTCAAACATCCTGCATCCATCTCCCGGCAGACATCATCCACCAAGGCCACCAATGCCGTCTCAGTACCATAGCCGGGGCAGAACCCAGATTGGAAAGGGTCAAGGAAACTGATGCTGTCCAAACGCACCTGGAGCTGCAGTGCCACTGCCCGTTCAATAACGTTCCCTAAAAAGGGAAGATTAGAGATGGGGCAGTAGCTGGTGAGTGCGTCCACATCCAAAGATGGCTTCTTCATCAGGGGGCGCACCACAGCCTCCTTGAGACTGGGCGACAACCTCCCCTGCTGTAGGGACGCATTCACTACCCTCGCCAGCACTGTTCCCAAAGTCTCCCTGCAGGCTTCCACCAACCAGGACAGGCACGGATCTAATTCACAACTTGTGGCTCTAACAGACCCCAGGACATCCACCGCATCGGCCGACATCACTTCCTGAAACTCATCTCAGAAAGATCGACCAGACGGGGTCTCCATAACCTCGCTTACTGCTTCCAGCCCAGTATCAAAGTTACTCTGGATCTGAGTGATCTTGTCTGAAAAGTAGGTGGCAAACTCCTCACAGCGGACCTGGGACAAGTCCTCGTCCAGGCGTAGGAAGACTGGACTGATCAGCCCCTGCACCACCCGGAACAGCTCCGCTGGACGCGACTTCACAGACGTTATGAGGGCATCAAAGAACTTCTTCTTTGCTGTCCTCACAGCCTCAACATAGGACCGTAAGTGGGTCCTATGGAGAAGTCGGTCAGATTCTGAGCGAGCCCGACGCCAGCATCACTCTAGTCTCCTACGTACCTGTTTCATACACTGCAACCCCTCAGTAAACCAAGGGGCCCTGCAGTGACGAGACGGAGGGAGAAGACGTCTCAGAGCCACCCTGTTGATGGCCTCCCCCAACAAGATGTTCCAATGCTGGACAAGCTCATCCACAGAGTGGCCGTCCGGGTCTAAGGTTAACTCCCTCAAAGCCTCCTGTAACTGTTGAGGTTCCATCAGCCTCCGAGGGTGGACCAACCTAACTGGTCCATTCCCCTTCTGGAGGAGGAGAATGGACTTAATAGGCTGGTTGCATTTTGGGTGTCTTGTGTGTTAAGACAGCAGTGCCTCTGGACTGGTCACACCGCATGCGTGCACAAGGCACAGGCAGCAGCAAGAAGCAACAGGCCCTGGAGGCCTGGCTGGTTAAGCTCACCACCACCACCACCCCAGTAAGGCAGTGGACGCAGTCAGTCTCTCTTTGCCTGCCTCACTGCCCGCCCGACTACCCCTAAAGTGGAACCACATCTGGAGAGTGTTGGTAGACGCTCGGCTGGGGAGGTGTGGGGGGGAAGCATTGGGAGGCCATGCTTGTCTACGGCCGCTCGGCTGAGCGCCAGGTAAGGCAGCTAAGGAGTGCCAAACTGGGGGGGGGGAGGGGGGAAGAAGCATGCAGAGACCATGTTTCTCCGTGGCTGCTTGGAGGGGTGGAGAATGGGAATCCTTCCTGTCCAGAGGGAGTAAATTATATGTAAATGTACATATTTGCATAATTAGGTGGTATCTAATTATGCAAATTAGCCCCCCCTCCCCCGCACCAAGACTTCACACATGACCTCACAAACTCTGGGGCTGGCCCTGGATACATGGAGCCCCAGGCAGAAGCTATGGGTGTTTTGCCATTGCTTTCCATGGCATCTGATTGGATCCTTTAATTTTCACATGGCTATCTGCCCTAATGCTCATATAGCAGTGTCTTTGCTAAGTGCAGGCAGTTACTGAATTCACTTTCTTTGCATTCTTCTCTCTTTGTGACTGGAAGAAGAATGACTGAACTTTTCCAAAGTCCTTCCAATGTGGTATACTTCATTCCAATGAGGAAGAATGAACATGGTTCTCTTTGGAGTCTGGAGTTGCTGCTTGGCCAGACAGCAAATATGTGCAGAGTCAGTGGATAAAGTGAGATTATTATGGTTTTCCCTGCAGCTGGGGAGTAAAGGACTGAATTTGGGAGGGCAAGACCCATACCCTCTGTGATGTATGACTTCCTCCAAAGCTAGCTGAAAAATTTTAGTTTAGTGGAATCACAATTTTCCTCCTTTTAAAAAATGTTGATAAAATCATTTAAAATTCCAAAGGATACATTCAGCTTCAACTGACCCTTAATGGCTTGGTAGATGTAATTGGTGTTTGTTGAATTTTATAAGGAACCCACCCACCACGTTTGAAAAGGGGACCAAGAGATGGTACAGTTATAATAGCAACCCACGGTTGTTGGGTGCCCAGTTTCTCTTAGGCAACTTCATGAAGTCCCAACTATAAAACCTAACAAAATAATGTATAACAGTATTCTGATTTGAATGGTTTAGCTTCACTCATAAGCAATTGTTAGTCCATTGTAGTAAGACTGTTTTCTCGACCTCTGTAAAACAGTGATAAGAACTATAGGGCAGTAGTTCCCAATTATTCTTTTTTTTAACCAATTAACTACTGTCAACCCTAGCAATTTCTTACAGAGCATCATCCAGAAATGGCGTTTGTCCAGCATGTGCTCATTGCATAGTGGCTGGCTATGGATTAACAAGGTAGGCAGTGCTGCAGCTACCCTCTAGTGCTGCAGCCACCTCGGGGAGAAGGAAAGTCTTGGGGATTACCAGAATGCTTGTGAATGGGCTGTGCGGAGCCCCTGTCCCCCACCTCCCCAGTCCCCCAAGATGGCCATGGTGCTGGTAGGGCACAAAAGCTGTACGGTACTGTACTGTAGTAATTGGCTGATATTGCAGACAGCTGCAGGCCATTTAATGGGGCCTTCTTGACCATAGTTTGGAAAACATTGCTATACAGTATTGCAAAACTACTATATTTCCAAGAAAACTTTGTTTTCCAAGGGGGAGGGGGGGGACTTCCAAGTATCTTTCCTCCTCCTTGAATCTCTTTTCCTACAGCCTGTTCCCTAGTACTTGCGATTATGTATGTATCTTAGCCTGCACTTATTTTGTTTTCCATTTGATACTTGGTTCCCCTCATTGTCTTTAAATGTTGAAATGCTAATGATTTTTTCCTAGCATCTCCTTAAGTGATTGCTGGCATATGTATATACGGTCGAGTTTTTGCTCAGTCTATAATTCTGACTTTTTACATGCCTGAGAAAGGGCCCTGTGTGACTCGAATGCTTGCATACTTTCACCAACAGAAGTTGGCTCAATAAAATATAACATCTGAGCTACTTTGTGTCCATCCCTGGGATACTATGGCTCCATCACTTTCCTCATTCAACGTACATATTAATTTTTATTTTTCATTACGCTACTTTTAATATCTCTTTGAACATCCTCACCGTATTTGCCTGGCATTCCTTATCATTTGCTTTTATCACCTTGATGCCTCATTCTGTCTTAGTTCCAGATGACTAGATAACTCAGGATTGTAAAATATACATTAATCTTGTGAATAGGTGTCTGTAGAATACAGGATTAACAGCATTGAATTGCTAGCTGGTTTAAATGTTACCTGACAATAAAATAAACCCTAATCAGCTGGAAAGATAATCCTACCAGGCATTTATTAAATAGAAGGTGTGTGTGTGTGTGTGTGGTGGGGGGTAAGAATAGGGAGCATTGAATCTAATGATAGAAATCTTGTGATAAAGACAGAAGAGCAGAGAGAACAGGAAACGGAAACCTAGGACGTTTCCTTAACATTATTTAATATAATGAGCAGACTGAACTTTTACAATGAACAGTACAGATATACCACTGAGCAATTCACCATTTTGCCTGATTTTCTATAAAGTGTAGTCATGCACTTGTGGCCTTGGTTGACAACCTCTACTTTGAGCTGGACCAGGGCCAGTCGACCCTGTTGATCCTGTTCGTGCTCTCTGCTGCATTTGATACTGTTGACCATGAGATATTGGTGGTCTGCTTAAAAGACTGAGCCGGGGTGGGCGGGACTGTTCTTGAATGGTTCCATTGCTTCCTGGTCGGGAGAACTCAATGTATGGTGCTGGGTGACTGTTCATCATCTCCCCGGGACTTTACGTGTGGAGTCCCACAAGGTTCAACTCTGTTCCCTCTCCTGTTCAGTGTGTATATGCAGTCTTCGGGTGAGGTTTTCAGAGGGCTTGGTGTGCAGTGTCATCAATACGCTGACGACTCTCGATGTTACCTTTCTTTTTGAGCTGACCAGCAGTCTCAGTGCTTACCCAGTGTCTGGCGGCTGTGGGAGATTCCTGACAAGATGGAGGTGATGCTGGTGGGAGGGTTCAAGGGAGTGGTGGCACCCATCACTGATGGGGTCCACCCTCCGTTGGTCCCTCAGGCTCGGAGTCTGGGCGTGCTCCTCTACTCACAGCTCCGCCTGGATGCCCAGATGGTGGCTGTTAGAGGTGTGCACCAGGGGCTCATGTCATTTTAGTTTTTGTTTTTCATTTTCGTTGTTTAAATATGTTATTTTCGTTTTCATAAATATCAAATTATCGTTTTCATTTTTGCTTTCATTTTCATTTTCCATTGATTTCAATGGAAAACATATTTTCAGATGTAACGTTTTTCTTTTTCACTATATCTGGCTGAAACATTGAGTGAGCATACCTTCAATGGAATGCATTATGTGTACCAAATTCCAAAAAGATTGAATAAAGGAATCCAATTTTATAAGCAGTTAAATTATATTATTTTGCAAAACTCTTCATATACATTCTTATGTGTAACAACTTTGCCTCACATTTAGTGTAGATTCACTAAAACAAAAAACTTAACAGTTTAAAAAGACACTTAAATGTACAAGAGTTTTCTTAAAATACACACAAAAACACAATTCAGTACAATTACAATTCAAAACACCTTCCACTTCATACAT
>QEPC01005594.1:1627114-1651968 GCA_003113815.1 Sphenodon punctatus | reverse complement strand
ATGGAATATCCTAATAATTAACTACAAAGGCCTTGTCCTACAAACACACTGTATCTCTATCTATCTCTATAACTAAGCTAACTACTATGTATATCTGTCTAGTAACTATCTATAATAACTATCTATCTATATATACAATATTACACAGGGGGAAACACAAAGAACACAGGGAGGGGTACAAAACTGAAATGAAAATCAATCTAATAATAAATAATCCTACTCTAAATAAATCCAAAACTTAAAACAGGGGAAGGGAATCAGGGATGGAATATATGAGAGAGGGCAAGGATTCAATGGAGTGGGGAGGGAGGAAGAAAGCTTGAACCCGGGGAACACAAGGAGGGGTAAAAACAAAAAATAACACCTACATTTATCTAATCTAATCTAAATAAATGATAATATGGAGGTAGATAGGTTGGATGGGTGAAATAGGAGGAGGATTGCAATGGATTGAGGAGAACAAAACTGCTGGGAGAGGGAGCCTTCTGAAACACCTGCTGTTCAGGAACAGTGATTATCTCAGAAGATGTTGGAAAGGGGGGAGGCAATCAGTTTTGTTTCTTGCTGCCCCTGCTTCACCGCAAGCCCCATTGACTCCGTGCAGCCTAGCCCGTGGCCAATCGCAGACTGCGAAGCCAGTGGTCTGAGGCGAAAAGGGATGGTGATTGGGCAGGCTGGCTGCTACTCCAAGCCCCTCCACCACTGATGCCTGGAAGTCTGCTCCTCAGCTGACTCCCCCTCCCTGTCATATTTTGCCTTCCAGTGACACGTTTTTGCCACCCAAACGCGATCCGAACTGACCAAACTGTTTGGTCATTTTGACGTTCAGAATTGAGTTCGGTTCAGTCTGTTCATGTTCGGATTCGGGTTCGGTTGTCCGCACAGGCCAAGTTCAAGCCGAACTCCGAGCTTCCGAACCACGTTCACCCATTCCTATTGAAGATACCTTTCTTCTTTCCTTTGCCATGGTATTGTATTGTATTTTATTGTAGCTAGACTTTTAAGTAAAGTGAATGATAAAATCCATTCAGTGTCTCCGAGTGCTTTGGTTTTGTGAAGGAAACAAGGATATCCGCCTCGAATCAGAGTAAACAAGAACTCCAGGGTTTAGATCTCACTACCAACACCCTTCATTTGCCACATCCATCTACAAAATTGGTGGAGATAATGCATTCTGGTGAGTTCTGTTGATATAGTGTTGATATGGATGGCTTTCTTTCTGTTTTTGTCTTTCTGTTGTTGTGCAGTTCTGAGTTCTTTTGGCTACGTTGCTCGCGAGGAAGTGTTGATTTTACTGCAGTATTATTAAATTGCCCCAGGTTTTATTTTGAATAGCTTTGTGAGCTCACAGGATCCTGAAGGGTTATTTAATTAGTCTGAATAGATATTTTTCTTTTTTTATGACGTCTTGATTCCACTAATTCACCTTACGTAGGGAGCTCCATCCGATGGGATTGCGCCCATGAGCTAAGCTAACCTTTGATTGCTCCTGGAAGCATAGTGTGGGAATAGGCTAAGTTGGCTCCTGTGGGACTCCAGGTAGGATGGCTACATGATTAGCTGTTGTGCCTCTGTTGAGTGTCCCTAGGACAATTGTTTTGGTCAGTTACCCTTGGTGGGAGGCATTTGGATTTGCCACTATTCTTACCTTTGAGGAGGTTTGTTTCCTCTGAGTGGGCAAGCTATCTCACTGCTTAGTTGGATTCTTCTTCTTCTTCTTCTTCTTCTTCTTCTATCCCGAAGCAGTTTAGCATTTGTATAGTGGGCTTGTCTCCGTGAGCGTTTGTGTCCATGGCTTTTGTATGAGAAATACCGGGTGATTTATTTACAGTTGCCATAATGGTTTGTTTGGGAACATTTGCTCTACCGAGTTTTCCTTGTCGTTTTTCTCAACTTGCCTTTGCTGGATGCCTAGCTGGGACTCATGCTGCTTTGCTTGCTTGGGATAGAACTTCATGACTGGCTGATGGATTCAGAGTTCTGCTGTCCTCACTGCTGAGATTCTGAGAAGCAGCTGTAATTCAGATAATGAGACACAGGTGCAATGAAGTATGACAATAAGACCATTAAAGCAATGCAAGGCCCAGGTGCAGCCCTGGCCAAGAGTCACTCTTGAACTGCCCAAAAGCCACATAGGCCATTTTTACACGGACGGGGGTGGGTGGGTGGGCGGGAAGCCCAGCATCCTGTCTCCAACAGTGGCCAATTTTGGTCACATGTGAGAAGTACTAGCAGTCATAATGGACAATCCATTCCCTGTGGATCACTCTCTGCTCCCGACAGTACGAAGTTCCCACCTCATAATCTACTTGACTAATAGCCATGAATCGACCTATTCGCCAAGAATTTATCCAGTCCTTTTTTAAACACAGCTATACTACTGGCCCTGACAACCTCCTCTGGCAACATATTCCACAATTTAACTGTGAAACTCCTTGTTATCTTAAATACTTGGTATCTTAAATACCAAGGACTGTGTTTAAACTGTATTAAGATGTTGAAATTTAACTATTACTCCAGATTATCTGGTCACTTGACTCAGCATCATTTCAAAGGTATCCATCGTTTAAATAATGAATAGCATTTTTATTTTTCTTAAAACATTACTAATACACTAATAAGTCTCATTTAAATCAGTAGTAGTTTTGCCTGATGTAAGACTGAAAAGGGAAAAAAGGACTTGCTCCTTAAAAAGTAGCATATGACTTTGATCACAATGAAGTTATTGCTTTTTTAAAAAATTGTTTTTGATTTACTGTAGCCTTTTGAATGATACTCTATTTTAATAAAATTATATTATAGATAGATGTAAATTTATGCTGGAAATGTAATCTCGTTTTTGCTAGTCCCTGGCAGATTTAAGAATCCAATTACATAGGAGTGGAGTAATCTTTCAAACAGATTGGATAAAGGATTACACTTTTATTATCGTTGCTAATTTTGACATGGAGACAGTCATTTAAAATTAGCAGTCCAGCGAGGCTGTCCTTGCTGATCTATGCCTGCTTATTAAAATAAGTCTGTGTAAAAAATTTAAGTGAACCTCTGTTAAAGGTGCAATTCTCACACTCACAATAAATTACTTTAAAGTTACTTTGGACTGGTCCAGTCCTGAGATGAAAGCTATTGAGAGGGTTTTACATCAGTGAGTAAAAAACAATGTGAAGGCGGCCTGCTGTGGCCTACGGGCCACTGGCATGTCTGTTTTTGCGTCACCAGATGTTCTCCTGAGATAACCCTAGGCCGTGGTGGCAGCTAACCTGGGCTCTGACCTCAGGAAACCCCAAAGTCACAGCCCAGGTTAAGGCCCACCCGCCCAGGCCAAAGTAGGCCACAGTGGCCATAGCATGTGTCTTGTGGCTTGCCATGACCCTGGCCCAGGGCCCGTCATGGCTGGTTGCCATGGCTGCCTGTCATGGTGGAGCACGGGGCGCTGGGAGTGGTGCGGTGGTGGGGCTGGCCACCTGCACGTCTGTTGTAGCCCTCCCTGGGCTGCGTGGGTGGTGGGATGGCGGCCCAGCCGCAGGCACGTATGGTTGGTGCCCTGACATGGCCCAGACCACGTCCCCCATGGGTTCCACCCCAGGGCACTGCCATCACATGTGTTTTTTTTACCCAATGATGCACAGGCATGTTCTTCACACTTGTAGATGTATGAGTCTCCATAGATACGACTGGCCCTAATGCATCTTTGGGCATTTTCAGACAGCACCCACTGCCCACCCACCACCTACCCATGTTACAGGGCTGTGCAGTGTTGCCCTGTGGGTGCCCTGTAACATCTGTAGTGGGTGGGTGGTGGATGTGGAGTGGGCGGGGAATGTCTTGTCTGAAAACGCTGTTTATGAACTGCTGCTACAGGCTTTATTGTGAAAGAATGGGCTCCCCTTATCAACATGAGAATTTCACGTGTAGGGAGTGTGACTTGTATGTAGATGATGTATAAAGAAATTCATATTTATAGAGTGAGATTAAAGAACAGAGACAGTATTTTACTCTGGTAAAAAATTCAAAAGTACTTGAATGACTTGAGTTCCTTTCCAGTTTTGAAAATGAGACTTGTAGTGCTTCCCTTTTGTGGGTAGAGTGCCGGTAGCTGTTAGCACAGAGGAGAATCCCATTGGCACCGTGCCTACAGTAATTGGAAGCATGGGTGCTATACCTATGAAGGATTGTGTTTTTATGCTCCTAAATCCTATTGGCTTTCAGTGAGACCTAAACTCCTAAGTGTCCGAGTATTGACAGTGGATGAAACTTTCCTTTTTGCCACCCAAACCCCATAAAAGTTTTAAAGTAATTTTTTAATAATAATAATAATAATAATAATAATAATAATTTTGTGATAACTCCTAAATGGGTACCAGTTACCCAAACTCGATTTGTTGATACCTGCTTGTGCTGTATGGTTGATTGTCTAGTGTATTAAACAGAACTTCAGACAAGAATCAGATCTTCGTCAAGGATAGTGACTGTGCTACTATTGAAGTGACTGAGACTTCTGCTCGTGCTAACTGCTGGTTTGAATGTTATCCCCTGTGCTGTAAATATTGCAAGATTCATGGTAAAACCCAGGTAAAAAACATGGTTGGCTACTTGAGACTGTCCCAAAAAGGAATTGTTTTTCAAGCCCAGCATTACAGATAGGGAATACTGCATGAAAACGTACAAGTAAATCTGTCTGGAAAGAAATGAAATTAACAAAACTCTTGTCATTATCCAAATTAAGTAGCATGCATTGAGTAAACTTCATTAGGGTTGAAAACCGAATTAGCGTTTAAAATCCTTTTTCATTTTTGATCCTAAGGGAAAAGCAGAGACAAGACAATAAGCCTCCCACGCACACTTTTAAAGTGAAGTTTACTGTGAGATTAATTTGGGTACCTGGGTGGTTTGCTGCTTGATTTTATAAATACTTATGGCTGGTTCAACAGCCATTTCCCCCACCTATCACCTCTCATCATGCAGGTTGCAGGGCCGCATTGGCACCCTATGCAGCCCTGTAACATGCATGATGAGTGCGTAACGGGTGGGAGGTGCTTGTCTAAAAACACCCTTAGTCTCGTGAGTCCAAACTGCTGCTTTTATCAGTGGCGTACAGCTATAAACCCGCATTGCTCCCTTAAATAACACAGGTCTGGAACTGCGTGTGAGTGTCATGAATTTAAATGAGTGCTGTTCCATTTCCTTCTAATATTCCCAGCCTCAGCTGTCTATCAGGCTGTCAGGCAACAATGAAAATCTTCATAGCTGTAGGAAACAGGCAACAGAGCAAGCTGCTATAAGTGGAGAAATCACCATGGCTGAGGATGTGAAAGGTTAGCCTAGATGCCTGTCTCTTGTGGATGGTTTAGTAATGCTGAAATCAGCCCTGCTGTTATAAAGTAGGAAGAAGCAGGTGACCCATATTAGAGGTCCCTTTTAACCGTAATGATTCTCTGGATGCCTCTATGTATTTTGGGTTGCCACCTTCGGTCATTTTTTAACATGACACTTTGGCCTATGGGAGTGTCAGGTAAAAAGCCACCATAGGTGGTACCCCTGATATTGGAGCACCCAAATTCATCATGTATGGGCAAACAGACTGGGAGGGTATTTAAACTCACTGTGACCTTGCTTTCCCAGTCTGGTCTCCTTACTGTTCCCATTTCCAGTCTTGCTCTCCTCACTCTAGCCGTGCTCCCCTTCCTACTCCTGTGCTCCCCCATCCAGTCTTATTCCCTGCACCCAAGTCTTGTCTCCTTGCTCCCCTCACTCCAGTCTTGCTCCTCTTTCAGCACCCGTGTTCCCCAAGTCTTGTTCCCTGAGTCCTGGCCCCATGTCCCAACCCTGCCATCCACCCATGTCCCGGATGGATACCCCTTCTCCTGTGCCCCTTATTCCTTGTTGTTAAGAACTGTGGTTTGGATTAATGGATGGGCATTGGCATGGCAAGGCTGTGGCAGGCCCAGGCTCATGTCCCATTTATGGACCCCCACTAAGAGCAATGGGGCAGGGTCTTCCTAAGCAGCAGCCCTCCCAAGGCTCCCGGCCAGCCTCAACCTCCCCCTACAAAGGTTGTGGCTCCTAGTCAAGTCCCCACAGAGTGGCAGCAACCTCACCAGGAATAAAATTTTAAGAGTCAGTGAGGCCAGCACTCCAGCCCTGTCTACTCTGAAAACTTTCTTCTGATAGGGCCCATTTTGGAGAATGGGTGGGAGTAGAGCATTGGCCTTGCTTCCTTCCCTGCCCACTCCTGAAAATTTCCTAGCGGTGCTTAGGCTGCTTCCAAAGGACCCCCATAAAGACAAGGGTCCAGGTTCAACTGAGCCCCCTTACTCCGTAGTAGCTACGCCCCTGTGGATGGGTAAAGTTAATAGACTCCATTTGTTCTCTTTGAGCTTTTTATAGTGTGACTAAATTGCTGGCCTTCCCAGAAAAGGGAGGAAAGAATAGACACTTTGGCACATTTCCCTTACAATTGGTACCTGTGATTGAATTTTATACCAACACCCAATGCCTCAGTCACTCTTTGTGACAGATGTGTGACAAAAATCCTGCAAAGCTGTAACTTCTTGCAAATAACCATCTATCTCAGAATACAGCTTGGTAGCAACAGGGGACTGGGAGTAAACAAACAAATAAATAAATAAACTTCTCAAGCAGCTGTCCTTAAACCACAGCAGTACTATTAAAGCTCTCTTTTCCTCAGCAGGTAGTTAAGTAGAAACACTGACGCATCAGCTATTAAAATTTTTGAAGATACTTTCCTCCGCAAACGTGTGGGGAGTGGGGGGGGAGGAATTAACCAACCACCTTAAAATACATTCAACAGCTCTGTCACCGCAGGAAATAAAAGGGAGGAGGAAATTAGAGTTACCATTGCAAAAGAAATGATGAAAGTGTTTAGCAGCAGGGGGGACATTGTAAAAGCACCCTTTGTTGCAATTGACAAAATCATCAGAACTTCAGAGAAGAGGAAAAGAAGCAGACAAGTCACATAGCAAAGAGCACTTCACAAAGCTCATTCTCTCTTCCTCCCAGAAAGGTCAGTTAGGAAAGACTTCAAAATAAAAGAAGTTAGCTAGCTCCACAGTGACATATCAGCACGCTGCATTGCTTTTAGATATGTCTCCAGGTGACTGGAGGCACTGACTGGATAGTGCAGATGGTCTGCCGCAAGTTCAACTCCAGCCATTCTTAAAGAACTGTGCCAAAAGGCCTGGCTGTAGCGTCTGTGCTTCCAAACACACACCTGCCACTAGGAGATTGTCTGCCTGCTCCTAGCCCCAGATGCCTCCCAGAGAATGATCATGATTAATGGGGCTTTCAAAAATGGTCTGATCCTGGTCATGTTGAAGGCAGTGCTAAAACTGCTTATGCATTTCAAAGAGAGCCAAAGGAACAGTTTGTGTCTGTATTCAGGGTTTCATTTACTTTTAGTTTTGACGAAACATTGTATGTTTTTGCATGTTTAATCATTTGGTAAAACACTGCTTTGCCTTGGAAAATTATTTTTTTATCTATTTGGTACCTTATTTTTTTCCTTTCCTTCCCAGCCTACCTTTAGGTTTGGGGAAGGTAAAGGGAGATTTTACAAGAGTGCATGTGAGCCAGTCCTACTTTTTCTACCATCATTGGTTTGCTTCTCAAGAAGACAGAGTCCAGTGCGGACAGGACCAGTGATTGAGACCGGCCGGTGACAATCAGAGTGATTGAATTCGCGTGGATTAGGGGGCTTTTTTAAAATGAAAGAGAAATTGAAACGCTAAAGAGGAGGACTTGGGAGGAAGGCAAAAGCAATGGCTGGGTGGGTGGCTTTGTGAATGCTCTCCTTTGTGTGTTGGAGTTACCTCTCTAAGTAGCACACATTATCTGGCTTCGTTTTATTAATTTCCTTACACAACGGGAACTGCAGAGTTGGTTGAGCCTTCTGAAATGTTAAGATTAAAGGATTGCAGGCATGGGTGCAATTATAGGGGGAAAGGGAATACATTGGGTGAGGCCACATGAGATGGGAGGGGAGGCTACCATGCCTTGGGTAGCCTTACCTCTCCTTGGGCAGCTGGGCCACATGATGCAGTGCATTGTGTGGCTGGCATCTGCCAGATAGTCCCCCTGCCCCGGGGCAGGGTAAACAGCTGCCTGCTACATGATGCCTCCTCAGAAAAATTCCAAGGACACGTTGTGGCACAGCCTTACCCCAACTGAGGTAAGGTTGCCTAAGGCAGGGCTTGGGGCCATGAGCGGCAGGTGCTGTCACCCATCGCACATAGCCACATTATGACGGAACGGGACGGGATCTCTGTTGGGCTGGGGGAGGGAGGCAGGGCAAGGCAGGGTGCCCACTTGTGTGGCCAGGGTCAGTGCTGTGGCCTGCTTTGGCTCCAAGAGCAACCTGGCTTCCTTATGGTGGAGGGGGCTAGGGGGGCTGATCATGTCCAGCTCCCCACACTGGCCCTACAGTGGCAGCAGCTGCAATTGCCTGCCATGGGGCCGCACAGGGATTGGACCCCTACAGCTCATCTGGCTTGCACCCATTGTCCCCCCCCCTCAACTTCCCAAATGAGAGGAAGCATGACTGCCAATTCCTTGAACATTTGATTCCCAGGCAAAGAGCTTCCAGCAGCTCTGTGCTTCAGGTAAAAACTTTTAGGTTCAGTAGGAGAAAGGGGTGTGTGGGAGAAAGGACAGTTCTTGAATGGACTAATTTAATTTAGTCACCATCGCCTTGATTGATTTTAATTAGCAGGACAACAGGTTTTCGGTTGAGGGGAGGCTGCTTCACTGGGACTTCAGAAGAGAGTGGGGAAACATGCCCTCAGAGCAGACATGTCTGGGGTGTGTCTCCACGCTGAGACGCAAAGGGAAAGTACATTTGAAGCTGGGCATCTTTATTCGGTTTAGGAATAATCTGCAAAGTTGAAGGTATAACTACATACCAGGGACAAGTAGTCCTCTCAGGATCTTCTCTGTGGGGTCCCGCAGGGTTGTATTCTGTTTCCCGTCTTGTTCAACGTGTATATGAGGCCACTGGGCAAGGTTATTTGGAGGTTTGGGGTGAAGTGACATCAATATGTTGACGACACTCTGCTCTACCTCTCTTTTTCATCCAGCCCAGGCCCCGCACTCTCAGTGCTTACCTGTCTGCTGTCAGGAACTGGATGAGGATGAGCCAATTGAGGCTGAATTCAGATAAAACTGAGATGATGGTGGTTGGCTGGCCTTGTGATCTGGAGGGGATTAGGACTCCTGTTATTGACTTCTGGTCAATCAGGTTTGGAGCCTCAGAGTGCATCCTGGACTGTTAGGTTGCAGTGCACTCTTGTTGCTCCTGGACTGTTAGGTTGTGGCAGTGGTCAGGAGTGCTTTTCACCAACTCCATCTGGTAAGGAGGCTGCGGCCTTTTCTTTCTGATTCGGATCTGGTCACTATCATCCATGCTTTCATCACTTTGAGGCTAGATTACTGCAATGTGCTCTATGTGGGACTGCCCCTGATGACTGTTTGGAAGCTGGGGGACATTCTCGGTTGCTGCCCCGATGCTATGGAACTCCCTTCCCCCAGAGGTTCATTTGATCCCGAGTCTGGACGTCTTCTAGAGGCGGTTTTTTTATATGTATTGTTTTTATCCATTTTGTAAGCCATCCTGAGCCAATTGGGAAGGGTAGGGTAAAATTTTAAATAAATAAGTCCTGACCAAACTAAGAAATAATGGTGGTGAAACAGGGCCTCAGGGTCTAATACTTTGAATTAAATTAAAAGCTGTCTTCTCTGTACCATTAATCTTTTCTGTGCCAAACTTTCTTGTGTAAATAATCTTGTGAATCAACTTTATGAGTTTTGCCTTTGATATTTAATACTTTAAACTGCCTTCTTAAGTGGGGAAACTGAGGCACACTGTCGTGACACCTTAGAGAAAGGAGATTCTGCCAAATGGGAAGCAGAGGGGATCTGAAGGGAGAAGAGAATGATTCTCGATTGTCTCATGTGCAATTTCAGATCAGAGGTCTACTCTTGGTTGGCCACTGGGCATAGGAATAGACAGGAAACATGCAAACTGTGGGGGTGTGACCTGTGCATCAAGGGTAGATTTCAGCATCCTCCTTCCCCAACTTTTTGTCCAAAGTTATGTCACTGATTGTGAAGGTATATTCAGACATTTAACATTTTCCTCATCTCTGTTGCTGTTGTTTGTTTGTTTGTTTTATTTGTTTGTTTATTTGGATTTGTAGCCCACCTTATCCTGAGGGCTCACAACACTAAGTCCAATACTGTTATACTCACAGCAGTATAAATGTAAACCCCCAACCCCATAAAATACCACCTCACTAAAGCCTATCCCAACCCACCAGATGCCTGGCTGAATAGGAAGGTCTGACATTGCTTCTGGAATGGGCTTTGGTAAACTTCTAGGAGAAGGGTTTTCCAGAGCGGTGGGGCAGCCACTGAGAAAGCCTCACTGTGGACCTTGCCGTATGCACTAGGCACTCTCCTGGAATTAGCAGGAGGAGGCTGTTCTTCACTGACCTTAAGGATCGTGCTGGAACGTAAGTCTATTGTCGATTGCTCCATGACAACTAAACTAGGCCATGTTTAGGTCTGGACTGTTCTGAGATCATACAAGGCTTTTAGGGATTCAAGGTTAAATGTAAGGTGCTTGTCTATTTAGGGATATTCTATGCATGGCTCTTGCCTCAAGCATTCATGCTCCTTGCACTTTTGGGGCAGCATTTTCCTTCTGGCATGAATGATGTCTACATCTATCCACAACATTAGGGCAGCACTGTAGCAACATGTGCCACACAAATTAAAGGACCCAGGTCACCTCCAGTGCTCAGACTTACTGACACTGTAAAGTACTTTCCCCTTTCCTCCAGTCCTGTCCAATAGCAATACTCCCTCCTCTCCAGTAATAGCAAGATGCACTTTTAGTGTGCTCACTGGACTTGTTACGATAGACTTGACTTTGGAGTCAGAACTTCTGCTGAAAGAGCCTACTTATAGCAACTGAGGTACCACAAGCAGTGATGGGTGTGGTATATTTAGAGAGAGGTTTAGATTCTCTCATGTGCTAAAGTTCTGGATGATCTGGAAGATCTGATGATGCAGGAGAGAAGAGCATCATCAGATCTTCAAGGAAATGATTTCAGCTACTTCCACGCAATGCTTTAATATTTGTTCTTTCTTTGCCTTTTTTCAGGAAGAGTAATTGATAAGGGACCTGATTAACTGTCCCCAAACAAACCATTAGTTTAAATATCTGATTTCACACATTTTTAGTTCCATGTAGAGAGAATCAGCTAAAGGATTCCATTTTGCTGTCCCTGGATTGTTCTGCCCTCCCTAGGTTGCCCATTTTTATCCCCATCATATTTTAGATCTTCTCCATATCATTCTGTTTAGCCTTCATACAGACACTTTGACTCTTGTACACATTGGGTTTTTTTTAGGCAGCTATTGGCCCAAGTCTCCCATTAATACCTCTATAAACTGCTAGCACCAGTTGGGCAAGCCCTAAGGCAGCATTGCCCAACAAATGTGTGCATGATTCTCTGTGAGTGTAGTAGTGTCTGTAAAATTGTAGTAAATGTGGATATAGATCCCATTAAAGTAAATGAGATTCCTGTCTGCCAGTGGTGTAACAAAGGGGAGCACGGGTACCACCACTAGGGGCAGAAGAGGAATGAGGGAGGGAATAAAGAGTACCTGCAGCCCATTGACCTTGAATGGGGTGGCGCAGGCATTTCCAGATACTCCCGTTTAGTGATTCCATCAATACCCAAGCTAACTGCTAGTGGGGGTGCTATCTTCATGAAAGATTGGGTTCTCCAAGATTGGGTTTGCCTGCACCCACTTCCAGAATGTTGTATAAAACACTTTCCATGCTTTTGTCCCCTCAATGACCCCATGTTCTCTGCCACTCTGTTTGAAAGGGGTTTTGTTCACAGAATACACCCTTCTGGTGACATTGTGGATGCATTTTCCCTGCGGCTTGGCTCCCCTCGCTTCCTTTGACACAATTTCCAGCCTCCAACTGACCATAGAATAGTGACTAGACAGTGCAGGAGGAACAGACCCCACTTCCACTAGTGCACAGAGAGAGTTATGTTACTTCCTGTTAATTCCACTTATGGAACACTGCAGCAGGGATAGCGGGAAGGCATTCCTCCACGTGTTTAGCATTGTGGGAACTACCGCAGGAAGGTAGGGAGTCACCAATCCATGCGAAAGCACAGCTGCAGGACAACATAAATATAGGGTGAAAACAGACATGACGCTAACCACCCTTTAACCACCCTTGGTGGTCATTTATGCATGTTGCAGGGCTGCATAGGGCACCAATACAGCCCTGCAACATGCATAAATAACCACCAAGGGTGGTTAAAGGGTGGTTAGCGTCATGTCTGTTTTCACTCATAGATAATGGGACAAGGAGTGAGTTTGTGTGGGGCAATGAATGTTTTGTGACTGCCCTTTACCTGTGTTCCCATTTTAAACGGGTGCTACCTGCAGTAACACAGAGCAAAAGTAATGTGCAAGCACAGCCATTAACCCGTGCTCAACTCCAGTCCTCAGTGGCCGCAGAGCAAGTGTGGGCGGGAAAGACTGTATTAGGTGTCTGAAATGTTAGTCGGGAACTGGGAGAACATCTGATGTTCTAAATGTGGGTGTTGCTACAACTGGGCCTTCTCACCACACAATCACTGTGCATTAATTGCTTGCTTCCTGGTGTGCTGTCACTCTCCACAGTGCTACTTGAAAGAAATAATCTGCTCAAAGGCCCATTGCTGCTTCTCTGCCATGAGTCATTCTGGTGGCTTTGTAATTTGGAAATCAAAGCATACCTCAGACTTCCTTCAAACTTCACTAGCCAGCTGGTCCCCAGGCCAAAAACACCACAGAGCAGTACAGATAGTAGCAAAGAGATGCATTAGCATGTTAAGCCAAAACTGGTGCATCTTGTCAGAGGAACTGTGTCATTTAGTATCGTGTGAGGAATGGATTTTCTCAACAATTTCTACTTAACTGAAAATGGTCATTAAGTTAAAATGCCTTTCAAGCACATGTCAGATTTAATCGCTTTTATATGCCATTTGTACACTGAAATATCAGTCAGCCCACCATGGTTTTCTCTCTCTCTCTCTCTCTCTCTCTCTCTCTCTCTCTCTATATATATATATAAACTAGAAAATTGCTTTAGCAAAGGGCAGCGCTTTAGAACTTTTTCTTTAGTTTAATATAGCATGAGATGTGCCTACATTATGTAGTGAATACATTATGCAAACAACATATCAAATAACTTGTACGCACCAATTAAATGCAGTCTCTTGGTGGCTTATAAATGACCACACAGGATGACTGCACTGCTAAAAAACGAAACCATAAGCATTTTGCAGCTTACATAGTGAAATGAATAAGTTATTAGAATTAGCTGTTGAGAGACTAATTCTCTTCAATGTATGGAATGCTTTAATAGGGCAATATAGCCCAGGGTAGTATTTGCAACACAAGTAGTCATTCTGTGCAGAAGCTCCCAAACTTACAAAGCCTAGTTTCCTGACCGGACAATGCTCAGTGTAACTCAGTGGGATTTGGGGCTACAAAAGAAACCATCTTTTCCTTACAGGTATATGTACTGTTAAATGTTTGAGTCCTTACTTACCATCAGACTTCTGTCCCTCTACCAGTTTGGTTGAATTCAGTTTGTAAGATCAAAAATTAAGGGGAGAGGCGATGCTCGCTATAACTCAATGGGATTCTTGATTCCAGAAGGCCATGATGCCAACTGAGCTCCTCCTTGCACCAGCGCATGGTCAGCACTGGAGCCTTTGTACCAGCGTACCTTCCTCCTCCGCAGGATGCGTGCTGTGTGTACCTGGCCAGCCAGCACAACACCAGCATGTGGGGTAGATTAAACCTGCTCCCCACAGACAGCATCATCTGCTGTGACCCCTGCGCTGGGGGAGGCGGGAGGAGCAGGATTCCATGTCACTGCCACTGGACACCCCATCACCACACATGGTGGCCATGGCACATGCCTCCCCCCCCCCACCTACCCCCGTCCCCCCATGTGCTTCCCTGACAATGCCCAACCCTACATATCCATGGGGATGAGAGATCCTATCATATTCATGTAGCACCCCTGCATCTGGTCTGACCAGGTCCTGGGGCAGGGAAGCCTGTGGCAGGAACATCAGTGAGGAAGGTTCAGAAAGAGGTGGGGAGGATGGCAGGGGGGCTCACCTAGGAGGCAGTTCACTAAGGACAAGCTTGTGGAGGGCTGGCTAAGCTGGCAAGAGGCAGATTTGAGTATCTGGAGCAGAGATTTGGGGGTGGGGTAGGGGAAGTGCAACTATGCTGGCAGAGGGCAGTTGGGTATGTTGGGGGGGATGAAGAAGTGTGGTCCATGTCTTACCAGTTCATTTGCGGGAGGTTAGGGAGCGTGTCCGTGTTATTCTCTTCCCATGTGGGGCATAGGGTGGCTAGATATGCAAATTTTAGAGGACACTTATGAAAAATACACATGGCAGGGCTGCATTGGCTCCAGTGCAGCCCTGCAAGCTTTGTTTCTCATAAGTGCCCTTTTAACATTTGCATATCTGGCCACCCTGGCAGAGCAAGCCCTGTCTATCTGCAGAGCTGTCTGGGGTGCTGGCTGAATCTTCTTCCTAGCTGCCGTCCCTGTACTCTAAAGAAGTAAATGAAATTAGTCAAGGTTTCCACTGGCAACATTTGCCTACTCACATACTTTTATTGCTAGGTTTTTGTAGCAGTTTCATGACTTTCTGATTTCTGCTTCAATATGACAAACCTTTGCTTTTTGTTCCAAATGGCCCTCAACCACCATTGCTGTTGAAAAGAGTGAAACGTTTTCCCACTGCTGGTGAGATGCAAGGCTGTCCCTAGCAAAGGACTTGTACACTTACCTGCTTGTTTGTCACTGGAGTTGTTAGAACTCCTGTAACTGCAGACTTGTTTGTGTATACACTTAACCTTAGGCTGGGGTTTAGCTAGGTTAGAATGGGCCCTGGGGCAGAAAATGGAATGGGGCTTCCTACTGTACCACCTGTCCTTATTATAACTATGCCCTTGTGCCCTGAAGTAAAATCTGTGGTCATTCCACATTCATTTGCCAAGAATGTCTCACTGGCAGATATGAGCAGTATACCACCAGGAGCAAGGGAGGGGGTAGATATTGGAGGTGCTTCCACTAATCTTGTAATTTTTAGTATTAAAATAAATTGAGGGCAGTTGATTATATTTATTAGACAAATCTATGTGAGATATGTAGGATTAGCTACCATCCAAGGAGAGGAACCTGTTGAAGAGGAACCTGCATGTAAGAATAGGCACGGGCTCCTTGGGCTAGTGTTAATCTAGACAATCAAGGAGGCAAACAAACTATTGCAGGTGAATGAGTAGACACTGGTGATTGTGATTGGGGGCTCTGGAGTGTGGTGTTTGCTGTTTGGCTGGAGAATTGAAAAACCACAAATTTGTTTTATGTTGGTAAGGAAAATGGAGATGCAATTTATTACTCAAAGTCTTCAAGCTGCTCCCCAGAATTGGCTGCCAGGATGTGTTAGAGGTTCATTTTTGCTTCATCATGAAGGAGAAGCAAATACCATCTCCTGGGTTCCAATCTAGGTTTGGGTGGAATGTCGACCCACACAGCCCTGCACTACAGCTAAGCCTCTTCCTCTATGAGGAAGCATATGACACTTGTAGCAACAGAGACTCTACGTCCACCAAGAACCCAGAGGAGGGAAAGAAAGAGAGAAAAGCAGTGCAGGTAAACTGCTCTTCCTCTATTCCAGAACGTAGGACAGCAACACAGGAGATGGTCTTGGCTGGGGAAGCTCAAAATCTGCTAGAAGCAAACCAAGGTTTGGATGTGTGGTTCCTCCCCACGGGCCTTAGCAAATGACTTTCCTGACTTCAACTGGTGGATGATGAGTCTAGCCGGAGCTAGCACAGGGCTGGAGGGGAGGTAGTTTGCACCTCAGCTATTCAAGGTACCAGCATAGTCCCAAGCACAAACTGGGTATCCCTGAGGGTTCCCTTAGCTACTGATGTGGTGACCAGACCACTATGGGCTGTGACAGTTTTGGAGAATAGGCAGGATACAAGCCTTTCCCAGCCATTTCCCCTCGATTTCCCGACCTACCACTACACTGCTTTCTGCTCCTGGTGCTCCTGTAGAGTGTTAACACATGAGCTGGGACTGGGCGTCTGCCAGACCCTGGAGCTGCTCTGTTTCCCCCCCTCCCCTCCCAGCCACAGCTGCCTCATGTGGGCTTCATGATGACCCCAGCAGATGGGCAGACCATTTCCCGGGCTATGGCCTGACTATACGCCGTGCCCCCCTCCAACATAGAGTTGTGGTCACTCCTGCGACTGCGACTCACTCCATAACGGAGAATGCGGCTCACCCTATGGTGCCCCCATCAGATGGAGCAGTGTGTTGCATGGTTCGGGCCAGGTTACCCGGCATGGTGTGCCCTGCCTTTCTGGGGATGAAGCCCTGAAAAAGTACCCTGACCCAGACCGGGGCAAACATCTGGTGGCCGTCCTTCACCTGGGCAGGTGAATCTGGGGCAAAGGGGGGCTGATATCAGGCCTCATCTTGTGTAATAACACAAGTAGAAACAACAAAAGGGTGGCAGAGACAGCTTTGCACCCCAGCCGCCTGAACAGAGGTATTTTGGGTTTGAGTGTGATCCCTGTCTGGCAATACCTTTCTGCCAACCCAATCTACCACATACAAAGGGGCCGAAGGGCTATGATGATGTGGAACCCAAGCATCTCGTGGGAAACAGAATGACTTCCCTCCGGACATTCACCCAGAAGCAAAGTCGAGGCAGAGGGTTCGTAAGGCCCTTCTCTAACATAACCCTGCCCCTTTCAGAGCATTATGGTGCTCCGTAGAGGCAGAGCCATGTCAGAGAAGGGACAAAAAAGTCCCTATAGCACATTCACTTTCTGACACCCCAAGAAGCCCTGCTTTCTCCAAGTTACTTGGGGCTGGGGGCTGGCTGGCCTAACCCAGAAAAATGAAAGGTTTTGCCTGCAGCCTCTGGGCAACCCAGAGAGGAGGCATTAAATGACTGGGATGATAAAGCATTCTCTGTGACACTAGAGGAAGCAGCTAATTTTATTAGACACCACACTGGGGGGTTGAATTTGCCAAAGATCAAGTAGAATATTTCAAGCATAAAGTTACAAAAAATGGAAAGGATTTTGTTAATTTTGTAGCAGATTGGGGCTTGCATTTTTAAAATCATCATGTGTTGGAAGAAATCATTTTTAGAATGAATTTAGCCATCCAACACACTCTGGTATGTGAAATGACTATTAAGGATACACACAGAAATAGTGAACAGTTTCATCAGGGTTTGCATTTCCATCAGTGAGATAATTTCCGCTTCAGATGCAGGCAAATTAAACATGCACCGGCCCCAATGTGATCAAAATATGAACATGGCATGCAAAATGGATCAGCGGGGCTTAGTAGTGGGAGACCCTGTGCAGATGCAAATTGCATTGCATTTCGGGAGGCAGAGGAGCTGGCTCAGTGAGAATGCTATTTGGAGCTGTATGAGCAGATGTATCACTGATACAAGGCAGTGTCCTGTTTGGGCAAGTCCCTGCAGGATCTCTACCCAGGATCAGTCCAGGCAGCACTTGATTCCATCAAAATGTGCTTTATTTGCAAGCGTGCCAAGTGTCCAACATGCATATATGCAGTCCATGTATCGCCATTCATCATTGCTTCTCCTCTCTGGGAGGTTGGGCACCAGTAGGTCCCCTGGCAGGGCATGCTTCCTTCAGCTGGTTCCTCTTTCACTCGGTGCCTTCTAAGGTAAGTCCTCTTTTATAAGGGGCCTCCTCTTTACAGGCCTCTCTCCCTTGTGAGAACATCTGACCTGTCACCCCCCACACCCATACTCCCAGAGTAGCCCTGTGCACAGCAGAGTCTTTGGGCAGGCTCCCTGGCCCCTTTCTCTAGGATTTCTAGGCAAGCCTCTGCCCCAGAGGTAGAGTCCCCTAGTTTCCCCGTGTCTCTCCCTGGTGGTCTCCTTAGCTAGACTTCTAGTCCTGCCTCAAATACCCAGGGTAATCTGACCAGCCCCAACCACTTCCATGCTCCAATTCGTCTTAGCTGCCTCACCTGGACTTCCCTACTCCTTTAACTGAGGTGGGATTCAGATGTGCATAAAAGCGTACTTAAAAGTGCCAGCGGCAGGATGTGCAGGCAAATTAGGCACAGTTTTGATGACATCTAAAAGGCATGAAAGGTGCATGATTGAAGCTTTCCTGTGCACTGACAAGTGCGCTTTACTGCCCTGGTTTTTGCAGTTCGGCAAAGCACACTTTTCAGTGTGCCAAAAAACTTCAGTCATGTGGGGGGCACCTTTGAGACATCATCAAAACTGTGCCGAATTTGCATGAGCATCCCACCACCGGCACTTGGAAGTACACATTTCTGCATGTCGGAATGGGCCCTGATCCTCAAGGAGTACAGCAATCAGGGCCAGAAGATTCCTGGAACAGGTGCAGCTGTGGCACATTAGCTCACCCTGATACAGTTGCCTCTAAGACATGGAAAGTATTAATATTGCCACCTTATGACACTGGTGAGAGCTTCCTGGAATATTGTGTTCAGTTTGGGGCACTGTACTTCAAGAAGGATGTTGAGAAATTGGAGTTGATTCAGAGGAGAGCAGTTAAGATAACAAATGGGCTAGAATGGAAGTTATATGGGGAATGGATAGAAACTGGGTATGTTTAGCCTAGAGAAAAGATGACTAAAGGAGATCCTGGTAGCAGTTTTGAAATAGGTAAAAAGGTTGCTACAGAAAAGAGAGAGAATACTTGTTCTCCACTGCCACACAAGATAAAACAAGATGGGATGAGCTTAAATTGCAGGAAGGTACATTTTTGCTAGGGAAAAAGAAGTTCAAACTATAGGAGCAGCTGGGCAATGGAATAGGTTACTTAGGGACAGGCTGGAAGCTTCATCACTGAATGTTTTCAAAAGCTGCCTGGACAAGCATGTATTTGTGATGCTGTAAGATATAAGGCAGCATCCTTCCATGTAGCAAGGGCTGGATGACCCTGGATATTTCTTCCAACCTTATAGTTAAAAGGGCATCAAGAAATAGTAAGAGAACAAAATGGCAGATTTATTTTCAAATGAAAAAACCAGTTGGACCATGAGTAGAGCAGCGAAACAATTATTGTATGTGGAACATAGGCCCAGATTCAGCACGCTTTTGTTGTATTGCTTTTTTGAACATATTCTTAAATAGTACTTTTGCAGTTTTCAGTTTTCTGGTGGTAGAACCGACAGAAATCACTGCGTGGGTAATGTCTGAACATTTTCACCGCATGATATATTAATCTATGATATTATTCAGGGAAATTCTCTACAGATTCACTAGGAGATTTATCTCATGGTAGAAGAGTTCAGATGTCACAGGTTATCACATGTTGCTTTCCACTGCTTTTACCACTGAAACACTTGACCTCTGTAAGTAGCCAAATTAAAACATATACTGTAAGGGCTCTGCTGAATGGAGACTATTCTCATTCATAAAGATAAGCGGGTGTTAAATGGATCATTCACACATTTTTGGAATCAGTAATGGCACAAAGCCCCTTTTTTGAGCATTGTGTGAAATACTTGCCATCTCCTGTGCTCCTCGATGACCTTTGTTCTCTATTGCTTAATGCAAAGGATTTGTTTACAAGGATGTGACTCTAATAAGTAGCGATGGTGTTGTGTGAGTTGATTAATTCAGAACAAACGTTAATGTCCTATGCATCCTTTCATATTTGTTACTTCCTTGCGACCATAGAGGTTTGGTAAGAGAGTCTTGGACTAAGGCTGCTTTTACATGCCTCTGCAGCCCCATGTTGAAGAGGAAAGCCGCGTGAGGGGTGTTTACACGCTCCCCACGCTACCGGAAGTGACGTGCCACCCATTCTCTTCAGCGGCGGTGGCTGCAGACGCGGGGCTTTCAAGAGGCCGCGTTCTATAGACCTGAAAATTGAAGTCACTGCATGAGTGACTACAGCCATGCGGCCTACAGAACGGGCGGCACGTCACTTCCGGTAGCACAGGGAGCATGTAAACGCTCCCTGCGCGGCTTTCCTTTTGAATACGGGGCTGCAGAGGCACTTCTAAGCACCTCGTATAAAAGTGACCTATGAATCTTCATCCTCTGTGCCATGCTAGTCCCAGAACATTGCATGCAGGAATATTTATTTGTTTGTTTGTTTATTTAAATTTATATGCCACCCTTCCCAAAGGCTCAGGGCGACTCTCAAACAATAAAAATAATAAAATGCGTACAAAAAACAAATAAACCCTTAAACCCTCAATCCTCCCACAACTCCCTATCCAAAACCACCTCCAAAATGCCATTTCAAACAGAAAGATCTTACATCACCTTCTGAAGATACTTAAGCCCTGGCGCAAATGGACCTCCAGGGGAAGGGAGGTCCATCACATAGGGACAGTGACTAAAACACCCCCGTGAGCCCCCATCATACAGACAAGGCTAACAGATGGTACCCACAGAAGGGTGCTCCGTCCAATCGAAGGTGCCGCAATGAGGCATGGAAGGACAGGCGGTCTTTCAGATATGTGGGGCCCAGACCGTTTAGGGCTTTAAAGGTCAAAACCAACACCTTGAATTGTGCCTGGAAAGCTATAGGTAGCCAGTGCAGATGTCGGAGCGCAGGTGTAATGTGCTCCTGGTGCCTTGTCCCTGAAAGGAGCCGAGCCTCTGCGTTCTGCGCCAGCGGCAGCTTCCAAACAGTCATCAAAACAGTGCCCATGTAGAGCACACTGCAGTAATCTAACCTCAAGGTGATGAAAGCATGGATGACAGTGACCAGATCCAAATAAGAAACAAACGGCCACAGATGGAATTGGTGAAAAGCACTCCTGGCCGCCACTGCAACCTGACAATCCAGGTGCAGCAGGGGGTCCACAGGCACTCCAAGACTGCAAACCTGATTGACCAGAGGTAGTCAGAGTCTATCAATAACAGGAGTCCCAATCCCCTTCGTGTCACAGGGCCGGCCAACTATTACCACTGCAGTCTTGTCTGGATTTAGCCTCAACTCACTCACCCTCATCCAGTCCCCAACAGGAGCCAGGCATTAGGTAAGCACCGAGCCTGCAGGGCCTGGGTTAGATGAAAAAGAGAGGTAGAGCTGGGTGTCATTGACATATTGATGATACTTCATCCCAAACCTCCCAATGACCTCACCCAGCGGCCTGTGATATACATGTTGAACAAAAAGGGAGACAGAATAGAACCCTGTAGGATTCCACAGGTGAGGTCCTAAGAGGATGACGAGCAGTTGCCTATCACCACTCTCTGGGACCACCCCAGCAGGAAGGAGTGGAACTGCTCAAGTGGTCCCACGCACCCCTGCCAAGTCCCACAGTTGTGTCAACAATACCTCATGGTCAACTGTATCAAAGGCCACTGGAAAGATATAACAAAATCAATAGGGTAGAATCCTCCTTGTCAATCTCCAAGCACAGATCATTGACCAAGGCCACAAGCACAGTCTCAGTGCCATACCCAGGATGAAAGACTTACCATCCTCCTGGCTGCTGCTGCTCGCTCCTACTGGGCTGGTCCCACATCGCCACTGCTGCTCTGGGTCCCCGCCGATCACCTGTGGGGGAAGAAAAGAACTGTGAGTGCAGGGGGCTGCGGGAGCCTAGAAGCTGAAGCGCCCAGACTGGGTGCTCTGGCCTGATTCCCCCCACCCAACCCACCCACACCCGGAAGTAGCCCACGGGGACATAAAAAGGGAGACGCCTGCGGCTCAGCCGCAGGCCGTGAGCCAAAGGGCGGCGGTCAAAGGGTGTGATCCTTTGGGGCCCTTCGGGGACCATAGGGGATTTAGGGGCATGTTATTATTGTGAGTTGTTCTGTGCTGGGTTGGGGGGGAGGGGGTTGTGTTGGCTGAAGGGTATATTGAGTGGGGGGTTGTATTGAGGGGACANGGGGGGGGGGGGGTGTAATTCTGGAATTGGTTAGAGATGGAGGGGTTGTATTTTGTTGATTTATGTGTTTTTGATATTTAGATTGTATTTGATTCAATATTTAGATTATTGTAAAGTTGCGGATGATAGGTTCCCCCCTCCTGGTGAGAGCAGGAGGGTAAGGGGGGAATTGATGGTCTCCTTTCCTGGTGGCAGCAGAGATGGAGCATATGGAGGGGTTGATATGGATGAACTCTGATATATTGTAATTTTATTGACTTATTGTTGTTATATTGGATTATGTGAGGGAAGGAGAGGGTATGGTTAATGATGAGAGATTATGTTATGAAATGTTATGTTGTTGTAAAAACTGAGGGGTTATTTAGGTTGTGTTGTTTTGTATTGAATCTATAATTGTTATGTTTTTGTATGTTTCTACTTTTGTTGTTAGCCGCCTCGAGTCGCTGTAGGCGAGAAAGAGCAGGATACAAATGAAATGAAAATGAAAGCCTGACTGAAACAGGCCCAGAAATCCAGAAGTCACCCGGGCACCATTGGAAACAGCGATGCCAGCCAAATCCCAGATGTTTTGAGATGCAAACCTGGTAAGATCTCAATAGCCTGGGTCTTGCATGTCCACATCTCAAAACATCCAGGAGTCACCCAGCACTGCTGTTTCCAGTGGCACCCGGGCAACTTCCAGTCGGGAGAGGAGCGTCTAAATCCTCCCCACAGGGTTTTCCCCAACCAGGGATTTTAAAATACAGGGAAAAGCCCTCCATTTCCGCGTGGAGGCAGACCGGATTAACCAGGCCTCTCACCACCCGGAACAGCTCCACTGGATGAGACTTTGCAGACACTATGATAGCAGAGAAGAAAGTGTTCTTCTCCAACATCACAGCTATGGTATAGTCCTTCAAATACAATCTATGCTGCACTCGGTTGGCTTCAGCACGAGTTGAGTGTCACCTGCCCTCCAACTGCCTATTCTCCCACTTGAGCCACCTCAGGTCCTCCATATACCTGTGCTGGGGGACCTGTGCTACCATAGTGGTGGGAGCGGATGCCTGAGTGCAATCGTGTTGATGGCCATGGTCAAGATGTTATTCCACAAAGCAACCAGGTCATTGACAGAGTAGCCACTAAGGTCAGTAGGTAAATCCCCCAGAGAGTTCTCGAAACCAATCAGAACTATTCATCTTTGGGGGTGGACCACCCTAACAGGTCCACCACCCCGACAAGGATATCGGCAATATCACAAGAGCATTCTTCACTGCCCTTTGCATTGTGGGACATGCCACAGTGAAGTGTGTGTGTGGGGGGGGGAGTGAAATGGAGGTGAATCAGCATTTGTGCGAATGCGTTTTTTCTGAACCATACAAAAGCAGATTAAGGAACAAGTGATGAGTTTGCAAGGGAGAAAAGATGTGAGTGTATAGAATCAGAAAGGGCAGAATAGCTAAGTGGTGTCTTTGCACCTGTTTCTGATATGGAGAGATTATCACCATATTAACATGTGCTTGTGGATGATAGTAATGAAGACAAATGGGAAACAAATGAAATCACTGAAAGAAAAAATAACCAAAGTTCTGAATTAGATATTATAAAGATAGACAAAGCACTGGGTTACAAAACATGATATATGTAAATGATAGAAGAGTATGGATTTCATAATGATTATTTGTAGGCAACCTGCTGATACTGGAGATCCACCATGTGATTGGAAAACAACATATTATACTTCCTGCATCTAAAAATCAAGATTCTAGGGTAGAAGCTGAAAATTACAGACCATTAATTCTTTCATTGGTAACAAGGAAATGGTGTTTGAGCTGCTTTTTATAGCTAGTTTAAAGACAGAGCTTTAAATGTTCAAGTCACTAGGAATAAATCAGCATGGATTTCTGTAAAGTAAATTGATTCTTTTCTTAAAGAAATATCTTTTGGACTGGATAGGAAGGAATTAACCATTTAGTGTAGGATGGAACATTTTGATTTTCATGACACTTTTGACATGTTATGGCTTATTGTATTTGCTTTGGATAATAACTATTGAAATTGAAATGGTACTGGTTACTAAACAACAAATGGAGAGTTTGAATTACAAATACTTTGCCTGAAAGATGTTGAGATGTTCCATCCTTTAGATTTCTCTAAGAAACATTAATGAATGACCTAAGGCAAAGTTTATCTAACTGTGGGTCGGGACCCTAAGTGAGATCATACTTTCTGCAGATGGGCTCCTAATCCCAGTTGATATCAGATATATTTGCATGCCTTGGTTTCTGTGGAGGTCACAAGATTATCTCTAAGGGTGATTTCAGACGTTATGGCCGGCAGCATTGACCCCGGGCCGTGGGGTGGTTCGGACCACGGGCGGGGGTCAAGGGGTGCGCCAACAGATGTTTGCCCCTTTGCTGCTGGTCGTGGGGACCACTGAACCATGGCGCAGGATCAGTGCTGCTGGCCATAACATCTGTTGTGGGACACACACACACCCGGAGGGGGCGGGGCCACACGACGCAGCGTGCAGCCACACGGCCCTGCCCCCTGCGCTCCCCGGCCGCCACCCCTCCCTGAGACAGGCAGCTGTAGCGGCATATCTGGCCACTGCCGCCGCCCACCACCAGGACTCCAGAACGCGGTGAAGGTAAGGTTCTTAAATTGTCCATCCCAGATTGTTTTTAAATTAAATCTGGTGCTGGATAGTGATTTGTAGGGGTGGGACCCCGGACCCATTACCGGCTACCGGATTTACCGGTTACCGGTTCTGGGAAAACCGGATTCCCGGATTAAATCCGGTATACCGGTACCGGATTTAATCCATTGGTTTCAATGGGGCGCTGTGTCCCCATTGAAA
>QEPC01005594.1:1606780-1618668 GCA_003113815.1 Sphenodon punctatus | reverse complement strand
TGTAGCCCAAGCTACGGGCGTAGGGGGACAGGGAGGATGGAGATCCCGTCAATGGAAATTGACAGGGAAGAGGGAGAGGAAGGATTGGGAGGGAAGATAAGGAGTTCAGTTTTCACCATGTTCAGTTTGAGTTGGCATTGAGACATCCAGGCGGAGACATCATAGAGACAGTTGGTGAAACGAGCTTGAACAGAGGGGGAGACGGAAGGAGTGGAGAGATAAGAGTTGAGTGTCATCACCGTATAGGTGCTATTGGAACCCGTGGGAGGCAATGAGTTTGCCTAGGGATAGGGTGTAGATAGAGAAGAGGAGAGGGCCAAGGACAGAGCCTTGGGGAACCCCACCCAAGAGGGGTAGGGAGGAGGAGGGGGAGGAGTTAGGAAGAGATACATTGAAGGAGCGGTCAGAAAGATAGGAGGAGAACCAGTCAAGGACAGAGTTCCGGAATCCAAGGGAGTGAAGCGATTCAAGTAGGAGCAAGTGGTCAACAGTGTCGAAGGCAGCAGAGAGATCAAGGAGGACAAGTATGGAGTAAAGGCAGTTGGATTTAGCCATAAGAAGATCGTTGGTGATCTTAGCAAGAGCGGTTTCAGTGGAGTGAAGGGGGCAGAAGCTAGATTGGAAGGGGGTCAAGGGAGGAGTTGATGGAGAGGAGGCAAGATTGAGGCAACAGGAGTAGACAAACTCGTACAAGGAGTTTGGAAGCAAAAGGGAGGAGTGAGACAGTAATTAGAGGGTTCAGAGGGATCCAGAGTGGACTTTTTGAGGATGAGGGAGACAGTGGCATGTTTAAAGGCAGAGGGGAAGGAGCTGGTAGAGAGGGAGAGGTCGATGATGTTCAGGAGGGTAGGGGTGACGGTAGAAACCATGAAGGTTAGGAGGCGGGAAGGAATAGGGTCCAGGGGGCAAGTGGAGGGTTTAGAGGAGGAGAGCAGGGAGGAGATTTCCTCAAGGAAGGCGGGAGGGAAGAAGGACAGGAAAGAGAAGTGGGGGTAGGAGGAAGGGGGGGGGGAGTAGTAGGGGGAGATGATGAGGTGTGGGTAGAGCTGCTTCCATTTCCCCAGGTGCTGGGAAATTCAAACACTGACAGAGAACAGAGGGGTATTCTTCAAAGCAGCAGCACAGCCAATGGGTCTGCTGCAAAGTCTGGTTCTAGTGATGGCAGCAGAAGCTGCAGCACTGTTGCATTTTGAGGTGAGGTTGGGTGGAAGGCCAAGCAAGGCCTAGACAGAGATTGTGTGTTTGAGAAAGAGAAAGAGAGAGCATATGCACGAGCGTATGCAGCAGTGAGTAAAAACAGATACGCCGGTGGCCAGCTGCCGCCAGATGTTGACCTGCTTCTGTCCCAGGGTGGGTAGGCAGCGAGCCCAGGCTGTCACCTCCAAAATATCTCTGAGGTCACAACCCAGGCTAAGGGCAACCCATGCGGACCAACACAGTCTAGTATGTCTGTGCAGCCCCACCATAACCGCCCTGGGTTGAGGGCCGCTATGGCTGCCTGTCATTGGCACCATAGCTGTCTGTCATGGTGAAGATGGGGCACTGGGAGCAGGGCATGGGTGTGGCTGCCCACCTGCCAATTTGTTGTGCTCCCGGCCCTACCCAAGCTGTGCGGGTAGCAGGATGGCTCGCCAGCTGTGGGCATGTGTATCAGGTGCCCCAACATGGCCCGGGCCATGTTACCTGCTATATCCTGCCCTCTGTCAGGTCAGGGAGCCATCCTGCCAGCCGCACGTCTGTTTTTACCCAGTGTAAAAGGGAGAGCTGCGCAGCCCATTGCTTTAACTTAGTCATGTAATGGCATTTGCTTTAACTTGACCAAATTTAATTTGTATTAACTTGGCATTCACTCTTGCATATGGAGTGTGAGTGCTTGGTTCAAACCTAAAGTGTAGAAAATAATCAAGGGAATGAATATCCAGAATTTCATTCTTTCTTTATAAAAATCCATCTACATTCTTAGGCTTTCCTTTTATCCACCTTTTGACTCTTTTTTCACACATGGGTCAGAAGGAGGGGTGAATGTGTGGCCTGCTGTTCATATGACCCAAAATTGGCTTACTCAATGATTTAAATGGAGCACCTCAGCATTAAAATTATCAGGTAACTATCCTAACTAGATGGATGCTCTGATTAGACAGATGCACTGATGATCCCCTCAACTGTCATATTATTCAGGGTCCCCTTCTCCCCTGACTCAGCTGGCCATGACTCCCCTGCTCCATGAAATGTATTTGCCCCTTCTTCCTTGCAATCTGCCAGCAACATCCTCCATGCCCTGAATGTATTTGCTCTGATCCTTCCCTCCCAACCTTCAACTCCGTCTGAAAACTTACCTCTTCCATCAGGCTCTCTCTGGGTCCCCATTCCAATAGGCTCATCGCTGATGTCTCCTCTTCCATACTTCACCGAGGGTCCTCCTCTCCCCTGAAACTAAATTAATCACATGCACCTACAACTTCATCAGTGTATCTCCGTCTCTTTCTTGTCTCCCTTCCCTTGTCTTTCCTAGACTGTAAGCCCCTTGGGATAGGGTCCTAGGCTATTTCTAATTAATTATCATTCAGCACCAGCCACAGGCCAACTGTGTAAGTGATTGTGTAAACATGTAAGTGGAAGCTATTACTTCAGTTGAGTCACCGAGTAGGGAAGGGGAAAGGTATAAATCTGAATAAATAAATCAAATAAGTAAATACAAATAATAAGCACATGAGGTAACTCCTCAGCTTCATGAATGCATCCCCATCTCCATATGTTCAGAAGGCACATCATTCATTTTCATTTATTTTTAAAAAAAAGTTTGTTTCAAGGGGTGGGGGGAGGGTTCAAGGTGTTCGTGGGGTTCGTAAAGGACCCTGCTGTTATTGTTTATTTTTTGTTTTATTAAAATTATTATTTAACAAAATAAATCACTGGGCATGCATAAAATGGCCGCCAGGGCTGTTCTGCGCATGTGTGGCCCTTTTCCAAAATAGCATAGTCACAGTTCCTGATGAAGATGCCTGGCTTGTTCTAACAGCTCTGTGTCTGTACAACTCTTCCTAACCCATAATAGACAGTAGACCCCCTGCAAAGCACAGGTTAGTTCCCATACAGGTAAAGTTAGACACTTCTCTTTTCAACAACAAGCTGAGTAACAATCAGTGCGTTAATTGACCTATGAGCTCCAACCCCATTATTTTCTATCACTAACAATAAGACATATGTATACATTAAAATAAAACTCTTACTCTGGAGCATTTTTGCTGCCTGGTTCAAAAAAAATCTTCTGCAGAGAAATTCCTCCCGTTTCTTCTCACTGAACATAATGCTCTATTTAATACCACACATTCTAAATATATTTGTAAAAAGTGTGTATGTGATATTTTTCTTATGGTATTATTAATAAACTCTTGAATACAATTATGCATCTCTATTTCAGTCTCTATAGGGTTACGTACCAACGGTAAGGCCCTTTTCACACGGGCCGTGGTGGGTGGGCGGTGCGTGGGGGTGCGTTCCCATGGACCCCCACCCACAGAGCATTGGACATGGCCATTGCTCCGTGCATGAGTGAAGGTGGGAGGAGTGTGGGAGCATGCATCACTCAAGGTTCCACTGCAGGTGCCATTCTATGGGCACCCACCCATCCCTCCGCACCTGCTGTGGCGTTCACATGGGCGCCCCACCCCCAGCAAATGTGTGTGAGGGGGTGGGGTGCCCATGTGAAAAGGGCCTAAGTTGACAAAGCAATAACCATTCCCATAAAGTCTAGCTCTATACCTGTGTATATCACGATCCCATTGGCCTTCTTGTTGTTAAACATGGGGGGGGGGGGAATCTGCATTTTCAGAGGTCCCCTCTATAGAGTCGTCAGGTGGGGTTTCACCACCTGGTTCTGGGTCCTCAGAGGACCCCTCTATATCAGGGGCATCATTCTCCAGAAGGGAATTTAAAGAGGCCTGTATGGGGTCTTCAGGTGCATCATTCTCCAACTAAGGAAAACAACTGCCTGCCTGTCTTCCTTCTCCAAGGAGGTCTCAGGGAAATAAATGGATCCCTCTGTAGAACCGTTGTCATCTGGTTCTATAGGAGAGACAGATACCACCTCTACACCCTCTGGTACATCCATGAAATTGGACTCTTTGTTTTGCTTTCTTAATGCCATTTTGGCTTTTTAAAAGATTTTTAAAATAACCTTTCCCCAGAACTGATTGGCATCAGTATGCTTACCACCTCTACCATGTTGTAACATTTTCTGCATCCCTCTACCCCACTGCACTTTCCTGTGGCCACCCTTTTGCATGCCTACTTAGAGGTTTTTGTTGGAACCTTTAAATCACACATGAAACCCTCCATTTTTTCAACTAAATAAATATGCAACATGATCATCACCATCTTGGTAAAGGTTGTTCTTCCGTTTGGTCAATGAATCCCTATGTTAGTTTAAAAGTCTCTCTCTTTCTGTAAGTTCCTGTACATTATTTTTAAGGACATCACCTGCTTCTGCGATAAGGGAACATACACACAATATTTGGTTATATTCAACAGTGGGAGCAATCATATTTACACATTCACTTTTCTGTTTTTTACATGGAGGCTCACCTATCGCCCCCACTTTTCTGGGCTGTGTCTGTTTCCTGGCTGTCTGAGTTTCCTCAGGACTGGATGTTAGCATTAAATGGCAAGGGCTATATTTGTTGGAATTAAATATCTGGGGTTGGGAAAGCCGTAGCTATTAATTAAAGCAGATGAATTTACTTTCTGATTTCATATTACCTGACAGTAATTGGAATTGTATGATTTTGAGGTCCAGTGTTGATTGGCCTGTGCTAGAAATCATTGCTTTATATTAGGGTGGGGAACTTCAGGCTTAGGGGCCAAATGCAGCCTGCAGCTAATTTTTATTTGATCCTTTTCCAGTGTCTAAATCTGGCTCCTGGATCTAGTTTCTACCCCCAATCCCTGATAGACAGAGCTCAGGGTAAGGGAGCAGAGATGAGGGCATAAACAAGGGCAGGGACAGATCTATGCCACAGATTCTTGATCAGACCCTCCCCTTTCTAAGTGCGCCCCTTAATCACCCCTTCCCCCAACTTCTGTGCAGCCTTGGAACTTGTACTAAATTTCTAAATGTCCTTTGGGAGGAAAGTGTTTCCCCACTCCTGTTTTATACCATTGGAAATCTTTGAAGCCTGGCTTGTCTTCAGTGCTGCAAGAAATTAAACCAATATTATGTTGAGCAGTTATGAGAATAATTGTTGGGTTGAAGATAACAGTTGACTGATTGCTAATGATGGTCAGAGATTGGGGTCAAGAATGAGACTGGTAAAGATTAACTAAAAGATGTCTGTTTAAGGTTAAAAGGTAACGGCTAATAGGTAACGGCTAATAAAGAATAGATTTACTGTCAACAGAAATAACTGGTTCACAAATCAACACTAGTATAACAATGCTAAAATTATACAGAATGAAGCAGCTTGAAGCAGCCAAAAACATAAGCAATTTAGCAATTTCTGTGTTAGTGTGCCGCAGAGATACAATACCATGCAATTTTACCCAAAGATGTTGTGATTGGGGAAAACTGCGGCAACTAGGGTACCACTAACTAGTACTACAAGTGAGACTTGCTTTCCTTTCGGATAGTTCACTCCCCCCCCCCCAACAACAACTTCCATTTTTGTTTTCTGGCATGTATCTGTTCCCCACCTCTGGGATCGGGGATAGAGCTTTTGGGAGCCTGTGAGTGGGGCTTCCACCTCCCCAGAAGGTGGTCTCACGTGCTGCCTAGAGCTTTCATCAATAACTTTTCAGCAAAAATGTACCTGTGCATTTACCATTCATTTTCCATCTGCAAAAATCCACCAGGTAGTTGTGATTTCCCCTGTCCCCTTGAGTGTTACCTAAATTCCCCATATCTCCTCATATTTTCTCACTAGTTTTTAATACAGTGCAATCTTGCTATAATATAAATTCTGGTTATAAGAAGGATGCTTAAACCTTGCATCGTTGGGTACACAGAATGGTCACAGTGTAATTTTAATTGGAAGAAACAAACAAATGTACTGTATTTTTGACTGCATACTTTGGGAGCCATCCTTGCGCTGCATTTTAACAAAATGTGTACTATAACAACACACATAACAGTTGCACAGTATTGTGTCATTTTTGCAATCTTGCACATCTATTTGTCTTAGTACAGTTTATACAGGTGATTATTATGAACAGAAGCTTAAAACATGTCTTCATGTCTTGACCTGAGTGAGCCGAAGAACCCACTTTAGTACAAATGAACTAACTTTTATGCTGTTAGGTTGTGATAGAACATGTGAACCTGGTTGGTCCTAGAGCAGAAAGGGGTTTTCTGCTTACAGGCTTCCCTCCCACTAACTTCACCTTATGATTTTTGTGTGTTATTTTTCAACAACGAAGGTCAGGTCCATACTTGTGGCTCAGTCCAGAGTAATATAGCAGTAAGAGTGTGTGAATTTGTCTCTCTCTCTCACCCCGCATTCGGGAGCAAGTTATTTATCCTCTCAAATAATACTAGAACTAGGGGACACGATGAAACTAACTGGCAGCAGATTTAAAACAAAAGGACGGATTTCTTCACTTAATGCACAATTAACTTGCAGAACATATTGTCAGAGGATGTTGTGACAGTCAGTAGCATAGCTGGGTTTGGACAAGGATTGAGTAAATCTTTGGAGGATAGATCCATCAGTGGCTATTGATTAAAGAGTAAACACAGACACATGGGCGGTGCAGTGGCTTTCTGGCCCTTCCTGGGGTGGAAAGCCACAGCGGTCACCACTCCCAGGTTGGCAGAGGGGCACGGTCCAGACATGACTGCGACCCCTGCTGGCCCTGTCCTGCTCTCAGCGCCCTGCCTCCCACCATGACAGGCACAGATGTGTTGGTCCGCATGGGTAGTCCTTGGCCTGGAATGGGTACCTGGGATCTTCAGGGGAGTTATTCTAGGCTAGCTGCCTACCTGCCCTGGTACGGTAGCGGGCCCGCATCTGGTGACACGGGACCACATGTGCGGGTGAGTCCCCAGCCCAAGCAGACCATAGCGGGCCCGTGTCCTGTTTGTTTTTACCCAAGTAGTTTGGAAGCCACAACCTCTGACTGTCGGGAGCTGGGAGGGAATGGCAGCAGAAGGATCACTCCGTTATGATCTGTTGTGTGCTTCACTGAACCAACTGAGAGCGGCCACTGTCAGAGACAGGCTACTGGCCTTGATAGACCATTGTTCTAATCCAATAGGACACTATGCTAGTGTGGACTGTGGCTGCCCCATGGTGGAGAGAATGCAGCAAAAGTCACTTCTGTTTAAATGGAGGCAATGTGCCCTTCTGTTTGCCCTACTGGAAGTGTGGTGAGGCATGTCCACACCTGTGCCAGAAGTGGAGCAGGGGCCAAGGATGAGGGGCATTTTCACACCAGCTGTCCCTGTTAATCTGGGGCAGTGGCTAGTATGGAGCCACCGTAAAGCTAAAGCCTAGTGTTGCACACATTCTAACATTCTTGAAACTGCTTTTGGTTACATATCAGGGTGAATGTTACATATCAGTGTTACATATCAGTGACTCCATTTATACTGCTCAGATAAAGTAAATGCGCAGTGGGGCATGGTTCTATGGGGTAAGTTCTTGTAGGATGAGGCTCAGGCCCCTCCAACATACTCTTTATTCTCTATAGCATTCCCAACAGTATTTACACAAGTATACAGAGTTTTCCTATACATAGGAGTTTTCCTGGTGAGTTTTCCTATACATGTATCCTGCACAGAAAGTCCAGCCAGGCTCTGGCTCAGGCTGGAGACAGCTCTTCCCTTGAGCTTCTGTCTCCCTTGCAGCTTTCTAACTAATTCTGGGAAGCAGCCCTCCAGCAACCTTGTCCCTGACTAAGCCCAGCTCTGCCAGGCTGCTGCCTCTGGCAGGCTACTCACAGTCCAGGGAGTCTCCTGTAGGTGCCTTCCAGTGTTGTACCTGTTCAGTACCTTGGAGAGGGCAGTCCCTAGGTTAGTCCTCAGCCAGTCTACATCTCAGCCTTCTCCATCTGGGTTTCAGGATCATGGCCAGCAATCCTCAGTAGCCAGCTCCAGCATGGTTCCCCTCTCCTCTGCAGCTCAGTTCAGACTGAAGCCTTCTCTGGCTTGGGCTTCTCTTTATTCCCCTGGAGTGAGTGTGGCTAGTCCTCCAGACCTTTAGCCCTTAAAGGGCCAGTAGCTCCCACTCCCAATTCTGTGCCCGTTATGGATTAGCTCTGCCATGTTCGTACTCCCTCAGGCTGCTCCCTGCCACAAAATGAAATACCAAATAACAAACTGATAGATAACAAAGTGATTAATTTTGCAACAGCCATGAATGTGGATATTAATCTCTGGAAATGAATATTATTATTATTATTATTAACAAACATTTATATAGTGCCAGCAGTGTACCTGGCACTTTACAAAGTAATAAAATAGACANTTTGCCCTTTTCCAAAATGGCGGCGGCAGTGTCACCACGATTTTGGAAAAGGGCAGCCAGTCTGCACATGTGCAGTAGCCATTTTGCACATGTGCAGACCAGCTGCCCTTTTCCAAAATGGCAGTGATTCTGCCACTGTCATTTTGGCAAAGGGCATCATATGCAGAATGTCCCAGCACCCATGTTGTGCATGCACATTGGGGTTTTTTTTCAGCGTATTATTATTATTTATTTTATTTATTTAAATACGGATCAGTAATACGAATCCGTATTCAAATCTGGAAATTGTTGAACTGAAATTGCAAACAGAACCGGATTGTAATTTCCTCCAGAGGACCCCCCTAATATAAGGACACAGTCTCCATTGATGTTTGATATACTTTGCCTATACATGATTACATTAAGTCTCAAAATGTGGTCTCACATGCAAAATTTTGAGGAAACATTGGTTTAAATGTTTAAATGTCTTGATGAGATGAGCTAAGGATCAGATCCATTATCTCACGATAGTAGCACTTGTAAAAGTTTCCCATTGTACAGCTGCTAGAGGGGGGCGAAGAGCCATGCTATTAGCATGACCTACACAAATACATGTTGAGGATATTGTGGGCTCTGATTGATACTTAATAAATATTGCCAAATACAGGCAACATGAGTTACGATTGCAAGAGTTTCTGTGGCCTATTTCTTACTGAATCAGGTCAGTGATCCCTTGTCCTAGGGAAGCTTCTTCCAGCAGTGGACAAAATTGCATGCTTCACAAATGGCTGAAAATACAACTGTGGTAAAATTTACCCTTATGCAAAGGGTTAGTTAATTGCCATTTAGGGCTTATTAATATGATGATGCAATGTCAATTTTTAGATCTATAGGCCTGATTCAGGAATACTGTTTTAGTACAAGCTTAAATCTATCTCTGTTCAGAGCAACACTTAAGCACATGCTTAATTTCAAGTTTGCATTTAAGGCCCATTGAGTTCAGTAGGATTTAATCACAAGCTTGAATGCTTTCCTGGGCAGGGCCCTGAATCAAGCTATTTGATTACTTTTGGTAGCCATAATTTAAGAGGTTATTACTGGTCAGAAATTGATTTCCCCTTTTTCAAATCCAGGGGGTATAATCTTGTGGATTTCTGGTAGCTGTGCAGTACATGGGGCACAGAAAATCCAAATAGCCATTGTCAGGGGGTTATCTGAAACTACTTCAAGAAATTAAATGAGTTTCAGAAATACACTTAAAGCAAATCTTATGACAGCAATGATGATAACAGTAGGACTTGCTACAGGAATTAAATTCAATTTGGTTTGCAAGGGGAGGGGGGAAATCCGATTCCTTGCATGTGAAATACAGACAGCAGTCTTGCTTGGATTCCTCTGTGAACTCATGACTTGTGAAACGGTGATGTCTGGGCCCCATATTTCCATTGTTTTCGGCATGGGGGTCAAAACATTTCCCCCTATTCTTCTGCTGAATGTGGCCTGGCCAATATTGCCTATCCAAACTTTGATTCACCCTGGCTGGCTGTCTTAGGTTCTTTCGGTTCCAATGACAGTGGAGAGATTCATGGGGGAACAAAAGAAATATTACTAAGAATTCTTCAAACAGCATTTTATGTGTCTGTCTGATGTTTATGGCATTTTTTACGTGGCCCCTGCAGAGTGGGAGGTCCATGGGCATGCCAGTGCGTGCGCAGTGGGTGAGTGGGGCATACATATGGGTGCACACGCATCCCCACTCATCCCCACGCACAGAGCAACCGCCATTTTCCCCGGGGGGATGGGTGTTAGGCTGGAGCGTGAATGCACCCACACTCACATGTACACCCGCACCGCGTCCTTCACACGGGCCTCTCCCACTCATGAACACGCAGATTTCTGCGTGTTCATGAGTGGGAGAGCCCTGTGTAGAAAGGGCCTGTGTCTTTGTGAATCTGTTGTACCATTCATGATCCCTGCTGCTAAGCCTCAGAAGACCTGCTTTAGGTTTAAGCAGAAAGAAACACAGATATATGGGGCTGAAGCACTGAATAATACTCTTCACTAATACCGTTCTTAAAACCCACAACTCTGCAACATGGTCTCAGGATAACACGTTTCACATTAAATACATATTAAAGATGAACTTTTAACCTCTACATTAGGTAAAAGCCTTTTGGTGCCATGATCAAAACAATCCCTCAAGCCATAGCAATCTCAAGTCTTGCTCCTGCAAAGACTTACTGTTTATTCCCAAGTGTATAGTTTTGCTTCTACATACACTCCCATCAACTTCAGTGTCACTATGCATAGAAGGAGAGCACCTTTGTATATTTTTGTAGGATCTGATCTTAAATCTTTCCCAATTTGCTTCAGTAGAAAGAACAAACTAAATCAGAGAGAGAGAGAAAAAACACACCTCAGTTAATTCAATGGAAAATAAATCATTAAAAGGTATAAAAGAAAGGAAATTATAAGTACACCAAAAAAGGGTGGGCGGGGACTGTGGTTTCTACAGACAGCACAATAAACAAATGTATTGCTTTTCAGGTTTAGACCACAGGGAGCTAAATTAGAAATCCTTCAGTGTATTCACCATTATCTGGTGTTAGCAAAAGGCTAGATCTCATTAATATTGATTCTGTTCCATTTCAGCTGAAAAAAATGACACTGCAATATTAAGTGATATTAAAAAAAAAAAAGAAAACCCAGGGACTGTATTTATTTGAAAACTGCTGCATTTATTAGGGATAAAAGGATGTCCCTGTGATTGCATGTGTGATTGAAATTTTCAGGCAGCAGTAGCTGCCTGAAACTTAAATGTACAGCCACTGTTCATTATAAACAGGGGACTGCTGAAGCCCCGATTTTGAGGAAACCACTTGACCTACATTTCTGAACATTTAACCATGGTTGTAAGTTGTGAGGACCATCATATCCACAAAGTTTGAAAAAGATCCATTAGGAAAATAAAACGTTATAACTGCTTAAACATTAATTGGTTGTGGTCAAAATGCACACCATCCTCACGTATTCTGGATGAGTTGAGCTCCCAAACTTCACAGTCTTCGAGAATGAGATCAATAACAAGTGCTTCTGAAATATGATACTGATCGATGCAGCCAAAACCGAGTTATTAGTGATAAAAAAATCAGTTCTACAGGTTCGCACATATGCACTTGAGCTCCTCTCTCCTGCCGGAGAGTCGGGGAAGCGGCTGGTTCGGCGGAACTGCAACTCCGCCTCCATGATGCCGTCAGCAACACGTGCACAACTGTGCGTGCGTTGACGTCCTCAGAGGCACACAAGGCACTTGAATTGAAGTGACCGAGACCGACTGGGTCGGGGAGCGCTGCGGGGCACTGGCTAGCGGGCGGGGGAGAACTGAAGGGGTCGGGGAGCGGGGCACTGGCTAGCGGGTGGGGGGAGAACTGAAGGGGTCGGGGAGCAGGG
>QEPC01005594.1:1575365-1588962 GCA_003113815.1 Sphenodon punctatus | reverse complement strand
CATACTGAGCGGCCCACATACTATCCTGACGGGCAACTGGGAGCCTCGAGTGTCGAAACAGAGCTATTTGAGTCCCTTCAGAGCGTGTGGGCACCCTTACCCTTGTGTCTCCTTCCCTTCCTACCCCCTCCCACTGACACAGGGTTTGTTAAGCATCTAAATTTCAGTACCATTCAGGTATGCTAGTTGTTGTTTCATATTGAGAATTGTATCATTGATAAAGTACACTCAGCAAGCACAAAGGATTTCCACAAAAGGCAGAGGATTTATTTATTTATTTTATTTTATTTACAGAAGGCATACAACTGCTGAAGGGAAGATGGTTAAAACTCATTATAAAAAGCTTTAAAACCACCTTATCTCACCCCTGCTACATAATATTCAAACAAAATCGAATGGGGGTGTTGGTTCCCAAACTGTAGGCCGTAACCGCAAGTGCGATTAAGTTGTCTTGACTGATATTAAATATACAATTACTCTGCATGTCTTTGGGTGTTACCAGATGTAAGATTAAACACTTGCAAATCTGATACGTGTTGAATTCAATGAAGTCATCCCAACTGCATGGTTGGTTTTACAGACATTTATGCTGCTGCATATTTGTATGGCTGCCTGATTGTCCCTTCCCACCACTACTCCCTGGACGATATCACTTGGTGCACCTGGGTTGTGCAGTGCATCCCAGGACTGTCCATGCTTTGATGTGCTGTACTGCATCAGACCAATTGCTCGTCAAGTCCAACATCCTGACTCCCAATAGTGGCCATTCTTGGTTGTTTTGGAGAAGTACCCAGGAAATCATAATGGAGTGCTCCATTCCCGGCTGCTGAATTTTTCTTTGCAATGGATATGAGTTGGTGCAAGAGCTGCCTTCATTTCTATTTTTCAGTTTCTTTCATGACTATTTTCACTCCCACCAATTGGACCCTGTTTGTGTTTTCAGCTATGTAAATTTATGCAAATTTTAAAAGCCAGATGGTCTATCAGGCTGGTGCAGTTAAGGCAAACCAGTTTCTGTGGACTTACAGTGGGCAACGGAATGATGTGACCTTCACTGTGCCCAACCGCCTTTGACTTCCCAATCCAATAGACTCATTTCAAATTACTCACATGATATGGGGTACAATTTCTTTAGAGACTACTATGGAGATAAATAGTCCTCACTGTTAGCAAGAAGTTCTGATATTTTATTGCTTATTCTGGAAAGAATGAGCTTTCCGGTTGGCTGGGCTGCTTTGTCGTTTGTCATCTAGTAATAGCCATTAGAAGACTGAAATGCTTGCTGACCTCTATAAGGGCCGGGGAGTGGATTAATTATGTGGCTATCAGGTTTATCGGATTAAGCAGAGTTGCTTACAGATATGTATGTGAGACGTATTGGATGGAAGTGTCCCACCCACTGCGCATCAGTTTTCTCCCAGGATTCAAAAACATAGAGCTAAGGGTGGGGGTGGTTTAATAAAGGAATGAAGAGGACATGCCAAGTGAAGTAAAGGCAGGGAGTTCCTTTTCACCTGTCTGTATAATATATGTGCCCAGGAGAACTCTGAGAACTATTAAGAGAAGTCTAACCTGATAATTTTGTTGCAGGAGTTACGCTCTATTTAAGTAATGATGACTCAAACACACAGCTGAAGCAAGCAGATAAGTTTACTCATTAACAGAGTGAAGACAAGAGAACAAAAACAAAGAACATCACCATAATTGGCATCTTAACTGTCATACCTATCAACTGTCATACAGAGACTGATCAGCCTATAGATTGTTAGTCTAGGTAACCTTGGTAACCATCAGCTGTGGACAGCAGGGGCTCCACTACTTCTGGTGGGAGCTATTAAGGTGGCAAAGGAGCCACACTGAGAAGCAGCATCCCTGGTGTTGGACCCCACCGGTGTTTCTTTCTCACTCCTGGGCTCACTTCCTCCATGGACTGCAGTGCAAACCAGGGTCTGAGGGGGCTCCAGGAGATGACCAGTCTGTCAGGCTCCGGGGTCAGGAGCCAGGGGGAAAGGGAGGAGAGAGAGAAGGGCGGGTAAGAGATGGAAGGGTTGCCCACTATGTCAACACTAAAACCTCTCAGCCATTCTCCGATATCCGGGAGACTACGTGCTCAGCATGGACACCAGACAAGCTGGCCTAGGACAACATACGGTTCAACATCGAGGCCATGGGCCTTGGAGGCTGGGAAGGGGCCACCAACGGAGGGAAGCTGGAAGGGGGAACCAATGACCGGGGAGCAGAAAAAGGGGAGCCAGGAACAAGGTGCTCAAAGGCGTACCCAGGAATAGGAGAGTGGCAGGAGGAACCAGTGATGGGAGCTGGAGGGGAGAACCAACAACTGGGGAGCAGGAAAGGGGGAGCCAGGAACAAGGAGCTCGAAGTGGTCCCCAGCGATAGGAGAGTGGCAGGAGGAACCAGTGACAGGGGAGCTGGAGGGGGGAAATCGATGACTGGGAGCAGGAAGGGGGAGCCAGAAACAATGGAGCTCAAAGGGGTCCCCAGGGATAGGAGAACTGGAAGGAGGAACCAGCAAGAAGGACTAGGAGAGAGAACCAGCAAGAAGGAAACTGGAAAGAGAAACCAGCAACAAGGAACTAAGGCCGTTTTTAGACGAGTGCAGCGGCGCCTGCGCTTGTTTTCAAAAAAGCCGGCAGCCCGTTCCACACGTGACGCTGCCGCCGAATATGCGCATGTGCGGGCAATGCGCTTCCATTTCCAGCCGCGTATGACCAGCCTCGATCACCGACCCGGTCAATTCGTGCCCGGAAATGGATGCGCATCGCCTGCGCATGTGCGTATTTGGCGGCAGCGTCATGTGTGGAACGGGCTGCCGGCTTTTTTGAGAAACAAACGTGGGCACCGCCGCGCTCATCTGAAAACGGCCTAAGAGGGGTAACCAGCAACGAGAGAGCTGGAAAGGGAAACCAGCAACAAGAAACTAAGAGGGGTAACCAGCAACGAGAGAGCTGGAAAGGGAAACCAGCAACAAGGAACTGAGAGGGGTAACCAGCAACAAGAGAGCTGGAAAGGGAAACCAGCAACAAGGACTAGGAAGGACAACCAGCGATAGGGAAGCTGGAAGGCAACAAGGAACTAGGAGGGGTAACCTGCGATAGGGAGCAGGCAGGCCCCTGCTACCCACAAGGGGAACAGGGACCCCAGCAACAGCAAGGAGGAGAGTCCACTCCTACAAAAAGCAAGGGGTTCACAGGATAAGAACACTCACACACAACACAATCACAAGGGATGGGGCCTGGTTAATGCTACACCCAATCCTGGGAACACACAAACCCCGGAAGAGCAGTTGCTCCACCAGCTTCCTGAGGCCCCTAGGAGGTTCTAAATACTCTTTGTCAGCCAATCAGTAAGCCAGGAGACAAGCCCCTAGAAATGGCAACCAGGTGTGCAGGGGTGGGGCACACACCAGGCGGGGATGCCGGGGAAGACACAGGGAAGAGGATTAAAGCACCATCTATTAAGGCACCAGGTGGTGCAAGCTGCTCTGGCGACTGCCCCCAAGGCCTAGGGTTCAAGACTGGGCCATGACACAGTGCCAAAGTCACTGCCCCTTTACCATTCCAGAGACTTCAGCAAAAGCAGTGGGGTCTGCTCACAGCTGTGGGGATGGCAGATCCCCTCTCCCCACTACTGCGGATCTGCCTCGGGAGTAGATAGAGTAGTGAATCCCTTTGTCATGTGATGAACTTACTGCATTCCACGACTGCCAGGTAACAACTCACTAGTCCCCCAAACTCACACTGTCTACCATGGAACCACACCTACAGCCCTAGGAGACTTTCATTTCAGACTTCTCCTCCTCCTCAAACTGTGACCATGGTTGGACTGTATGGAATAGTGTAATTAGCACCTAGGTTAATATGGCCCTGATTTAAAGTTGCATACATGCTTAAGTACAGTGTGTTGTTATAAAGAAAATTCAGTTGTAATGTGGTATGAGACATCGGTCCCAATATGCAGACACAAAGACTGCAATCCACATTCATTCATCAAAGACCCCATTTTGACGAACAGAGGTAAACTGAAGTAACTACTTTGGTTTAATTAAACTGGAGCAACTACTCCACTTCACTAGTGCTCAGATGAACAGTGTAAACTAAAGTAGCTACATTGATTAACTATTTTCCTTCCTAGCATTCAGAACAGTGTCGACCAAAGTAGTACTGTGCCAGTTTTCTGTAAATATCACTGAACCAAGGTCACTGTTCTCACACTGACACTGCTTTTAAACGAGGAGTGCTGAAGCGCCTCCTCAACGCCACATTAAAGCAAAGCTGCCGGAAGTGATGTTCTCCCCGTTGCCGGCGGCAGCGGCGGCTGGAGACATGGGGCTTTGGAGCGGCGCGTTCTTAAGCCAGATAATTGAAGTCTTAAGAATGCGCCGCTCCAAAGCCCCGTGTCTCCAGCCGCCGCCGGCAACGGGGAGAACATCACTTCCAGCGGCTTTGCTTTAATGTGGCGTTGAGGAGGCGCTTCAGCTCTCCTCGTTTAAAAGCAGCCTGAGTGTTCACACAATTACTTAGAAATGCAAACTGAAGGGGTGTCTGTATTCCTAATTTTTCAGGTGTACATATTTCCCTTCCTATCCTGAGTAACTTCAGTTTAGCACGTTTTGTGTGTAAATGCTTCAGGAGTAAAAACAGAAGTAAGACTCAACTATGTCAAACTAATTGCTTCACATGGCTAAAGAGTCCTTTGATAGCAGGCAGCATAGCTTAATAGTTTGTGATAAGATTAGAAAGACTCACCAGACTTGCATTGTCTAAGAGATAATGACCTACTACAGCCACTCTGCAGGCAGGGAGGGAGGGAGGAGCATCTGTTTCAAAACAAGTTTCTGCTTTTCATTCAGGGACCTGATGGGCCATTATATCTTTGATGATGCAAGTCTGGTGAGTCTTTCCCCTGGAGGAAATCGTATCACAAATTGCTACGTTATCTATCAGTCTGTATTCAAGGGCTCTGCTAATCCAAACACTTTTAAGATTTAAGCATTCCCCTTGTAGTGCAAATTTGATTATTATGTAGTATGAGACCAAATACCATGTTATAATGAGTTTGCACTGTACCTTGCTGAACTGGGGATGTGATCTCATACTTTAGTGTTTCGGTGATAACAGAGAGAGTCTGACTCCTCTTATCATTGAGTGCGGTAAAATCGTGCCATTGTGGCCTATTGCATGTGTTGGTTTCGAAACAATTATTGAGTGTTTCCAAATGAGATGCTACCATGCACAGCCACACAGAAGCTACTCATCTGACCACCCATCTGAAGGTGGTGCGGGGGGATGCACGCTCCTGTGAGCCACGCAGCACCCACTCATGGGTACTCACAGGGTACTGCCAAAAAATTTGGAGTCCGTCATGTGGGGCGAGCCAAAAAAGTGTGTGGCAACAGACACTCATGGATCCCCAGCCCATATGAACTGGGGTGGCCACCCACACTAGCAGACAGGTCTCCTGCTCATAGGCACTGTGGGTGCGGGACACGGCCTTTGTAAGTCACAGGAACTGGCTGTGAGTGCTGGGGAGTTCAGTTCCACAGCACTCACGGTCGGTCGAATATGTTAATTTCAGAGCCCAGCCTGGCGTGTTTTCCCTTCCCCTATGGTCCATGGCAGGGGACTCATCCAGCTGCCCAGTGTGTGGTGGCTGCCACGGTAGCCATGCTGGGAGCATTAGAATCCCTCCCCACTCATTCCACCTGAGTGGCTGCTCCACAGCTGTGCCACTCAGCGACCACAAACCGTCCCACCCCACGCCCCCGCCACTTTGCTCGTTTAAAAACACCCATTGTCTTGTGGTGGCAACCTAGTTAATTTTGCATTGGTAAATGACATTAAAAGACTCAGTGAAACGATAGCTTGGACACCTACGTGATGGCTTCTGCACCTTCAAAATACTGATGGTGCTGTAGTAACCAAGCCTTGCTAAGGTAATATGGGATTGAAGTCTGTATCCTGGAAGCTTATACACACGAATTGGCCTCTTCGCCAACACAAAGCCCTGTTCAGGGGTTAGTATTATTAGCTGTGGAGGCAGGCAATGTAGTACGTTCCTCCACTTGACCTCTCAAAATCCTACCCCTTAGTCCCTAAAATATCCATGGCTCCACTTACTCATCCAGCTGCCCTGAAATCAAATGCTGACAGAGAGCACAGTCGTACAGAAGACAATCTTCTTCTTAGTTTCAAATCCCTGCAACCTCTACAGAAGCAAGGGACTGTCCAAACTTGTGGGGAAAGTGACATGTGCTGCCTCTGCTGGGCAGTGCTGGAATAATATGCTCAGGACATCAAGGGGTGGCAAAAATGATTGTTGGAAGGAGCAAAGATTTCTTCACATAGTATGGAGCTAGTCTCACATAGCATGGAGCTAGTCTCTTTCATTGGGCGGAGAATGTGGGTGAGGGGAAGGGGTACCCCTACCTACCCCTTGCTACCTCTTGGTGTTATACCTGCATCCCTCCTGGTTTTACACCCAGGATCAAGGACTAATTTAACTTATGTTTGTAAAGTACCTTGAAGATGTGAGGCTCTGTGAGTTACCACCACAGCATAAGCAATACCCTGCTATGGAAGCCTAATTGAAGTAAATAATTTCTGCATGTTTTGCGGTGTCATCCATCAACAGACCATGTTGTGTGCCACCATAATTGGCAATTACATTACTAGGCAATTAAGTCTTGTTAGGCATTATTAATTATTTGTTTCTATTAGAGGACAGAAATAATGTGTAATAAACAAAGCGAGTCTTAGTCTGTTGCAATTTATTGCCAATTAGTAAAGCTTTTTTCCAAAAAGAGCCAGTGATATATCTTTATTACCAGGTGGGGAGAGAAAGGAGACTCAACTTATATCGCTGGGTGGGCTGCTGTAATGAGGTTTGCCTCAATATTGGGCTGGACATCTACTCCCCTTCCTGACCCAGTGATCCCTATCCCCTAACGTCTTGTACTGCACATGTGCAGGAAAGGAGTCCGTTTCCCCCCTCCCCCCCCGCCTGCTACTGTGGAAGGGGTCAGTAAAACCAAATAATTTAGTTCCCATCAACGAAGAATGAAATACTAGATATTCATTCCCTTGAACCCAGTTTATTTCCCAGGCTTCATGCAGTCCACATCATGCAACCCAAAAAAATTAACTGCTGCTAGTTATGGTCCTCAACCTCAGGTTGGTCATCCATGGAAGTGTTTAGGTGGTCATGGAGATGGGTTATGAAACAGAGGCGTACCTCCCAACAGTCTGTTTTAGATAGATAGAAACCCGTATGCAAGCCTCAATCACCTCTTTCCTGGTTTCCCCCCAGGAGCATCCCTTGAGATGACAATTGATAGATGGAGGAATAACAAAAAACTACATGTAATAAAAAGTGGGAGAGTTTCTATCCCTCTTTGTGCACTTGGAATGGTGGGAGGTGTATAAGCTTGTTGAGGGGTGAAGCTTATTCAGTTAAAGGCAGAGCTTATTGGCTGAGGGGACAGGGCTTGTCCCTCATTGGCCACTCAAAATGTAGGGGGGTATGCAGAGGTAATCTCTTGTGAGAATTATGACTGACTCAATCATAATTCTTTCAGAGTTTCTGAAAACATACACATCAGTAGCAGCTGGATCATTTCTGTTCAAACTTGACAAAATATCCACTCTTGAGTAGAGGCCAGGCCTCAAAGATTTCAGCACACTCACTGAAAGTTTGCCCAAGATGATCAATTGAAAAGGGGACCTAAGTATGGAAACAATAAGGCACATTCTCAGGACATTAAAAACAACAGCAACAAAACAACAACAACCAAGGGGAACTAGGTTCTGCATTTTTTTCATATGTGAATAAATTAGTTTTCAGGACGCCTCTCTTCTGAATTGCAAATAACCCACAAGCGTTAGGTTGGAAACCAAAGTTTAACAATGGTGCTAAATCCTTCTTGCACATGAGAAAGGACACTTCCTGCTTTGGTCTGCACCATTCATACTATGTGCCCTACAAATAGGGTTGTCACCTTCAGTCGTTTTTTACTTGGAACGTCCATTTTGGCCTGTGGGCGTGTAAGGTAAAAAAAAAAAAACCACAGGTGGCAGCCCTACCCACAAAGCACCACACACAAATCAGTCCCATGGAATTGTGGGATTGGTAGCAGCAGCTGTGACAATACACGGGGCAAAATGGACAGCAGAGGAAGCAACACGTACAAATGATAAGGGACAATAGTTATCTCTGGCAGGAAATTACAAATGTGGAAGAAAAGACTTGTATGAATGCAACCCTGGGCAAGCCTTAACAAAACCTTGCTATAACACAAATTCTGGTATAATACATTAGTGATCATGATTCCCAATGGGTTTTACTGTTGTAACACAAATAGATACTGTTTTTCAATTACATTCCAAGTGGGTGCATTCCCTAAGATGAGAAGGGCAGGCACCCCTCTTTCTTATCTCCTCTCCCCACTCCCCTCACATGAGCCCCTTTGATACGTATAGGAAGGAAGGCACATTAGGAGTTTATTAAAAGATCCCCGCCAGGAAGAAAGCCCTATTATGTTTGTATTCCTTAAGGGAATGGCTGGACTCCATCAGAAGGGAGGAGACTGTTGTTTAAAAAGAAGGCTTGCAAAATGCTAATGGAGTCAGTTCCTTTTCAAGGACCGGACCAGAGCATGTTAGGTTGCTTGACCCAGGTGTAAAATGCTCTGTCTGGTCCATGATAAGATAAGAAGCTGATGCTACCTGCCTGGCTTGTATTGAAACAAACCCTTCCCTATTCCCTGACTGAGTCCACTCATTCTTCAGAATGTAGAATTATTACGGCTTTCTTCCTAGCTGGGAACTTTTGATAAGCTATTAATGTGCCTGCTGCTGCTTCCCCCTCATCTTGTGCAATGGGCCCACAGTAACTGGTCAGTGCTTAAAATAGAAACTTTTAATATCCTCGTTGCAATGAAAATTTAGATATAACATGGTCCTAATTGTGGGTCCCAAATAGCTCATCATGACAAGGTTATATTATACGTGCTCAGTTTTATAACAGCATGGGTGGTGGTTGTGCTCATGAAAAGATGGATGTACAGACAGATACTAAAAGGATGTCCATACAGATCCTGATTATGTCATGAAGTTAAAAAGTCATTTTCCTTACTAGAGTGCCTCTTTTTTGTTTTCCTTAGGAAACTCTTAACGCAGTCCAGACTTCAGTATCATACAAGACAATTTTAGTATAGCTTTGGTGGCCAGCTCTAATTGAAGATGCAATATTGTTTATGAAGTCACCGCTGTATAATTGAGGAATAATAAAATTCTCCTTGGAAAGGGTTTTTCGTACTAAGCTCTTGCATGAAAACTACTTGGATGGTAGATATTTTTAAGTAGTATTGCTTGCACTGCTTTAATTACTACTTGACTTCTAAAGTGTCCTTAAAACAATCACAAACATGAGGTTAAGATTTAGCAAGAGCTCAGAAGATCCATTTTCAGCTCCTGGCTCTTCCCATGTGACTGGCAAATTTACATAACCTCTCTGGCCAGGATCCACAAACCACTTACTCTGGAATATTAATTAATTATTTATTATTATTATTATTTATTATCTTATTAATTTATATAGCACCAGCAGTGTATTTAGCACCTACAATCCATAGTTATAGACAGGTCCCTACCCCAAGGGGCTTACAATCTAAGAGAGACAAGGGCCTAGTTGAAGTCTGTGCGGCCTATGGGGCTACTCCAGAGTAAGCAGTTTGTGAATTGCAGCCTTTGTGCTCCCCCACCCAGTGGGAAATGGGAATAATAATAATTCTCCCATTCTACCCTGCATTGCCAGTTTATAGTCTCTGGATTAAATGGTTTGAGGATGTCCGTCACCCTTAGATCCTGGTAAGCTATGTGGGGAAGGGTCTGACAGAGAGATGTAAAAGAGCCTGAGTATAAATGATAATCAGATCTTATGAGTTTTGTTACCACATGTTTTATTCTCCTGTCTTTCATATCAGTTTGTCATCATTTTAGCTCCATTGACATCACTACAGTTATTCTGGGTTTACAATAGTACGGAAGCAGCATGAAACCCAACTGTGCTGCAGTGTTTTCATTATATTACTGTGCTTGTCCCATGAACCCTGGAAGGAGGGCTTGATTTGTATCAGAGCTTGCCATGGTCCAGCCCCCAAACCTTTTTTCATTACAAGGTCCATGTAAAATTTATGCTTTTGTGAAATTTAGGCTTGGCAGCAGCCAGATAAAATACAACCCAATGAGCTGACAGAGGGAAGATGGCTCTGGCTTGCCCCCCTATTTCTTCCCACCCATCCTTCTCTCCTCTTCTTCTCTTGGGAATTTTGGAAAACCCCACAAAATGAAGGTGCTGGGAACAGGAGCTATGTCCTGGGCTTCCTTGGCTGAATTTCTCTGAGGCTGTTCTGGACTCAAGCCCCATAGCACCTTTTACCAGCTCTGTGGTGCCTAGCAGAATGTGTGCACACCCCATCAAATTTACTCGTCCTGGGATCAGCAGGGAAGCTTCTCCAGACCCTCTGAACACTCCTCATGCTTTCCAAAGTCAAGGGATAGGACTTCCAGGATGCGCTTGAGCCCCAGCACCTCTAATATTATGAATGGAGCACTGCCTGGCAGGTGAATGGAGCCCCAGCACCTCTAATTTTATGAATGGAGCACTGCCTGGCAGGTGAATGGAGCCCCAGCACCTCTAATTTTATGAATGGAGCACTGCCTGGCAGGTGAATGGAGCTCCAGCACCTCTAATTTTATGAATGGAGCACTGCCTGGCAGGTGAATGGAGCCCCAGCACCTCTAATTTTATGAATGGAGCACTGCCTGGCAGGTGAATGGAGCCCCAGCACCTCTAATTTTATGAATGGAGCACTGCCTGGCAGGTGAATGGAGCTCCAGCACCTCTAATTTTATGAATGGAGCACTGCCTGGCAGGTGAATGGATCCCCAGCACCTCTGCTTTTATGAATTAAGCATGGCCTGGAATGAACGGCCTTTGAAAGCCTTAGCATCTTCTCTCACAGGAAGTCTTGTGCACAGGATCATTCCCTCTTCATAAAAATAACTAGTCTCTTGTGAACCAGGTTCTTCCCATACTGATCAAGGCCTGAGATTTTATTTATTTTTTAAAAAAAAATTTCAATAAACTAAACTAAGCTATGGGTTTGGGTCATTTTAGGCACTGCATTTCACAGCTGCATCAGTAATTTGTGTGGCCAGGTATGCTGTTTTGTAATGAAGTGTATTCATATTTGTATTTCAAAAATATTGCAAACGGGCCCACTAAGCAAGACAAATGAAGTAATGGACAATACATTTTAAAGCCTATTTTTGTATGCGATTCGCAAAGATGGAGTGACAAGTTGGCAAATGGCAGGTAATAATTATGGGGATTAGTCATGACACTGCTTTCATTATCGTGTCCCGCCATGCTCTGTGTATCCACTTGCTTAATTTTGGTATGCAGGTTCATGCACAGATTTTGAGGCTTGAATTTTCTCCTCCTCTGAGTCTATAGAGCCACCAACCACCGTCTGCAGAATCACCCCTGCAACAGGGGATTCTGCAGTAGAGAGTACTTGGGTTGCCTCTGTGTGTTGCAACGTACATGGTTAATCTCTGCAGGCCAGCTGGTAAAATAATGTCTGCAGAGCACCAGTCAGTCACCAACTCAGACCCAAGCTTATCATGGATTTCCATCATGTCGAAGGGACATAGTGCATTGGTTCTCTTTGTCATCATCAGTTTAGGTGAGAATCCCAGCAGTTTTGTGGTGAGATGATGCATAAAGAATACCTCACACACAGTTTTTCCCAACTCCTTCTCCAAATTCCAGTCTCCAAAGAGTTGGCCATCTAAGAGGGGCAGAAAAAGAAAAGGGGAGGCGACACTGTAGAGGTGATACTTCAGTCCCTTTCCCCTTTTTTTGCAAAATGCCACAACACAGCCCCGCTAGGTTTTTGTCACCTCTCCCCCAGGTGGAGGGGATGATCTGGGCCCGCACTGGATTTTCATTGAGGAATTCCCTGGTTCTGAAAGTGGGAGGAACCACAATTTTCTACAGAGCTAGTTCCTTTCTAAGGGCTTGTTATTTCAAGCAAGGGTAGTTACTTTGGAGTAACTACTTCCCTTTACTTCTTTTCCCACGCAGAGGGAAGCAGGAGCTAGATTAGCTCTTCCTATCCCCTGATCTCCTTGCTTGGGAACTTGCAGAGAAGTGTTAACAGGGGGAGCTACAGTAACAAGGAATCAATGAGACAGATAAGACACTGCATCTCTCTAGGGAAGGGAAACACAAAAGCAGAAAGAAGCAGAACTGATAGCTTCTGGAGAATGGGGTGGAGCTAATTATTACCACCCTCCAATACAGAAGATGCTGTCTCTGGGTAGGACCCTCCTTCCCCACTTTCATTCAACCTGTTTGGAAAAGTATGCTCGAGGGAACCAAGGGGCTGTTAAAGTAAGACAGGAGGTACTTCACTCCAATGAATAGGCTCATGTGAACAACTAGGGTTGCTGCCTTCTGGTCACTTTGACCCAGAAAAGGGTGAGGCAAATTGTCTTCTGCCTCTTTCTGACATGACCCCATTCCCTTTAGGGCATCATGATGATATGCAGTGCATGAAGCTGTGTTGGAAAAGTAGTGGGAGAGCATCTTCATCCCACACCCATTCCAACATGACCCTGCTCTGGCATCCTGGATAACCTGGGAAATAGAGGCTTCAGCTGGAGCCCAGAGACTCTGGGTCAAAAGCTTCTGGGTCAAACCTGGAGGGATGGTAATCCTGTGAAAAACTCCTGAGATTAATTAATGTGAGAGGAGAACAATGAATGTGCTCAGAGTTTTCAGCTCTTTGAAAACACTTGCTCCTACGGTGCTGGCGGGGGTAATCAGTGCATCCCTTCGGCAGGGTAGATTGCCCCCCGACCTCAAGGAGGCCATGGTGCGTCCCCTGCTGAAGAAGTCGACTCTGGATGTGGATGCACTCACCAGCTACCGGCCCATCTCTAACCTTCCCTTATTAGGGAAAGTTATTGAACGGGCAGTGACTCTGCAACTTCAGGTTCATCTGGATAGCATCAGTTTCCTTGACCCATTACAATCAGGGTTTCGCTCTGGCTATGGTACAGAGACGGCGTTGGTGGCCTTGGTGGCCTATCTCCACCGGGAGATGGATGCAGGACGTTCATCATTACTAGTCCTGCTAGATCTCTTGGCCACATTTGATATAGTGGACCATGGGCTGCTGCTGAGACGATTGCATGACCTGGGGGGTCTGGATGGGACTAAGGGTGGGACTACCGGATCTTCCAGTATCCGATAATGCCGGTACTGGGCGTACCGGCATTATCGGATTCAACCCGGTAATCCGGCCCGTTTCCCGGATTCCCGGTACCGGATTTATTTATTTTTTACATTGCAGCCATTCGAATGAATGGCCGCAATGTAAAAAAAAACCCACAAAAAACCCGTGTTTCCCTCCCTGAGTCCAGGCTGCGCAGGTGGAAGGGGGGACACCCCCACCCACCCTGCCCAGCCTGGATTTAAACAAAAAAATTCCCCTAAGTGTCCCCTACTG
>QEPC01005594.1:1465062-1540732 GCA_003113815.1 Sphenodon punctatus | reverse complement strand
GTTCAATAACCTTCCCTAAAAAGGGAAGATTAGAGATGGGTCGGTAGCTGGCGTGTGCGTACACATCCAAAGATGGCTTCTTCAGCAGGGGGCGCACCACAGCCTTCTGGAGACTGGGTGACAATCTCCCCTGCCGAAGGGACACGTTCACTACCCTCGCCAGCACCGTCCCCAAGGTCTCCCTGGAGGCTTTCACCAACCAGGACGGGCACGGATCTAGTTCACAACTAGTGACTCTGACAAATCCCACGACATTCACCGCATCAGCCGGCGTCACTTCCTGAAACTCATCCCAGAAAGATCGAACAGACAGTGCCTCTATAACCTCGTGCCCCTCTCTTACTGCTTCCAATCCGGTGTCAAAGTTACTCTGGATCTGAGCGATCTTGTCTGCAAAGTCGGTGGCAAACTCCTACCTTAGAGTGTGAATGCGCATTCTGGAACCCTCAATATGGGGGGTGGGTGTGAAACAGGTGTTCCAGAAACTAGATTAAGATGCAGAAGTTTCCACATAACAAGCGTGAATCATTCACACATGAGGAGGTGCGAATTTCAATTGTGGTTTTAATTGCCTCCTCATGGGATTTTTGTCTCATCTAAAAATGCTTTTTGACTCCCAGAAGCTAGACGTGTGCTCCACATTCCATTTTGCTGTATCCTGAGCTTTGGCATATATCAGGAAGGGACAAAGTTCCCAACCCCAAGAGCCAACATACCAAAATCTTAATGTGCCCAAGAGCCATAAAACACACATGCATGCACATGCACACATATCTCCCCTGCTTTGTGATTGGCTATTTGAGCCAGTGCTCTGTGGTCCTGGCTGCTGAGATTCTGAGGAGCAGCTGCGATTCTGCTGTTGAGACTCGGACACAATGGAGGCAGATGCAGGTTCAGTGCTGGCTAAGAGTCTCATTTGTATTGCCCAAGAGTTGCATGCAGCTCCTGAACTACAGTTTGCACATTTCTGGCATATAGCATCTTGAAGTCCCTTCCACTCCACTCCATTCTATTATATCATCTATTCACTTCCTGCACAGTTTCCCTCTTTGACTACTGCCCTTTACCAGACCAAAGAACACAGTTCTTGGCAATCAATTGCTCTTCATCCAAGCAGCCCTATCCACAGGTGTTTGTGAGAACAAAAACAGGCCGAATTTACAGGTAACATTTGCATTGCTTCCTTTTTCATTCCTCACCACAGAAAGTGCCTCACTACTTAGGGAGCTGCTTAAGACTTCGCTGCTCCAATGTAATTTTCTTGTCAGTGTTCCTGTTTTAAATTGGAAGCTCATGTGAAACTGCAACTTGTGGACCTTAAATCTCTATTTCAGTGTGGAAGCAAAAACAGCAGGCGCTTTATGCTGAATTACCGTGCTGTCATATCTGTGTCTCAAATTTAGAATTGATTTGCATTGCCTACAGTGGCCCCAGTTCTTGTCCGACAATGGTCAAAGGCCCTGATTCAATGCAACATGAGTATAATTGTAATAAACATGAGTAGTTCCATTGAAAGTCAATAGGACTACTCACATACCCAATATTATGCAATGTGTCCTTATGTATTTTGCTGATTTGGGATGAAAATCAGGAAGGTCAATGGTCTTAAACCTGGCTATACAAGAAGAGTTGGAGCCACTGGGTGCTTTTACATGAATCCAGGTCTCTGCTCCATCTCACACTCGGGCAGGTCATCTGTTTAAAGGTGGCCTGTCAGATGTGCAGGCGGAGTTGCGGCATTCCGTCACATGTGCAGGCAGAGCACTGCCAGTCCAGAGGTGGAGCAGTGATCCTACTACTCAGCGGACAGCTGCTGCAGCTCCCCTCCTGGTCAGGGGTTGCTCCAGGCAATGCAGTGGATCTGCAGGTGGCTGCCTACAGCAGTAGCTGATCCACCCGCAGCTCTATGGTGGAGGGCAAGAGTGGCACCACATAGGTGGATCATGGGCTGCGGCAGTGGTGGATCCATCTAAAATGGACCCAGTCACTGCTGTAAGTCGGCAGATGTGGGGGTGCACCCCACATCTGTCTAAAGACACCCATTGTGACAAACTGCCAGATGCTGCCTCAAACACTGTTCTGAAGTATTTTAACAATATTGGTACACAGAGAAATGCAAGGAGTCTGCTTCCTTGTAGCCTTTCACACAACATCCATGAACAAAGCTGAGTTTCGGAAAAGACTCGCTAGGAATTCAAACCTCTATCTTTATACCATTAGACACACAGGACATAACTGAACCTTGTTTACCTGTCTCCAGGCTATACACAAATAGAGCATTCAGATTCAAGTGTTAACTACCAAGATGATTAATGTGTCTGGACATGTGTTAGGACCATGGTGGGTCACCATATCCTGTAGGTGTGAAGTTGAGGCTAGACTAGGTAAGAACATAAGTAGTGCCATACTGGGTCAGACCAATGGTCCCTCAAGCCCAGTATCCTGTTTCCGACAATCTCTTTCTCTTGGGAGAAGTACCCAACAGGTCACAATGGGAAATCCATTCTCTGTTGTTCCAGGCCCCAGCAATAAGAAGAATACATCTCCAAAACTTACTTGGCTAACAGCCATTAATGGACCTATCCTCCAAGAACTTATCCAATCCCTTTTTAAAACTAGCGACACTAATGGCCTTGACCGCTTCCTCTGGGAGTAAACGCCACAAGTTAATTTTGCACTGAGTGAAAAAAATACTTTCTCTTATTTGTTTTAAATCTGTTGCCAGGTAGTAGAAGAGTTTAGGGCGTTTCCTTAGGAGGGCAACTCTGGGTGTTAAAAGATGAGAGATTAGCCCGCTGGAGTTCAGGGTTTCTCGATGGAGCCCCTACCCAGATAACGCTTACAGGTTCCGTGCAAGAAACCAGACAGACGGGCAGACGTTCTTCTCTGCCACGCTCTCCCTCCACCACCGAGACACAGTCACTCCCCAGCTCCAGGCTGTCCACCCAGGACTTTGTGGCCCTGACAGACCTGCATGTGTGCATAGGCTGCGTGCACCCAAACAGGTGGGAGGTGGCCGTGTGGGCACATATTTATTTATATATATTTTATTTATAAACTTCTACCCTGCCCCTCCTGCCATGCAGCTCGGGGCGGCTTCCAGCATTTTAAAATACAATAAAAACAGTTTAAAAATAATCATAAATATTGTAAAAATAATTAACAATTATACTGCTATAAAAACCAAAAATAATTTTTGGTTTTGATAGCAGTATAAAAACCAAAAATAGGTGGGGGAACTATATAAGCCCACATCAGCCAGAATTCCCCTGCATGGCAGGCTCCACATTTGTGAGGAGGATGCCATGAGTGGGGGCTGCTAGGTGGTTGGGTGTGGTAGGCATGGGCGAACATCTCATAGTCATTTAACAGATGGGCAGGTGGCCACCGATTCAGTGTTGGCTAATCTGGGCTACTGTCTTGTCTGTTTTCACCCTCTGTGACTAAATAGCTATATAGCTTTTTTTTCCCGCCAAATGTCAGGGCCCTGTCAGGGAATGTCAGGGTCATGGCATTTCGAGCCCTGACATTAGGAGAAAGAAATGTTGTTGGATGCAGCTGATGATGCTTTCAGCCCTGCACCCATGTGTACAACTCGACATAAGTTTCCCAGCCGGGAGATTCCCCACCAGGAGAATCGCTGTCTGGTATAACGTGGGTAAGTGGTCTAACTCTGCCAAGAGCAGACAGGATAAGGCAGGATGAAGGCAGTATTTCAATAAGGCTTCTGTGCATTGGCTCCTTCCTCTCAAATCCTGTAACTGATGTACATCCTGCAGCCCCTAAATATGAGCAGTAAGAACTATATTCAGGCTGCGTACTTGGCATGGATGTTTTTAAACGATCAATACAGATGTTCATTTAAGTCATGTCAGTTGAGAGAGAATAAATTATTGTTGTGCTTCAGATGACTTACTGTTACAACAAGCGAGGCAGCATGAGAACAATCATACAATATTTTTAGAATTGCTCAGTGCATTATGTTTTGTGGTGCTTCACTTGTGATGCAGCTTTAGTTACCAGGTCCTTTCTAACTCGGCTATATAGATGCATATATTCCATCCAATAAAGCATTTTATACTCCCCTTTTGGTGTTGGTGGGAACAGAGGGTGTTTTCAGTCAAGTGCCTCCCCACCCAGTACCCAGTGTGCTTATGTGAAAACCGCACTGGTAACCAATAGTTAACCAGTGAATACTGGGTGGGTAATGCACTTGTCTGAAAACACCCAGAGTTAAGCCCGTGCTAAACACTTTTGGAAGCCCCACCCTAACGCTGACCTCCTAGCAGACTTCTGGAAAGGGAATGCTATGTTTTTTAGTTTGCAGCACTGAGAGTGAATGCATTTTCCACTGCACTAGATTTGTGCGGACTCTATTACAGCTGAAATCAAGATAGGCTGAGTACTGAAATCGTTTTGCTTCCACTGGTGACTGTTAGTTCAGGTTAAAACCATAGGAACATAAGAAGTGCCATACTGGGTCAGACCAATGGTCCATCAAGCCCAACACCTGTCTCTGATGGTGGCCAATCTCAGTCTCTTGGAAGAAGTACCCAACAGGTCTCAATGGGGCGATCCATTTCCTGTTCTTAACTTCCAGCTCCTGACAGTAAGAGGTTACAAGCCTACCATTGGCTAATAGCTGCTAATGGACCTATCCTCCAGAAACTTGTCCAATCCTGTTTTAAACCCAGCTATACTACTGGCCTTGACCACATCTTCCGGCAACAAATTCCACAACTTAATTTTGTGTTGAGTGAAAAAAATACTTTATCTGTTTTAAATCTGCTACTTGCTAGTTTCATGGTGTCCCCTAGTTCTATTGCTATTTGAGATGATGAATAACCATTCCCTATTTACTTGTTCCACAGGACTTATTATTTTATAAACTTCTATCATATCCCTTCTCAGACAGCTCTTCTCCAGGCTGAAGATCCCTAACCTACCTAGCCTCTCTTCATAGGGGAGCTGTTCCATACCCTTTATCATTTTTGTTGCCCTACTCTGTACCTTCCTCTATTTCAACAATATCTTTTTTGAGATGGGGCAACCAGAACTGTACACAATACTCAAGATGTGGTTGCACCAGAGATTTATATGATGGCATTATTATATTTTTAGTTTTATTCTCTATCCCTTTATGAATAATTACTATTATTATTATTATTATAAACATTTATATAGCGCCAGTAGTGTGACCTGGTGCTGTACAGAACATAGAAATAGATGCGGTTCCTGCCTGTGGCTTACAATCTAAAAGACAAGGAGGGGGAGACAGGGAGAGGGGACAGTGGGAGAGACAGGGGAGAAGACTAACAAACATTCAGGTGGATGCGAAGTCTCAGGTGCGTGTGCTTGGCTTGGTTACAATCAGGTTGGTTGCAGCAGTCTGCAGAGGAGAGCAGACAGTAAGTATATGGGAACGACTAGCAGGCACTGGGAAAGGCGGCGAGGAAAAAGTGGGTCTTGAGTAGGGATTTAAAGGAGTGGAGGGAGGGGGCAAGGCAGATGTGGGCAGGGAGGGAGTTCCAGGCATGGGGGGCCGTGAGGGAGAAGGGTCGAAGGCGGTTAGGTGAGCAGGAGAAACAAGAGAGAGTGAGGGAGGGGACAGCAGAAGAGCGGAGAGCGCGTGTAGGAGTGCGTAGGGAGATTAGGTCCGAGAGGTAAGGGGGAGCTTGGTTGTGGATATTTTTAAATTCACCCCTTATTCTCTAATCTATTTTTGCTTTGTTCTGTAGCAGTGCATTCACACAGTTGCTGATTCCCCTGATTTTTTTACCTATGAGAATTTCAGGATCAAACCCTAAGGGGTGGCAACCCTGTGCATTTCAATGGCCCTACCTTTTGGTGGGGATTTCACATGATTCTCTCTCTCTCAAAGAGTATAGGGGATCCCCCACAGATTGAGAGAGAGAGAGTATTGTGTGAGTGTGCCAGAAAATTCATTACAACTACTATAACTCCTCTGATCTAGACCTCCCCTATCCAAATATTTCTCTATTCTGGACATCCTTGAAGTGTCCCTCTGTTTTCACAGAACATAAATTATGTCAGGACTAGAGAAATGCTGACAGTGCCCATCATCTGTTCATCATTAAATCCGAATGCCCCTGCACCCCCGTCCCATCCCTGCCACAATCACCACCACCATCCAGCCTCCTCTCGTAGAAAAATAAATAACTTCCCCTGCATGTATGGATAGCTGATACATAGCACATTCAAGATGCTTTACAATCTTTATCTAGTGCCCCTCACAACATTGTGAGGTAGGTCATTATTATTCCCATTTTAGAGATGTGGAACTGAAGCTGAGAGAGTGACTTGCCCAAAACTATGCAGCAACTTCATAGTTAAGATGGGATTGGAATCCTGGTTTCCAAGGTCCAAGACCAGAAATCTTTCCACTAGACTACATCTGGTGCTTGAGAAATCAAACTGTTTATGAGATAAAACAAATCATTGTGACGAAAGCTTGCATTAACATGACTACCTTTTCCTTCTTGCAGGCATGACTTAGGATCGGGATCCACATTTTTGAATATTTGGCTTTAATACTCCAACTGCCTTATTTCCTGCAGATCTTTATTGGAGAGATATCCATGTACTTCATCAAATCAACCAGAGAAACCCTGATTGTCCAGGAGAAAACGATTTTGACTGGAGAATGCTGTTACCTGAACCCATTACTTCGAAGAATTATTCGGTTTATAGGTAAGAAACAATAAACACAGTGAATTTTGCCCCTGCTTGCAAATAAAAAGGGAAGTCCCTGTGATCTACAAGCCCCAAATAATTAAGCTGAGAAATCTTTTCAGGCTTCTATCACTCTACAGGGATCGCACCCCCTCCCCAGGATTTCCAAAGCAATGGTTAAACTCTGCTGACTCATGCTGTGTATCCCATTTTGCTAAGTTGAACGCTTCTCCTGGACCCTTGAAGCAAGGTTCTACCCATCACATTTCTATCTAAACAGTTCTACCAATGATATTTCTCTATGCTGCTTTCAGTACTTACAAATCTTTACCCAGCCGCCCCTTCTCGTCCACATTTTTCTTTTCAAATACAATATTTTATTTATTTAAATTTTTATCCTGCCCTTCCTTCAATCAGGGCGGCAGAGCATCAGTAGCACCACTGTGGAGCATTCAGCTAAGCTGAGCCCAAATAAAAGACATGCACCCTGCCTCAAGGGTAATCATTTCATTTTCCGCTGGAGACTTTATAAAAAATAAATTGCTAAGAAGCTGGAGAAGAAACGCAGCTTTCCATCCCTTTGAAGAAATCCTTTGGCAGCAGCTATTTTTGGTTCGCAAAGTTCACTTAATTCAAAAGTTCACTTACCAGCCATCATTGATAAACATCCCCCAGTTATATCAAATTGGGACACCACGTGAGAGCTAGCTTTTGATTCAACAGCATGCCGACACCACGGAATAAACATCCCTCTTGGGATCCTGCTTGGGCAGCCAACCACTAGTATCTTGCATCCAAGTGTGTGGGGGAAGAAGAGCTTCTTGCAGATTTACTCCTGCCTGGTGTAGGTGAGTGGGGTGTAAGAAAGCAGCGTGGGGAACCGGTGCACTCTATTACTTTTTACTTGATGCCCTACTCATTGAGCCCACCGTGCTGGGAACCAGGGGGAATAGGCCTGTACGGCTAATACAGGCCAGTAGTAATTACTTTCCCTCTGTAACTATATAAGTTGAACACTGACGCTTTAAGAGGGTTCAAGATGCCGCACAATCCTGCTACTGGTTTCTCTGTGCACTCATTAATTAGTGTGAATGTGCCCTGAAACTCATTCATGCCCTTCCCCCTTTCAAACTCACCACTTGGCTCTGGATTTGCCTTGTTCTTCAGCTGCTGATTTTCCCCGCATTTCATACAACTCTCAGAGCATGGGTTTGTGCCCCTCTCTGCTGTAAAAGAGTGTTGTCCTGGGAAGGCTGAGAGCTTCGAAGCAAACTACTATTGTGTATGTGCATGATTGGGGTGATGGCTGTGGAGTGCTGCTGCTGCCATGGAGCAGGTTTGCAGCGGGCTTGGGCCCCCAGGATCTGGGTGGGGTCCCCTCCCCAGCTGTGAGCAGCGGACAGGTCAAGGCAGTATTGCTGTGGCGTCACTGCACCCCAGGCTTGGTCCTCTCTCCCAAGACCCCCGCCACCCTTCAGAACCTACCACCCTAGGCCCATGACAGTCTCTTGGGCCTGACCTAAATCCAGCCCTGGTCCCTGTGCCCTTCCCTAATACAGACATTGTGACTGCTCCGGCAGCATATAGGGGAGTAACGGTAAATGGCTGCCTGCTCTTTCCCCCATGCTGAAAAACATCCCCAAGCAGGAGAGTCCTGAGTCCTGTGTCCTGTGTGATTCAGACTTGCTTTCTCTGTCTGCTTGTGAAAATAAAAGAACCAGGGACCTTTAATTCAAAATAAAATACCCTTGAACTTCAGCTTGCCTCTAGGGATATATTGATGGGTTGTAAACGGCCATTAACAGAGAGCAGGAGACGAGACTGCACTTGGGCACTCCATGCTGGCTTGCTGTTTGGCGTACCCAGCATGTTGCAGTGGACTAATCAAATCTTTTTGCCAGTCTGGTCAAAACTAAAAGAGCTTGGGCCAGTGTGACTAAATGCTCGGGCCACAATCCACACACCACCTACTCTGGGGTAAGTGATGTGTTGATCACAGTCTTGCTGTATGACTAGAGGCACTTCTCTGTAGCCTTTGCTTTGATTAGTTTTATTCCAAAGCAATGAGCATTGCCTCTATTGTTTCTCCTTCTGAAAAGGAATTATACTGTGTCTGGAGAACAATGGTGCCCCGGAGAATAGTCAAATATTAACTTTGTTGAAGAAATCAAACTGAGCTCTGCAATTTTATTTATTTTCCAAGGGGAGAAAAAGTTAACCTTGTTCTAAGTGCTGATTGCGGCTCAAAGTACAATACTTTGTTTTATCTTGGATGGTAGAATCACAGGGCTGGGAAAGACCTCGAGGATCATGAAGTCCAGCCTCCTGTGCTAAGGCAGAATTAACTCGGGTTCAGCCATACCCCCAAAATATTTATCCAGCCTCCTATTAAACTCCAAGGAACGAGATTGTACAACCTCCCTTCGCAACTTGTTCCATTGCCCAACAGTTCATATAGTTAGGAAGTTCTTCCTTATATTGAACCTAAATCTGCTTTTCTGCAATTGCTTCTTGTCCTCCTCTCAGTGGCAAAGAAAATCAATTGTTCTCCTTCTGGTTTACGACAGCATTTTAAGTTTTATTTGAAACTTCTATCATGTCCCCCGCTTCCCTATGCCAGACACACACAGCTTCCAAAACTTTCCTTCCTCTGACTTCTGTTCTAAAACTTTTATTGTCTTCGTCGATCTTCTCTGGATCCTCTCTAGTTAGTCCATGTTCTTTTTAAAAGTGATGTCCCTAACTGGGCACAATACAACATCTAAAGTTGAGGAGAACAGTATTATTACTCTGTGTGTCTTGGATACAATAAGAACATAACTGCCCGTGGCAGGGCTGTGCCACAAAATGCCGCCTGCCAGGTAATTCAAGACAAGATGGCCACCAAACAGGAAATTGGAATGTTTGGGGCGTGGCCTGATGCATAAAAAGAGAGGAAGCAGAGGGCAGGCTGCTCTGGACTACAGAAGAGTGCACATTGTGGCTAGAGGCTTCCTGGAAGAAACCTGCAGGAAGGAGACCTTGAAGCTGGAAATGAGTTGCTGATAACCAGTTAGGGGACTGTTGCCTGGCTAGGCTTAGCTTATACTAGAGTAGCGACTGTAAGTTGATGGACTGCGTCTGGCTGGAGGCTTGGTGTTTGGCATGGGACTTTGTACGTTGAGTATGAATAAACTCTGTTGATGCGGAACCCCTGGAGTGACATCCTGCTTTGGGCCTGATCCTGCAAAGACTCACCCACAATGAAGGTGGGACCTGCTACAGTGCCATTTACTGCATCAGGCCAGTGGTCCTTCCAGTCCAGCATCCTGTCTCTTACAGTGACCATCTTCAGTTGCTTCAGGTGCATTACAGGTACACTGTAAGGTACACTTCATAATGGTATGCTCTGTTCCCTGGTATTCACTTTCAGTTCCTGACAGTCAGTGGTTACATTCCCCGACCAACTTGGCTAATAGCCAGTTAGGGACCTATCTTCTAGGAATTTATCCAGTCCTTTCTAAAACCCATTTATACAACCAGCCTGCACAACATCTTCTGCCACCAGGTTCCACAAGTTAATTGTACACTGAGTGAAAAGGTGCTTCCTTTTTATTTGTTTTACATCTCCTGACAGTTAGTTTTCAAGAGTATCCCCTAACAATAGTATTATTTATTTGTTTGTTTATTTTACACCCCACCCCTTCTGCAAGCAGCTTGGGGCAGCTTACAATTTAAAACAAAAATATAAAACGTAAAAAATATAAATATAAAACTGCTTTAGGGAGAAGCCATAAAAATATAAACATAAAACAACAACCCCCTCCCTAACCCTCAAACCCCACCCCCCACCCCCCATCCCAGAACAGCCAGGTTTTACAAATCCGTTGGAAAAGTCAGCAGGTCTGGGGCCAGATGAGCCTCCTCCAGGAGGGAGTTCCACAGCTGAGGTGCAGCCACCGAGAACACCTTCTCCATAGTGGCCCCCTGATTTACTCAGGGGACCTCTAAGAAGGCGTCCCCAGCGGACCGCAGGGGACGATCAAAGACCTGGGGAGTGAGGCAGTCCCGCAGATAGGTTGAGCCGAGACTCTGTATTAGAGAGGACAAATAATAGCTTCCTATTTATTTCCACTAATCCAGGGGTGGGGAACCTTCAGCCTGTGGCTGTTTGACATTTGGCCCCTTTCCAGTTCCTGGATCTGGCCCGTGGATCCAATCCTACCTTCAAGCATTAAAAGAGCAAGCTCTGGGGAAATGAGGGCAGATGACAGAATGTCCTCAAGGATAGGGTATGGAGCCATGACATAGATTCGTGCTCTGAACCCTCCCTACCCTTCCACCATCCCAGAGGTGTAGCTAGGTTGGAACAGGCCGTGGGCAGAAGATAGAATGCCACACACACACACACCCCCACGCCTTCCTCCCTGTAACAAGCTATACCACTGCATTAGGAAGCATGGGTCCCTCAGGCTTGGGGGCCCAAGTACAAATACACTACTTGTCCCTATTATTGCTACGCCCTTCCCCATCTTGAGCACACTCCTTGAGCACCTCCCATCAACTCCTTTCTGGCCCATGGAGCTTGTACTCATTCCCAAAGTGGCCCACAGCAGGAGGGAAGAAGTTTTCCCATCTGTGCCCTAATGCAACCCCAAGTGCCTTTTTCCTCTTAGGACGTTTTTAAATGAATCACGGTGGGTGTGCACCCGTTCCCACACCCGTCTCCACCCACGGAGCATCAGGCATTGGAGCCCATTGCTCCGTGTGTGGGTGGAGACGTGTGTAGCGCAGGAGCATGCACGCATCCCCACCTGTCCCCCACGGCATTCACACAGGCACCTCTGTCCATCTCCACACAACGAAACTGCCTGGAGATGGGTGGGGGCATCTCGTGTGAAAAAGTCCTTAGCAATGGCATCACGCTGCTGACTCCTATTCAACCTATAACCCCCAAATCCTTCTCAGTAATGTTACTGCCCAGCTAGTTGTCACCTTTTTAAAAAAAAATCTGCATGTGTTTTTCCTTACCCTAGGTGTGCAATACATAGTGAATAAATGTTTATTTAAATTTTTTTTTTTAAAGTAACAACAAAACCTATCCTCTTTTCTGTGTACAACTCAAGGCTAAGGTTTTCAGCTCCAACGCCGGCTGAAAACCAGAGGAGAAAAACATTTAATAAATTATGTGCAAAATAATCTTCTCATTGAAATTCAGGACTTTGATGGAAAAATGCAATCAACATGTTGAGTAAGTGTGGCTGCTGTAGCAGCTGGAGGTCCACTCAGCTGGGAATTCTGTCCTTTTTATCGCAGCCATTTATATGATGGAACAAACTAGAGTCACAGGGTGTCTCCACAGAGACACCTGCCCCGCCTCACCCCCAGGTGGGCTGTCTGTTTAAAGGCGGCCCACCAGATGTGGAGGCGGAGCAGAGGTGAGGCAGACCGTCCCTGCTCCAGGACTGCCCTGCCATTGGTACTCTGGAACATCCTGGAGCACCGCTAGCAAAGCAGGCAGGCCAGCCCCCCGGGGCAGTGACCAGAGGTGGGGCTGCTGGCCGTCTTTTCGGTGGACAGCTGCTGCAGCCTTGCTCTCAGCCGGGGATTGCCCTGGCAACACCATAGCCTGCAACACTATGGTGTGGGGGAAGGGTTCCATGCGGACAGATTGTGGACCCTGGCGCTCAGGCCACTGGAGCCGTTTAAAACAGATCCGGGCACGGCTGCAAGTGGGCAGATGCGGGGGTGCAACCCCCAGACTTGCTCTGGGGTTGTGTGCCACCACGTCCATGTGAATGTACCCACAGTGTCATGAAAGCTTAAATGTGGTTGATATCTGGAAATGTCTGTTAAGTTAAAAGAGAGTGTGGCTGCCATATGGGTCCCAAATGTAAGAAATGGGGACAAAGTAGTTCATATTATATCTTTTTATTGGATCAACGTCTGTTGGTGGGAGTGTACAAAGCTTGGGGTCACAGAGGACCCTTTTTCAGGCATGTAAAAAGCCAGAACCAGTGAAACATTAAGGTCCTCAACAGATGAAAAGCAATGAAACTTCATGTGTATCAGAGAGATCCATATTATCTTCCTCCCAGCATACCTCTCAACCCCTGAATTCTGAAATGGGGAAGAGGGACACTCAAAATGAGGGGCATAATTTGCATATGTGTAGCACAGAGTGTTTAGGTAAATTTGTGTCATTTTAAATAAGGAATTGTCTAATTTTGAGGCTAGGATGAAAAAATAAACTTTTTTTAAAAGCAGTCTCAAATAAATGAAAGGACTCGCATATCCATAGAACCCTTGTTGACTCAATTTTTCCCATTGCTGCCAAATAGTGAAGCACGGGTCCCTGCTCAAAAGCCAGAATTAAACCCTGGTCCTTTCAGTATTTGGCCTTTGTGTGGGGGGGGGAGTGGTGTGCGCTGCAGTAGCGTGGGCAGTGTGTGTGGGCCCGTGCATTCCCACTTATGGAGCAATCGCCGTTTTGGCCAATTGCTCTGTGATTGGGTGCATGTGTGTTTCGTGGAAGTGCGCGCACACGCACACCCACCCACTGTGGGATTTACATGGGCAGCACTCACTCGTGCTCACGCAGTGGATCTACATGGGCATGAGTGGGCCCGTCTCGTGTAAAACAAAAAGGCCAACATTTCAAAGCTCTATCACAGCACTTTTTCCAAATGTGCTCCTCCTCAGAGTTGTAGCTTGGGAAGAATGGGCCCTGGTGCAAAAGATGGAATGCCCCCGCCCCCACAGCTGCTCTAAGGAGTGCAGGGTCCCCAGGCTTGTTGTGGGCCACTCTGCAGCTGCACTGTCTGTCCCTATAATAGCTATGCTCTATGTCTTTGCCTCTCCTTCCCTCTCTTTCAAATCACCAAATGTGGGATTTTGCAGCAAATGTCCAGAGCTGTGGGAGGGAAATCCCTACTAAATCTGGGACATCCCCCACAGTGTAAGACACTTGAAACCTCTGGCTCCCAAGACTTAAAAGGAAAGTCCATCTTGCCTAATCTTTGTGAGTGTCGTTATTTTTGGATCTAGAGTCATGGCCATGTTTACACAGAATACAATTCTGGATTTCAATACTTTTCTCATTTCTGGATTTGCTGTAGCTGGCCAATTTTCAGAATACATATTTATAATAGCTCTTTCTGTTTCCCCTTACTGAATTCTAATCTGCACAAGGCCTTTCTCCGTTCTCTCAAAAGTCTATGGCAACTGTCTGTGCTACGCCAGGTTTCTCTAGTCTTCACCACTGGCCCCAAATAGCTTTCTGTCCTAGGACTTGGCCAAGGCAGAGATCTGTATGAGAATGAATCATAGAATTGTAAAGTTGCATGGGACCTCAAGGGACATCTGTTCTAACCCACAAATGAAGTGACTGACACTCAACCCAGACAAGAAACTATGTCTATAGCATCTCCAAAGGAAGCAGTTCCTACCCCCATTTTTAAGGGGATTTGTCAACTGTTCAACAGCTTCATTTTGATGGGATTTGCTCATCTGGAATTCCCCGAGGATGTCAGGAGCCAAAAGGACCCTTTTCTTCCATCTGTTGGATTTCAGCCATTTCTCTCACCTTACCAGAGCAATCCTTATTCTCTCTTGTTTGCTTAGTGTCTTTTAAGTGTAATTTTCTAGCATCTGTATCTTTTGAGAAAACCCATGTTCTGTAGACATTTCCCCTGTTTAAATTCTTAAGTTTTTACAACCTTACCTCTGGGTGACTGATCTTAATACTTGGGAATGTATCTTACTTGGATTTGTTTGAAATTTTTATGTTTTTTTATAAAAGTCTCTGTTTTTTTCATTATGTCACTCAGGAACCCAAACACCAATAAACAATGGCCTTTTCCAAATGAGATGCACCTACACATGCCCATGCAGTTGGTATGAGTGGGTGCCTGCTGTTTGAATGCCACGGCGGGTGGGTGGGCGTGTGTGCGTGTGCGCTCCCGCGAAACACACATGGAGCAATTGGCAAAAATGGTGGTTTCTCTGCGTGGGGATGCAGGGAGAATTGTTGTGTGCCCATGTGCACCAGCTCCCCCACACTATGTTGCGGCGTGCCCACAGACTGTCCCCATTTAAAAAGGGCCAATATATTGGGTTATTTTTTTTCTTATGACATAAAACACCATACCCTCATCATTGTGCTCAGTGGCATGAATGATCAAGCATTTCAGATTAATGTATTCACTGGTATTTTGCATCTGCAGAGTTGTAGGTACAATGGAGCCCTGATTGCTAACCCCACGTTCCACTGCAGTAATAGTAAACCAAACAAGCTGGCACTAGAAGTCTGGAAGTCTCTTGGCCACCAACCTATGTTGCTTCCAGTGAATCCTGACCCACCCAGGCCACCTTTCTTTGGTCCTAGGCTTTCCGCATCTCTTCAGACACCATCCGCCCATCATATGCAAGGTCTACCAGCAAACCGTTTTCCTTCTGGGCGGCCATCAAAGATCTTTCTAAGCGCTCTCTCCTCTTCCATTCTAACCATGCTCCTTGCCCAACTGAGATCCAGTAAGGCTGATGATAACCGGTTGATCAGATTGGCATCAAGCCACTTTACTAAATACTTGGCTGGTACGTCCTTGCCACGTTTGAATATCTGGGGAACACAAACATTAACAAATAATTGCTGTTTCATGTTTACTGTATTGCTGCATTGGAGTCCCCAGAGGGCACTGTGCAAGCAGAATGCCAGATGCCCTGGCCACTACACCACATGCACAGCTGAGGTTCTGAAAGCAAACAATAGCTCTAAATATACACAGAGCACAAATAGAGTTTCCTTTGTTTACATCTGCCTTTTACAGTCTTGCAGCATTGCATTTTCCAGGCTGCCAGAGTGACTTTATTTTTTTTTTTTAGTGTCTTATACTCTTTCACCATATTAACTTTCTAATCCCCTATGATTGTTATACCTCCATTGCCCCAATTCACCTCTCCAGTTTATTAGAACTGCAATACGCTACATGAATCTGTTGCAGACGGCTTGTACTTTATGACTGCATAATTTGTGCTAACAAATGTCATGTTCTAGCTTCCAACGACAGCTCAATTTACAGCATGGTGACGCTTAGCAGCGGGCAGCCAAATAATGAAATTAAGGCTTTATTTCAGGAAATAAAGGTTTACATGATTTATACATGCATGGAGCTTATTTTAATAGGGACGATAAACCAGCATGCTTCTGATCTCAACTCCCCTGTCAGCCAGAAACTATAGTTAACATGTATTTATGCTGATGTCTGGCTGGGCTCAGATATTTACTGTAAAACAATGCATACCCTTTTATCAAACTGCCAGCACTGAACAGGGATCAAATGGAATCTGTATCCATATTGTTATAAATACCATCCCTCAGCCATTGCATGGTCTCCCAGCACAATAGAAGTGCTACGTGATTCTTCTCTGAGAAACATCTGGGAACTCCGCAGCAGAGACACTGAAGAGGGAGCAGGAAGGGAAGGTGCACGTGGCCAATGGACACTGGCTGGCATTGGCCCTGATTCTGTACCTGGGTGGCAGTCAGGCCCTGTAGGAAGAGAGCTGTGAGGTGTGTGTTGGGAAGGTTATACCTGAGCCTGAAGTTGAATAAAGTTGAGTTCAAACCTGCTAGTACTGAGGGAGTAGTTTTGAAGTCCAGCTGTGCTATTACATTGGAGCTGCCAGTGATGCAGCTAGGGCCAGTCTCAGGGCAGGCCCCCCTGGCTAGTCTCCACATTGCCTCAGGTGAGAGAGGAGTCTAGGTGCTCCAGAGTGGCAGCAACTCAGGCATCCTGATCATAGAATTATTGGATTGGAAAGGACTCAGGGTCATCTCATCTAACCTTCTGCTCCAAGCAGGATTTTCTCATCTTGCAGCATCACAGATAGATGTCTTTGTCCAGATGGATTCTGAAAACTTCCAACGAGAGAGAACCCACAACCTCTCCGGACAACTTATTCCATTGCCCAACACTTTTTTACAATTAGGAGGTTTTTCCTCCTATCTAAGCAAAGTCTACATTGCTGCAATTTAAGGCCATTCCCTCTTGTTCTATTTCCTGTGGCAGTGGAGAATAAGTGTCCACCTTCTTTTTGGTGATATCCTTCCAGATACTCAAAACTGCTATCATGTTCCTCCACCCACTCTTATTCATCTTTTCTCCAGGCTAGACATACTCAATTCTTTCAGCATGTTGATGCAACAAGTTGGACTCAGAGAGGCCTCACATTTTTACCTTGGCTCTCGGGTTCCACAGATTCCAAGACCAACACCAGATGCAGCCAGTAAAATAATGAGGAGTTGATTATGATACCCATGAGTTACCATATCCCCGTGGACAAAATCTGTGAGAAACCGATGACAAAGATGAAGAGGAGGAGAAGGAGACAGCCAGATCCGTGAGCTATGTATAGCAAACAGATAGAGTGGAGCACTGTGGACCTGGAGAAGCTCCAAGCGAACAGACCGGAGAAGACACTCAACCATTCCTGTGGGTTTCAGTTGGAGTAGAATGAGGGACTTTCTCATCCTCTTTCATTAAGTTTGCTCTCCCTTTCCACAGGAGATAGGACAAGAAAGAATGGGCATAAATTACAGCAATGTAGATTTGGGCTCCAACACCATGCAGACACAACTTCTGTATCACTGCAACTTCTTCACCTTAGACAGCTGGGCTGGTCTCGCTGCAAGGCATCTAACCTCATAGGGTGATTTCAGACATTACGCGGTCCCGATTCACCACAGTGGATTCCCGGCGGGGGTGAACAGATTAACCACCCCCCGTGGTCAAGGAAAGCCCCGAACAGACATGACGGGAGCGGAACCACAGCAGGGAATCAGACCACCGGACCACGGCCCAGGGCAGTGCAACAGACATTACGCCGATCCGGGGCCGGGCAGTGGTCAAAACACCCGGAAGGCGCCGGGGCGACTCGTCCCGGCTGCTGTCATGTGCCCTTTAAATCTCCCTCACCGGTCTGTGTTGTTGCTGGTTGTCTGGCAGCGATGCTGCGTGCTTTGTCCCCGGCTGGGAATCATTGTCTTTGGTTCCGGCGGGTGGTTGCCATTCAGACATTACTTTTTTTTGTTTCCTGTTGGGAATCTCTTTGACCACACTTTTGGAGATGGTCCAGGCCGGAGCTCCGGAAGAGTGGTCGATTTTGACCCCATGTGGGTATTGACTGTGGTGAATATCTGGCGGCCGCCGAACAGACATGCAGGGCGCTTTGGCCCCACCACTGAATTGACTGTGGTTCACTGTGGTTGAGCGTGATCTCGTAATGTCTGAAATCACCCATAGTCACCAAAGCTGGTGGGGATTATTCCATCCATCCATAATTTTTTATTTGATCATGTTTATTATTCTTTATTGCCCACATGGGGAAAGAGACTTGGTAACTTGTAAATTCTGCTAGGTGTTTGGACTGAGCTCATTGATGGGTTCTCACCTTTTCAAGCCTAACCTTTCACATAGGGATAAGATCGTTCAGCAGTGAGGAATGGTTCTGCGGAACTTAAAAACTCGCGTACTGTCATCAACAGAAGTTGGTCCACTAAAAGATGTCTTTGGGGTTGATCCTAAGCCCCGTGAAGCATGTACGCGTGCACAACTCACCCCCCCTACCCACCACTATGGGAAGTATGGTGTGCACACAAGTCGCAGTTACGGGGATTTAGGATTGGTCCCTCAGTCTCTGTTGTTTCCACTGGATCAATGGATCTCAGTGGTTTCAAATTTGGATGCCCAACCCCTAGCATAGCAAGTGCTCTACAGAAGATTGTCTTAAAACTAAAATCTGGTTGTTTTTGTTGTTGTTGGGGAAAAAATAATCAGTGACAGGCTTCTCAATGAACACAGGACCTGACCTTTTATCTAACTTCCTAGCAGTGATCCTAAGCAAGATCAAAGCAAGGTCACGGTCACCTCTTTCCACAATGCATGTATCTAAAATGGGATTGGATTTGCTCATGTCTTTCTATAATTGAATTCTATGTACCTTCCATTAGCCATACAACAAGCTACTTCGATAGCAGATGAAATTCAAAGTGACAAGAACAGCAAGACCATTGCAGATTTCCAGGAAACATACTTTAAAGAGTCCCAGATATGAAACATATGGAAGCAATGCTTCTGATGTCATACAAACCTTTATCAGTTTTCTTATGGTGTTTTGGGTTTCCCCTGTAATACCAGACTCTTCCTCCAGCCCATAATTTCCTTCCCCTTTTCTTTTTTCTCTGCCTCCTCCATCTTTTCTCTCTCCAAGTTAAAATTGGCTTTAAAAGCGGGGGGAGGGACGGGGAGAGGAACCATTACAGTTGATGTGTCTTTGCTACTACGAGGGACTCCACAGTCTCTGGAAAGAAGAAGATATCCCTAGCACAGAGTACTCTGTCTGTTTTGCCTTCCTGGCCAATGTCAACAAACACATGAAGAACTGACGGTAAGGCTGACACAGAGACCTGATGCCAATTCATTGGTGGACAGAGCCCCTTTGTGCAAGGGGTGTTTTTAAGGGGCCCTTGCTACTGCCAGACTGACAGAAAGAGGTATTAGTGAAGCCATAAGAGTAACAACATAACCTCTGCCCCCATATCTCTAGAAGTGCAGGGGAAGGAAATTTATGGGGGACATTTCCCCTTCACTCCCACTATAATTATTCCCATGAGTACGACTGAGAATCGGGCCCTTCCCATCAGTTCAGCATTATTGTCACCCTCCTAGAATATCTAGGGACTCAACTCTAAATGCCCAGGGTCTCCAATTTTTAATGTTTTTATATAAAAATAATTATAGGGTCCTGAATGGAGGTACTGGGGCCATTTTCAGACGAACGCGGCGGCGCCCGCGCTTGTTTCTCAAAAAAGCCGGCAGCCCGTTCCACACGTGACGCTGCTGCCGAATACGCGCATGCGCTGGTGATGCGCATCCATTTCCGGATGCAAACTGACCGGGTCGGCGATCAAGGCTGGTCATACGCGGCCGGAAATGGAAGCGCATCACCCGTACATGCTCGTATTCGGCGGCAGCGTCACGTGTGGAACGGGCTGCCGGCTTTTTTGAAAACAAGCACGGGCGCCGCCGCGCTCGTCTAAAAACAGCCTAAGTCTGACCCTTGTGGGGACCTGATTTTTGTCTCCCATTGTGGTGTAAGCATAGTTGACTACATTGCTGTTCCCCTGTGTAGTTATGATCATTTCGTGGATTTTGCGGTTCTCCCTTAAGGCTGCAGTGATCATTTTCCACTAGTGACTCTTTTTAAAACCAGCTGTATTGCTCTGCATCAGCAAGATGCAGCCCGTTCAGACCTTCTGACCCAGGGCCCTAGGGCCATAAGGTGGAGGCATAAGACTGCAGAGCTGGCCTCCACTTTACTTGTATCTCTAGAGTTGTTCATTATTTGTCGCATCTCTAAGCCAATCACTGTGTGAACAGCCCACTGCTTAACCTCCCTCCTGTCTGCCCAAACACAGTTAAAAAAAAAAGAGTGCCTTCATTCCAGAGCTCCAATCAGAATTGTTGTTGTATGTTGTTCCCTTTGCTTTGACCAATCTGCAGTTGGATTGTAGATTTGTAAAGGAATCTGCATACCAGGAGTGCAGAGAAGATAAAGAAATGTGGTATTGTATCAGTATTACTTCTCGGGATTTGAAATTGACGGCAAAGCCGTAAACGGAATCACAAGGCACAGGCTGAGGCAGAACTCCACGTGGGCATCTTGGTGACAACTGACTCCACTCAGCACTGCAGTCTAGCATTGCCCCTTACTCCCCCCTCCCTTAAGGGCCTGAAAAGAGGGGTAGAACAAGCCAGAAGCAAGAGGACCTGCCCTGGGAGGTGTTTTTTCACAGTGCCCTGCCAAGCAGGCAATTGATTCTAATGGCTGTTGGATTCCCATTGTCTGCTGCTAGCCACACCTCCTGCCTGTGATGCTCTGGGTGCTCACGCTGGAGATTTCCCCACCTCACATCACAGCCAGCCCACTCCCAGAGCCCCAATCTGCCCAGGAGAAACACAGGCAAAGTAAATTAAGAATAAAATAGTGGGCGATGCAAACAGTGCAATAAACCCCCTGTTTTTGCAAATGCTGGCACAGCACTTAGCCCTGTGGAACTACCAGAGTACTCGCATTAAATAGCACAACTGAGCACGCACAGTATTACAGTGCTCTGTTCTTTGAGGCACTAGGTACTGGAAGGCATCTTCACTCACAGCTACTTCAACTGTTAGGCATTTCTTCCCCAAGAAGTAACTAGGAGAGAGGGGGGAGGGGAAAACCCAGGTAACATGCTGCCCTGACCTCCTAGTCCTGGGGCTGGGAAGGACTGTAGCCATCAATTATAACCATCAGAATACCATTCAGCAGCTTAATGCGTTTGTTTAGATGCAAGAGGTCAGGGCATGCTCCATGCAGCATGGGTGGGTCCAAAAAACTGTTTAGTTGGGTGTTGCCTTTTTAATCAAAGCTTTAGAATTTTAAAAACTTCATCTGATCCTGATGTGGCTTGTCACTTAGTGCTTTTTTTTATAGATGAACAGATTTTGACTATTTTATTTTCTGATCATAACAGATCATATGTGCCTCACCGGAAGGCTGCAGCCCTGTACTGCCCCAGATGGACCCCACCCTGCCCCCAGATTCCCTCTCTCCCCCACTCCCCACGTGGGATCCAGGGATGGATCTCCAGATCTGGGGGAGACAGGCTGGCTATAGGTCACGCCCTGCCCTGCCCGCACACAGCCTGAGCCCAGCTCCAGCCTGCATCAAGCACCCACCCCCTCCCAACACCGTCACCACAGCCAGGACCTGCTGGAACGGCAGGTGGCCTGGCCAGCTCCCCCCCCCCCCCCCCCCCCCCCGTACTAACTGGCAGTGTCTGTGGAGCAGGCAGGCAGGGGTAGAATTAGCAAAGCCAAGAGGAGGGGCAGCAAAGCCCAGTACAACAGGCAATAGTGAGGGGGAGCGGAGCCAGCTGTCCAGAGGGGGTAGAGCCTCCCCCAAAGCCCGGGGTGCAGCAAAAAGCCCTGGAGTGCAAAGCTAGGGTTACCATACCTCCCATTTAAAAGTGGATGCTTATGAAAAATACATGGTGCAGGATTGCATTGGGTCCAAAGCAGCCCTGCACCATGTATTTTTCATAAATGTCATCTTTTAAATGGGGAGGTATGGTAACCCTAAGCAAAACATGTGAGTGGGGGGCTGAATGGGGGCTGCACGGACCAAACCCAAACTGCAGCAGGCTAAGATCTCATTTGTTTTTACCACTTCTTCTTGTAAGAGTGGTAATGCCCAATTAACTGTTTGAGTTGTTTTGTATGCACTTGCCCTGGAGCAAGGTCTGCATTTGCTCAGCATTCTATTAATTCACTCCAAATGAAAGGTATATCCCATGATGCCCCACTGGCAGGTAAAAGCAGTCCTCCATGCTACCACTAAGGAACTGAATTACTACCATGGGATTACCAGCTACTGTTTTACTACACTACTGAGCAGTAAATAACTATTATTCAGTAGTAAAATGTTTGTGTATACAAGTCCTTAAGAGTGTGCTTAAAGGAGAGGAGAAGGACACAAGAATATTTTTAAGTCCTGCTAACTTTATTAAGTTCTTCCCTGAATTGGGATCTCATGCTAAATCCTTACTGAAGCCAATGGGATTTTTGCAGGATTGAGCCCCTGCTTTTCCATTGCTTTTGATTCTCTCTGAGAGGTTTTTGTTTGTTTGTTTGTTTGTTTTTTAAACACAGATTAGTAATTATTATGTATTATGTTTTAACCTTTTGCAGGAGTGTTTGCATTTGGACTTTTTGCCACTGACATATTTGTAAATGCCGGCCAGGTAGTGACTGGGAACTTGGCGCCCTATTTCCTGACGGTGTGTAAACCCAACTACACTGGGAGCGAGTGCCGGGCTCATCACCAGTTCATAAACAATGGGAACATCTGTACTGGTGATGTAGAGGTGATTGACAAGGCGAGGAGATCCTTTCCATCCAAACATGCGGCTTTGAGCATCTACTCAGCCCTATATGCCACAGTGAGTACATACAAGGTTTTCAACCCAAGTATCTAAGGTTATTTTTATGGCTATCTATCTTTACTTTAATATCAAAGCACCTCACAGTCCCTGATGTAGTTCTCCTAATGACTCCCAAATGTGTGTTAAAGGAGTTGCTATTATTGTCATTGTATACATGGGAAACTGAGAAACAGAGAGGCTACTTACTTTTAAAGGTACTTAGGTACCTAACTAGGTTTTGCAAATGGGTCTATAAGGGACTGGCCCAAAATCACATAGAAAATATGTGCCAAACTCCTCAATAGAACCTGCAACTGTTAGTTCCAAGGCTACTAGTCTGACTCCTAGCTAGCCCTGGAACATCCTTTCTCTGCTTTGTTGTCTTCTCTGCAGCATGGAACATAGCTCACTTCCTTTTGTCTCCTGGGTCTGTCAACCCACTTAATTTTCTGCCATCACAGGGGCCTCTGGCACTGGTGTTTCTTGGTCCCCCATGCTCTCTGCTTGTGGCTCACTGTAATATAATTTTCTGATGGCTATGTCTGGTTGGCATTTTGTTTGGATGTGGTAGCGTGGGACTTAGAGACCTGTCATGTACAAGGGCTCGGACTAGATGTTCTAGTGGTCACTTCCGACCTTGGACCTTATCACACTGACCCCTGAATGCTTACTTTCTTAATGGGAGTCTTATCTGTTGACACCCAAGCACCCCATTTAAGTAAATGGACTTTCACCAACCTTGGGGCCAGATTTTCAAAAGACCTCAGCCCTCACAAACAGGGCCAGATTTCCCAAAGAGTTCAGTAAAGATTTAAGTCTGTGGGTGTCTCTCTCCATACATAATGTGTCCTGGTGCTGCAACCACCAAACACGGGCCAAGCATTATGTCTGGCCAGTAGCCAATCAAACCAAGGGGCTACCCATAGAGACTGAACACAGGTCTGCACAGATTTGTTCCCCAGAACAAATCTGAGGAACTCCTCGGCAAACCTACAGAGCCGCTGAAAATATGGCATAGAAGCAACGTCAGGTCACAGCCACCTCCCTGCCACCTGACAATGGTCAGCCTGGCCACCAGATGTCACTCTAGTGACAATTTTATCAGTGCAGGGCTTTGCCTGCCTGGTTTCTCCACCTCGGGTGCCTCCAGGCTATTTGTTTATGTACTGCCACCCCGTGAGTTGCCCCTGTTGATCAGAGTCCATAGGGTGGCAGCAAAAACACAGAACAGCATTAATGTTTGTTCATGCTGCTCTGCTATGAGATGATGTTGCAGTAAATATACCCCTGGGTAGATTTTCCCCCAGAGTTAGCATAACATCTAGAGCTGCCTAGAGTTTCAAAAATGCTCAGCACGTAGCACTTCCCAATGTGTCACCCTAAAGGCAAATTTCCAGGAGTAATGAGCATGTTACGTAAATGGGAGCTGAGCTGCTCTGAAAATTGAGTCTTACGAGTAGTGTTTAAAGAATGGCTGATGTTAGATAGCTTTTAAAGCCCTCTACAAATATCATTTACCTTTGTGTCCTCAGGCAGCTCAGTAATAGAATACTGTAGTATATGACTAATTATTCCATATTTGACAAACACAAAATGCTACGTAAGTGCTAGTCAGCCCAATCATCAAACAACGTCAGTGAGACAATGGTAGCTTGTGTCGCTAGAGTGCTCTGAGGATCAGAGCTACAGTCAATATTGTCAGAATGAAAGGATCTTTCTCTTGCACTCACTGAAATCAGTGTTGGTTCCAAAACATTAGATTCTGCTGCTCTTGCTCAAGCTGAGCAGCACCTTGAATCATAGGCAGTCCCACCAAAGTCAATGGAGTGGGGAACCACTCAGTCTAGATGTGTCCAAATCCATCTATTGGGGACCAGGAGCAGGGCTAAGATCATTGTGCCATTTTTTCTCACTTTTCCACCCCTTGATTAACTGTAGGACCTAAATTTACTAAGAAATCCACTGAATATTTTGAATATCTCATTTCAGCAGGGAAAGAATGTCAAGAATTACTTTACTATCTAGAATTTCCTTTTATTCTGAAAGTGACACAAAGGTATTAACATTCTGAACCCAAATGATTTTTGTAAGCTGTCTATCAAATGTATATTTTTGTTCCCAAACATAAGATAGTTGACACTAAGTATTCCATATGAAGCCATCCTAATAGTAGATAGTCTCTATCTACTAGATAGAGATAGACTGCTATTAGACTGGTTTCATACAGGCTTCTTTGAGCATTAGTGTATCTATCAAAGAGCTTCTGGAATCAACAGCATGCTTAACACTAACCTTAAGAGATTTGCTTTGAGAAAAACCTGGGTGATGCTTTATTATTAATTTATTTATTTATTTATTTATTTATAAAACAATTTATAAACCACCCCCTCCTGCCCAATGGCAGCCCAGGGTAGTGAACAACATAGTAAAATATAAAACAGCCTACACAATAAGATAGCAATTAAAAACAATAACCCATCAGAAGCCTGAGATAAAAATACTCTTAACCCTAAAAGAACCCCCCCACCCCCACACTACCCGCCCCCCTCACCAAATGCCTGGCGAAACAACCAGGTTTTACATTGTCTGCTTAAGGAGGGGAGATCCAGCAAGAAGTGAATCTCTACTGGGAGGGAATTCCACAGCCGCAGTGTGGCCACCGAGAATGCCCTCTCAAATGTCATCCCCCCCCGCGGAAACCTGGGGACCTCTACGAAGGTGCCCCCGGCCAACTGCAGGGGCCGATCCAGGACGCATTTGAGTTTTGGAAAGTAAAAAGAAAGAAAGCTAGAAATATCTAGTAAGACCATGATCTTATGAAGTGACTGGTGGCTTTGAGTGTGCCTCAGTTTCGAGTTCTTGGGTGCAAACTACATGGAGGGTCAGCAGGGTGGGCACTCAGCGCTTTAAAAAAAATAGGCCCCTTTTGAAGCTTGTTCCACACTAGAGGCTCACCCCACATATAGTGGGACAGAATGGGGCGTGGGGGGTGGGATTGACCCTCTTCCTCACCCTGCTTTGCAGAGCTGGAGGGCAAACCGCTAAAACTTCAAGTGGCATGAGGAGTGGCTCACGGTGCTTTTCGCCCCACAGCTCGGGGGTAGCCACAGTCTACGTTAGCAACTTGTCCTTGATCTCTGAAAGGTAGGGTGAGGGAGAGACACTGGTTCTCAGCTTCATGCTGAATGGCTTGCTCCCTACATTACTGGAAGGCCATTTCCTCCTCTACGCTCTATCATGATCCCTGGTTAAGACGCTCAGATAATGCCCCGTTTACATGAGACATTCCTACACATGGATACCCCATCATCCACATGGAAGAGCATCTTGTGTAAATGTGTTGGTGCACGCTCCCATGACACAGGCATCCCCACCTACCTCCCATGCATGGAGCGACTGGCGAAAACACCGGTTGCTCCATGCATGAGGATGCGTGGAGGATGGGTGCGTATCTGTGTATGCATTTTGTGATTTCTCCTCATTTTTAGCTCCCCAGATAGAATGGTTTAAATTTCTTGTATATTTAACTTATATCATTTATGTTTTTCTTGTCTGATGGTAAGACTTTTTATCCTTTTGCAATTTGTTTGAGTTTTAGATGTCTTGTTTTATTCTTGTGTTATTTGTATTAGTTTTTTTTATTTTATTTTTTTATTTAGTAGATTTTTACCCCGCCCCTCCTGCAACGCAGCTCGGGGCGGCTTCCAACATTAAAACCATAAAATACAATNGTGTTGGAACTGGCACGGGAAGGCACATCCCGGCCAGTGCCGAGTTTATAAGAATCAGTTAGCTAATCATACTGGACCCATATTGCTCGTGCAATCACCCACCGTCTTTGAATTGGTTGAATAAAGAGTGCGGCCTGATTTAATCCAGCACTTGGTCTCTGTGTCTTATTGGGGGGTGCGGCGACAAGTACATTTTGGAGCAGCCATTATTCTGCTGGCAGCAGCCCCACATGGCTTGTCAGCCAGGACGAGACCAGAGATAACACCAGCAGATTTGGGTATCCCGTCTGCCTGCTGCACTTCAGTGTGGGGCTGTTCTGATTCCCAAACAGTGGATTAGCCAGAAACCGGGAGGCGCTTCACATCTCATCCCATGTAACTGCCCCCAGGCCAGGGCTCTAAATATGGACCCACACCTAGAACTGCTGCTCCAGTTTCTTCTGAAGCGGCAGACTCGGGATTTGCACATAGCCATTCTCAAGTTAATACATACGTGATACGAGTGTGGCTAGTTCAATGTGTGAGAACACTCCATGCTATGGGGTCCAAATCTATGAACAGAATTCCTACAAACTACTGAGAAAAAAAAATACAGTATATAATCTTTAGCATGGAGAAGTAGAGAAGGAATTGCAACTCAGAGGGATAAGAGGAGGAGGCTGCTCCTGGGCAGGCGCATCTTAACACACCACTCTACAAGCCACAGTTTAGCCCCCAGTATACTGCAATGTGATTACTCTGCAGACAGGGTTTATGAGGCATCAGTGGCAGTGCCTACTGAACAGAGCATTGCACAGAGACTTGAGAGAGTGCCGTATGCTTTACAGTTCTGGTACTGCCCTGCAAGGGGGGGGGAGGGGGTAGCCTCAAGCAAGGTAATTCACCGTACTGTGCCTCAGTTTCCCCATTTATAAAACAGGCATAATCCTCCTCCTCTCCTTTGTAAAGCACATTGAAATCTGTAGATTCAGCCTGCACAGGAGCATTATTCTCTTTACCAAGCAATCTAATCCATGGGGCTTTGGCCAGCAGAACACTGTCATGATTGTAGCCATAGAAAGTAATTACTTAAATTAAACTAGGATACAGATTGTCTAGTGTATAATTATTTCCTTTAATAACCATATTCAAGCAAAGATTTGTTTAATCAGTTTGTTGCATGTGATTGTTCTGGAAATAGTTTACCCCTTGTGATTAAACCTAGAAAAGTGGTGTGGGTTGGGGAGCCTATATGGGCAGCACAGAGAGCTGGATTTTAACCCGTAAGCAAGAACAGTTTAGTAGCAATGAAACAGACCTCATTTTAACCTGCTCACATGGCTTTAGCTCCATTTAAAAAAAAAAAATCTTCAAGAAAGTAGTTAATGTAATACCACTGTCCTGTAAAAAAAAAAAAAAATTAAAATTAAATGTGATATAAATAAAGCATTAATGTTTATCATGGAAAAGAAGAAAGCCCCAGTCAGCAGCACTCTCTAAAGTCAGAGCAGGGATTCTCTTGTGATATTGACTCTCACAGCCTTTACTCAGGCCACCAATAGAATTATAAGAAAATAGAGTTGAAATTAATCCCAGGGGTTACCTCATCCAGCCCCTGGCCATTAATCAGAATCCCCTGTACCTCCATTCTTGAGAGATGTCTATCTAACCTGTTTTTAAAGGCCTTCAGTGATGGCGCCTCCATAATCTTCCTTGGAAAGTCATTCCACTGCCTGACTGCTGGGAGTTAGAAAATTCTTCCTTATATTTTGCCTAAATCTTTTCTCCTTTAATTTAAACTCATTATCTCGCGTCCTGTCCTCAGTGGCCAGAGAGGACAACTGAGCACCATGTTGCTTAGAGTAGCAGTCCACATATTTGAAATCTGTAATCGTATAGTACTATCCCTCCCTTAATCTTCATTTTTCTAGGCTAAACCTTCCCAGTTCTTTCATTGATGATGCCAGAACCTTGAAAGTAGGGAGGCAGAGCTAAGGGGATGGGAGACAAGAGTGCCATGAGGTGATGGCTGCACAGCTTAGCCGATCATTTCACAGCATTCCCACCTCAAAGCCATTAAGCCATCCCTGCCCACTGCCAAATCTGAAGGGGACACATGCTTCCCAGTGTCCTGCAGCGTCCTCCCCAGTGTCCTGCTCCCCATGTGGCCTGCAGCGGCACAGAATAGAAAAAGGAAGGAAGGGCCTATGGAGGGCCCATTGAGTCGCCTATACTGATTACTCCCTCTGAGTCTGCTGTGCATTGGCCTGATGTGTGCAGTTTTGTATCGTGACTTTAAAATTAATGCTTTCTTGACAAAAGCCAAACAAGCTAGAGAACACAGCAAAGCCTAAGACTTCATCTTGTCATCCCAAACTCCCGATAACACCACATAAGACTTTGGAGAGAGCACGTCAAAGCCCAAATTTGCAATTTCCAAGCAGGGAGAGGAAACTCTGCTTTCCTAAATGCAGAGCCCACTGAGAATTCATGGTTCTCAGATTAGATCAGACTGGGAAATGTTTGAGTTTGGAGTTCCTTTGATCTCTGTTACAGCACAATGTCTTGGGCTGCCACATGGGTTTTGATTTGGTTCCGCTAGGAGCAGGGATAGAATTGCATTCATGCAAGAGTCTTAGACAGCATTTCAAAAATTACTTACTCTGGGGTAGACCCATTGATGCCGTGGTCGCAGTCTAAGACTCCAGAGTAAGTGGTTGGCGGATCCTGGCCTTAAATTGTTTGCATAGCACAGCTTTCCATTTAGTTAGAAAGACGTGCATTTAATTAAATTTCCCCTGCAAAAATAGTCGATTTGAAATATTCATAAGTACGCAGAGTCCCCTTAATGACTTTTGGCAGAAAAAACTGGGTGAGAAAAATTTCATAACTGCAGCTAGGTCTGTAATGTGCAGTGTCTATGAATACACAGTACAGTACAGCAACTTTCTGGGGGCAGTTCTATAGAACTGCTGTCTCCCCAGGTTTACCCCAATCTCCAGTGGGATCAATAAAACCCCTCCTAGGATTTGCAGTGCAGGTGGGGCACAGCTTCTCCTTCTCAGCCACCAGAGAAGAGTAATGACTTACCTTACAAGAGTTGTTGTGAAGGTGAACTAGATAAGGATTGCAAAGCACTGTGAACACTAAAAGCACTAATATCCCTGTGAGGTAGGTCATTAATGGGTGTCTTCAGACGTTACGAGATCACGGTGAACCACGGTGAATACCCACCTGTGGTCACCGTGTCTCGTACGTCTGTTTGCGGCGCGCCAGATGTTGGCCACGGTCAATCCCCACATGGGGTCCGTTTGAACCACGCTTCCCGGGCTAGCCGGGGGAAGGTCCCGGGAAGCGTGGTCAAACGGACCCCGGGCCGTGACCAAGGAAAAGTCACATCTGGCCGCGCGCCACGGCCCGGGATCCCCAGTGGGATCCCGGGCCGTGGCACGTTTGGCTGGACGCGGCGGCCGCATTGGCCCCGCTGCCCGCCCGTCTCCTCGGAGGGCGGGCGGCGGGGTGCGTGGAGGGGGCGGGGCCGTGCGGCCGCACGTTGCGCAGCCCAGGCCCCTCCCACTTTCCCCGCCGGGATCCCCCCGGCACGTCTGTTGTGCCGTTACGGGGTGACCCCGGCGGGGAACGAAGCCGGTGGTCCCGGTACGGGGCCAAAGGGCCCCGTATCGTCTGAAAATACCCATTATCCCCATTTTACAGATGAAGAACTAAAGCTGAGAGAGTGACTTGCCCAAGACCACGCCATGCGTTCATGACTTAAGATGGGATGAGAAACTTGGTCTCCCTTGTCCACGTCCAACACCTTATCTGTTAGGGTAACTCTTGCTGTTAGAAAACATACCTTATGTCCAGCTAGAACTTTCCTGGCTAGGCTTCATTCTGTCTAATACCCCACTGACTTCTCTTCTTCCATGACAGATAATTTCCCCATGCAGATAATGTGCTACTTTTCTCACTCCCCCCAGAGTAAGCAGTTTTCATGCCAAGGACTGGATAGCTGCTTTCAAGAGCTGATCATTTTCACCAGGACTTTATAAAATGAATCACTCCAGCATTTGGAAGGTGAAAGTTTTCTCCTCACAAACCCGTTTTGACTCACTGATGATTCATTGAATTTTCTTCTTTTTTAAAAAATTCTTTTTTTGTATTTTCGATTTGTAAGGATAACAGACGTGAGCACGGTAGTAAAAATCAATTCATATACTTGGATCATCAATAAACTGTTCAGTTTAATACCCTGAAGTATTTTCCCCAAAGATGCCATAAAATTAACACTTTACGTGTGTCTCTGTTCCCAGACTGCATTCGGAATTAAGTACATCACAGTACTGCTGAGAAAAGTTTAGAAATGGGTCCAAACTGCTACTGTCTTTTGAATGCATCTGTCCATGGTTTCGGTTCCACTGCAATCCATGGATTTTGAAGCCACTCACTGAGAGAAGGAGGTGTCCAGGCATTTTCAGTTCCTGATCCATTTGGAAAGCTTCTACAAATTTAATTTAGTTATACTGAGGTTGTTGATTGCCAAGATCATCACTACTGGAGAGAAAACATCTTGCTTTTGTATTGTACCCAAGGAATTCCCAACTAGGAGTCCAATCCTCATCCATCCAGGTGTGGTAGGGAGCAGGGGCGTAGCTAGAGTGAAATGGGTCCCTGACCAAGAAATCAAGATCCCTCCCCCACGGTTTCCTTTGTCTCCCACCGGTGGCGAAGCCAGTGCCACGGGCACTGTCCAGGCTGGCAGAGCCTGGCGGCGCTGTCCAGCTCACGTGCATGTGAATTAACTTTAAAGGCACTTTTGCCTTTCCTCAAAATGAAGGTTGTCTGTGCTCACTGCACCCTCAATGATGGTTTACAACTGGGTGTTTCAATTCCAACTACAAACATTCCACAAGTAGAAAGCAAGTAATAAAGTGCACATTCAGAGCACTAAATTCCAAATGGCCAAGCCACAATCAAACACACAAGGCACCCCAAAAGGCAGCCTATTAAGCACATTATGGCATGCAAAGAGACATTCTTCTAGATATATAAACAGTTCATTTGTACCCCCAGTAATCAGCTATCCCACCCCATAACCATTGTGTGCCCCAGCCCCATAATTAGTTCATGCTTGCTCTCCCCAACTGTGCAGAGCAGCAGCAGCAGCAGCTCCCTCCGCAAGCCCTCCTTCCCTTCCCGCTTCCCCCCTCACCTACGGCTCAGTGGTGGCTGGAGCAGCAGCAGGCTGTGAGGCTGCTTCCTTGGCAGGCCGCCCACTCCTGCCACTCTCTACTCTTCCCGAGAGGGCGGGCAACTGCCTTAGGAAGCCCTGTCTTGGATCAGCTGCTTCTGGCTGGAGCCGGAAGCACTAAGCAGCTGATCCCGGCGGCTGCTTAGGGCGGCCCTGGGAAGTTCAAGCCGCGGCCCGCGCAGCACTGGAGGTGCGGGGGGCAGCTGCTCACCCAGGGAGAGTAGAGAGTGGCGGGNCCCCCTCACCTACGGCTCAGTGGTGGCTGGAGCAGCAGCAGGCTGTGAGGCTGCTTCCTTGGCAGGCCGCCCACTCCTGCCACTCTCTACTCTTCCCGAGAGGGCGGGAAACTGCCTTAGGAAGCCCTGTCTTGGATCAGCTGCTTCTGGCTGGAGCCGGAAGCACTAAGCAGCTGATCCAGGCGGCTGCTTAGGGCGGCCCTGGGAAGTTCAAGCCGCGGCCCGCGCAGCACTGGAGGTGCGGGGGGCACTGGACTGCAGCAGTGCAAGACAAGGCTTCCTAAGGCAGCTACCCACCTACTCAGGGAGAGTAGAGAGGGGTGGGAGTGGGCAGCCCACCAAGGAAGGAAAAAGAAAAATGTAACCAGGCTCGGTGGCGGCACCTGGCGGCCCACGGCATAAAGCCGGGGCTGCTCAATGGGTGCTATGCGCCTGGGTAGGAGGTTGTTTGTGCATTAGTTGTGCAGCAAAGTTCCACACTATACTTAATAGACACACATCAACTCCTTACTTACAGTGAGAGCCGGGCATCATTGTTTGTGGTGTACACTATGCAAGCAGCTCTGTGAGGACATTTGATCCAACTTGCTCCAGAGCAAAGTATTTGTCTTCTGGAGCAATTTGCCCTCACTCTGGAACAGGCCCGTGTGACCATGTTGCCCCTGACTGACCATCCAGCTTGCTGTGGGGCTCTGGGGCAAATACACACAAACAATTGCTCCAGAATTATAAGGCACAATTTGCTCCAAAATAGAGCTTCTCCACAGCCTTCAAAACGCAGCTGTAATGCAAATGAGGGCAAACTGCTCCAGAGCAAAATGCTTTGGAGACAAGACAATCCCATTGCATCTCCTAAATATCATTTATTTTATTGGCAAGGTCGTCTCATCATTTCTGCTGAATACGGCAATTCTTTTTGTTATATATTTGAGGGGGTGGAAATCTGAAATTCAGATTCCAGCCAAAGCTGAGATACGTGTGGTAGGGGAGAAGAGAGACTGACTCTGTCAAGGCACAGGGGAAGGGGTTTGCGAGGAAGGGGGGATGAGGGGTGGAGCTGCCCTTCCAGCTCCTCTCAGTTTGGGCTGCTGTCTCTCCTGCTAGTGAGGCTACCACAAGCTGTGATTATAAAAGTAGAAAGAAAGTCTCATTAAGTGTATCACTTAAAAGGGCTCCATGGTGTTTACTTGACTCTCATTATGCTGTCAAATTTTGTTTGCTGCTACTGAATCTTTGTATTCATGGTACTCCTGTAATTACAGGCTCGGAAATTAGTGTGTGTCTGCTCATTGTTTTTCCCATGGGTTATTTTCCTTGTCCATAATACCTTGACAAGCAAGCTAGCACAGCCTATGGAGTTCACTGAAGGAATCTTACTGAGCACAAGGAAGACTCCTTAGTCCTTACCATGTAATTACATTTCCATTGTCTCCTTTGGTTTTGTTGCGTTTTAAAAAAAAACGCACAACAAAACCCTCCTGTACTGCTTATCATTTAAAGGCCTCACACAAAATGATACCTCCCATCATTTAAAAGGCCTCACACAAATAAAAATGATAGTACTCTTGGGGTGGGAAGTGGGACTGCCCAGTTTGCCTTTTGATCCCAAGGGTTGGCTTTCAAGCTGAAATTGTTTGAACAGTTATACTGTCCCTTTCTGAGGAAAGGTTGCCAAACTACCTTTATTTCAAGGTACATCCTTTATTTCAGAGTACCAGAGCTGTATGCAGCAGAATGCCTACGTTGGCACCACTACATGCATGTGTACTAATACAGTGCTTCAGCTTCCCATCCGTAAATGGGGCTCAATCTGTGCTCCCATCTTTCAGGGATGTGGTATGGGGAAGTACATTTAAGATTTCTCAGGTGCTCAGCTACCACTAGCATTAAAGTAAGCAGCTTTCTAAAGATTAAACCTGGGACATGGCACAAACAAGAGAGTAAAGAAAGAAATACATAAATTAAAGGGGAAAGTTGAGTTCCCCTAAGTGCAGGGTTTTAAGCAAGGTAAATGGGGGAAGAGGTATTCACCTCTTCAGAGTATTGGGGTTAAAGTGGGGAGGGAGGCTCCTACTCTGGGAGGCATGCTTGTCTGTACTGAAGGAGGAAAATCCCAGGTGTGTCCAGATCTCCACTGTCCCAGCAACTTTTCTATTTCTCAGTTCTCCAGATGGTCCTATGGGGAAATTCCTTGCTACAAGGAAACTGCTGATATCAAAGGAGGGAGATGAAGGGAGGGAAGGAGTCATTAACCCCCATTTTTCCTCTGTTCATAGAAATAGGAGGTAGAGGGGGGTAGCTACTCCAGTAAATACCAATAACTGCCCTGGGGTAATTATCCTGCTTATGTGGGAACAGGCCCCTTCTTGACATGGAAAAGGTCTGTTTCCGGCAGGCCCTTTCACACCTGGCATTACCCTGTCTTTCAGATGTACATCACAAGCACAATTAAGACAAAGAGCAGCAGGCTAGCAAAGCCAGTGTTGTGTCTGGGGACCTTGTGTACTGCGTTCCTCACTGGGCTAAATCGGGTTTCCGAGTATCGAAACCACTGTTCAGATGTGATTGCAGGCTTCATCCTGGGAAGCGCGGTGGCTCTGTTTCTGGTAAGGCAATTATTCCAACCTTCCAACCCACCCATCTTAAAGCCATTTTTATTTTTTATCATCACCATCCATTCCTGGTTTGAGGGTTGGTGTCACAAAGGGGGGGGGGGGAGGATCTCGTTTTCCCCAAACTGTGAATACTATTAACTAAAATGTAGGTTCCAGGAACAACTCAAAGTCATCATATTTGGATTTAACCTCACAGTGAACCCTGATGCAGAATCTGGTTGATATTTATGAATACAACTATGATGATGTCTCTATGTGCATTGCAACATTAGCTCAGTGATAGAAAAATGTTCTCACGGGAGCCAGCCACAGGAAATAACTTGTAAGACGTAGCTATTAGCTACTGTGCAAAGGGCAGCATGGTGACTCAAAGGCTCTTGCATAGGCTTCCGAAACTTCACTGACCACCTGTTGTTCAGTAACAGCTATTCTGAATCCTAACTTTCAGTATACTGTATACTGGTTTTAATTGAAGGGCCTAGGTCTCTGCTGTGTTGCATTGGACTTCGTTGGAGTGTAAACAAGCATAAAATGGGTGTAACAAAGAAAAATCAAGGGGTGTTTTCAGATTGTTACTATAGCCCACATTGCCACACTTTGACCTGTGTGGAAATGCAGGCTATCGTAACAGCAGAAACCACTGCAGGATATTAGCCTGGGCTGTTCCCTGGGTGGCGTTGGCACAATCCTCAACTCACAGCCTGGGCTAAGTGCAAACCCTGACTGGGGAATGGCTGCCCGACCGGGTGTAAAGTGTGCCATAACATTTGTATGGCGACTTTACCTACTGCAGTTAGGGTGACCAGGGGGGGAGGGGCTAGATGCCATGGTGGCTGTCATTGGCCACCATGGCCGCCCGTCAGCTGGCAGGTGAGCCGCTCCACATAGCATGTCCGTGTGTCTCCCCAGCCTGGCCACCATAACGTTTGTGTGGCAGCTGGGCCAAGTCCCGGCCAGAATGATAGCTCCTGCTACCGCACAGAGAAGTCCATGGTGGTGGCAGGACCCATCACACTTGAAAGCACCCAAGCTCAATATCAAGTCAACCTAGTGATCACTTTGCCTCCCATTTAGAGGGGAAATTTCGTTCCAGATTCCATTTCTAACAAAATCCAGTCATTCAGTTCAAACTGGCAAAATGCAGAACAAGTGAACATTATGATTCCGTTTCACTGGAATCAATCAAAAATGTTTTTGTTCCATTTGCACATGTGCAAAATGGTGGCTGCTGTACAACAATGCCACTATTTTGTTGTATGGTGGTCGCCATTTTGCGTATGCTCGGTACAGCTGTGACCATTTAGCGCATGCACAAATCATTCAATCAGAATTCTGGTTGAAATTTTTTTATCAGTCAGCATTTCTGGTTGGAATTCTGATCACCAGTCAAATTCTGTGTAAAATTTCCAAAAACTGGAACAGCCGATTTGAACCTTCCCTACTCCGATTATGGTAGAAAATGGTGGGGTTAGAATTATTGTCTATCCCATATTACAGTTCCAAGATGACAGGAGGCACAGGACCTCACAAAGGTCATGAGAGCCTGCTGGCTGAGATCCCAGGCTTTCTGAACCCTCTCTAGGGCTTGCTCACATCAACACAGAGGGAATAACCACTGAATTCTCTTAAACTCTGTTTCTGTTCACACTCACAGTGTTCCAAGCAGAGAGTGGTTACCCCTAGGATATGTACTGCTGATTAAAGAGTACATACTCAGAGTAGCTTGCCCCTGAAGGTGTGAATAGGGAAAAGGTCTTGGGTAGGAGTGTTAAGTCAATGAACACAGTCATTAACTTCCTCAATAGCTGCCCCCTGGCTAATTAGTCTGTGTCCATGAATTTTTGCAGAACGTTCCCCAAGGGAATGGGGAGAGAATTAATTAGCCTGTTTGCATGAACAGTCTTCTGGCTTGTACACACGAATGCCTAACTTCATGTAACCGTGGAGTTAAGGAAACTGATTCCAAAATAAAGGGATTCCCCCACCCCCCTTTTGTGGAACAACTCTGCTCCATTATAGTTTTAAAAGTTACTTCAATAGAGTTGAAATAAATATTCACAGTAAATACAATATCCAATGAATACAAACACTTTGATTTGGCTCTGACAAAGATATAAACCACTATTTGTTTCCGCTGCATAGGAGATCCATTTCAGGCATTCCATCTGGAATAATATTTCTTATTTTTGGTATTTCTTTTATTCAGGTTGGGCATTTTGGTTATTTCGTTTCAGCACTATAACCAAAATAAATTAAATGAGACACACAAATAACTGAAATATTAAAATAAGCAAAATAACCAAACTCCAGAATGCCCAACGAAGCAGATATGCAAATATTCCTTTTGGTTGCAAATATTGTTTGGATATTCAGAGGGCTATCCAAAAATGAAAATAATATTCACAAATATCAAATCCACTGTTTTTTTCAACTCTACTGTAATTAACAACTCTATATTGTTAACAACTATATTAATATATTACTGTATTAATGATTTACTATTATATATTAGATATTGTATAATACATTATACATAATATATATTAATGATTTACTAATTACTATTTAGTGTATTAATTTTATATTTAATTACTATATTGCTATAGTAATATATTGCTATATTGTTAACTGTATTAACAACTATATTGTAAACAACAGTTAACACCATATTGTCACAGGTGTTATACCTCTACTCCAACTTAACTGTGTGATGGTTGTTTGTGTATACACTTGGCCTGGAGTAAGGTTTGAATTCATTCCACATTCCATTCATTAACTCCAAATAAAGACATATCCCATCACATTCTACTGGCCAATAAAAGCAGTCCATGCTACTGCAAAAGAAATTAATTACTAGTGTTTGTGTATACACTCTGTTGAGTAGTAATAACACTGCACTTTACCCCTCTGCCGTAAAGTGTGCATATACAGATGTTCTTGGAGAGTTCCTGCTAGTTGAGATAGCACAATGACATTGTTTTTTCCTCCCTCACTTCCTGCAGGGAGTGTGTGTTGTCCATAACTTCAGAGGAACCCATGGTGCTCCTTTAAAACCCAAGCCTGAAGATCCACGAGGAATGCCCCTAATGGCTTTCCCAAGAGTTGAAAGTCCTCTGGAGACATTGAGTGCACAGGTACTGTACGTCCTTCGCTCCAAAGCCTTCATCAGAAACCCTGCCCATCACAGCTGTCCTTTAGAAACATCTCATTCTCATTTACCCTAACACCACCTTGGCAGAGTAAAGGGGACTTAACATGACAGTAGACAACAATCTTCACACTAACGTTCGGGCTCCTTCACGTTTGCTAGAATGGTGTACTATAAAGGGACTGTAATGTACATGAGAACTGGGTCTACAAAACAGGGGTCCAGTATTAATAAATGTCTATTTCTCGCTTTTTGTCTTGGGTGGCTGGAACATTTTCCACAGCAGTTCTACCTACGTGAGACAGTAGACAGTGTTTAACCACACAAACATATGGCACATCTTGATTTACACTCTTTCATAGCATTGTTCTGGCATATATCCAGGATAGAAGTTACACTTGTATATTTAAAGTGTGTGTTTCCTAGGAGGGTAAATTCATTAGTGAAGGCCCAAGGGAAGCTCACATTAGGAATATACAAGGGAAGGTAAGATTTTCAGAAGTGACCCATCGTTATGGGTGCACAACCTGAGATGTCTTGTCAGCATGAGATTAAAAAGGGAAGGAGGAGTGGAGAGAACACATCCTCTTACATTTGTCTCACCTCATGAATGTTGATCCCTGTTGTGGTTGCAACTGCCACGTCTCTACTGTACCAAGCCCCTCTTTCAGGTATGAGAAGGGAGATTTCAAGATATCCGCCACCCTGGCCACTTCTGTAGAACAGTCTTCCTCATTGGTGGGGAGCACAGCTTCAGCATGACACAGTGGCACTGTCCACCAATCAGCAAGCCCTTTTCCCAGAAGTAGGTAAGTGGCAGAACCAAAGTATTCCCAGGGAGATCAAAACCATGAATGGCGGCAGCAGCAGCAGAGCAGCAATAGAGAGGACTCTGGCAGCAGATGACAAGGCCTGGGAGAGTGGTGGGGAGGTAGGCCCAGGCAAGGTACAGGGGGTGAGGCTTTAGAGAATCATGGTTGCTAAGCTTTCCCCCTCAGTTTCGACAGGTGTTGTTCAACAATATAGAGGAAACTGATTTTCAGCACGAGGAGGTTTGGTACTTTCTGAAAATCAAACTCCTTTTAAGGCATCTCAGGTTTGGCACCTGATGGTTGAAAATCTTGGACTGAGTTAAGAATAAACGACCATAATCCTCTTGTACCATGATCCTCTCTTTAAAACCTTATTCATTAGGGAGTCTATTTTACACCTCCCACAGAGTCGGTATAAAAAACGCTTGCCATCCACCTCAAACACCCAGCCATTCCGAACCCAAGCATGCTGAAAACGTTCATGCCTTTGCGTTTGTCTCTCCATAGAATCACTCTGCCTCTATGACTGAAGTAACCTGAGCTGGCAGGTGGCGAGAGAAGCTATTTTTTACTACCATCCAGTCCAATTCTCCCAAGACACACAGTTCTACTAAATGTCAAACTGTGACAACCAGTATTATGTTATGTCTAGCTAGAGGCTGATGTTTTGTACATTTTTTGTATGAGGAAGTGATGTAGCTTGCCCTGGGTTTTTTGTTTTCTTTTCTTTTTCTTTCTTTCTTTTCGTTTTTCTTTTTTGGTCAGCTTTAATATATTTATGCCAGAATTTAAGGGGGAAAAAAAATCTTTTCTTGTTCCAAGCTGTGCACTGAGGCACTACATCTATGGAATTGTTGATGTTGTTGTGTGATATTTGTACACAGACATTTTTTGCTTTTGTTTTATATCCAATGAAATAAATTAATAATTATGATAAATCACTTTTACCTTTTGTTACCAGGGGAAATGCTTCCAAAGGGGTCAGATTCTGATCTCAGTAACCATGGCGTAACTCTGAAGTAACTTCACTGAACTCTATGAAGTTACTCTTGATTTCCAGTGGTGTAATCGCAGACTAGGCCTCAGGGTATCTGCAGCAAGTAATATGCATTTAGGTCCCGATTCAGCAAGGTAGGCACATGCCTGACTTTAAGCTTGTGACTTGGCCCCATTGATTTAGTTGCTCAAATGAACAGGGGATCCAGTCTCTAACAGCTATTGCTTGGAGGGAAAGAAATGGGAATGGATCACTCAGTACATGCCTTGTTTTGTGCATTTCCTCTGAGACATTCTGTTACCAGCTCTGTCAGGGACAGGATACTGGGCGTGCTGGACCAATAGTCTGACTCAGTATGGCACTTCTTATCATTTTCAGCCAGACTAGCTACAATCTTTGTCAGTCACATGCTTAAATACCTTACTGAATCGGGGCCTTATGGAGTTGAGGCAAGAGGACTATTGTGCTAGTTATTGGAGAATAACTAAAACAATATTGTCAGTGTTTTTTTAATTGACTTTGTGGGAACTGCAAGTTGGACACTTAAAAAAATGCTACCATATTCTGCAGTAATGGCTCAAAGCACTACAGTATACAACAGGCTTACTGCTGGGCCAAATTTTCCCCTTAGATACACACATTCCCTCCCTGCTCCTTTTTTGAAGTCCAATGTGTAAACATAAGGGCAGAAAATTGGTCCCTGAGCTTTGAGACCATCACTTTGGATCCATATAGTATTTTTCTTAAGGAGGAGTGTAAATGTTTCATAATTGCATTAGAGCATCATAATATAGACAGGAATCTTAGGTGCAATTTGTGGCTTAGTTACACTGGTACAAATGAAAAGTAATGCCATTAAAGCCGATGGAGTTATTTTGGATCTGTATCAGGGTGGGTGTAGTGAATTCGGCCCTAATAACTTGAGTGGGTTAGGACACAACTGTTCTCATCAAGGGGCTCCGAGTCAGCAGAACAACTGGCACAGTCCAGACTAGCCAAGTGTGCATTTTTGTAAATCATATTGTGTATTCCGGAGTTTCTAATCCGACACTATTTTACAGACTTTGTGCAGTATTGTTCACAGGACTAAGGAGAACCAATGACCAAGTCTCAGCAACTTGTGCAACAGCAGCTTCACTTTCTGGCTTTTCCTTGTTCCTAGGGTGTTCCTGCATCTCATTTTTCTAGCATGGTGATAACCGATGTGCGTCTCCTTTGAGGAACGGAGCCTCTGTCTGTACTTTTACTGGAATGTTTACCTGACACTTCCATGTTGGTTCTTCTTGGCTTCTTTTGTATATTTTTTTCCAAAACAGATGAAAAAAAAAAAAAATTATCACAGAAAGATTGCCTCTGGTTTTGTCATTTGTTCTTGAAGGGGAGAAGTCCTCTACCTGACTGTGTGTGTCTTGTCTTACAACTAACTGTACTACTTTCCTCTTCCTGTGTGAGAGCTGGAGTGGTCCAGTAGATCGAGTGTGAGCTACGGAGCTGTGAAATGCAAGTTCAAATCCTGGCATGGCTGTGGATTCAGTAGAGAAGTTGCTAACCCGCAGCCTGTAAAATGGGAATAATAATATTGACCTCCCTACCCCCCACATACATTGTGATGACTGATGGGATAGCAACTGCAAAGTACATTGCATACCTATAATGCTCTATGAATAATGGGTGCAGTCATCCATCCATTTCCTTGTTCCTGGCTCCCGTTTTTCTAGCATGGTGATAACCGATGTGCATCTGCTTTGAGGAACGGAGCCTCTGTCTGTACTTTTGACTGTTCTTTTATATTGATGATAATGGCTCAGGGCCCATTGACTTTAAATGATGGGGAGTTGCACCCAATGAGTTATCATGAATCTAATACTTTCTAGTCTCAAGAGAAGCAGAATGTAGAACTCAAGGTTGGACGCAGGGTTTTAGGAGGAATTGGAGATGGAATCAGTGGTATACATCATGAGTTTCCCATTTAAATACAATTTCCTTTTTCTTACTGAATACTGCCTGTTATGCAAAGATCTACATGTAAAAGGGGGTGGTGGGGTGGTGTTGCTGCCGCCAATGGGGAAAACACAGTAAATGTGGATCCCTGCTTATTGCACATGGCTTGGTTTTGGCAGAGAATGTTGTATTAGTGGTTAGATCAATGAACTGGGGGTCAAGACCTGCCAGGTTCTATTCCCAGCCCCATCTAGTATTATTATTATTATTATTATTATTATTAACAAACATTTATATAGCGCCAGCAGTGTACCTGGCACTTTACAAAGTAATAAAATAGACAGGGTCCCTGCCCCTAGGGCTTACAATCTGAGAGACAGGAGCTGGGGGAGAGACTTAGGAAGGGGAACAGAGGGAGAGACAAGGGGTCTAACATGGAAAACACATTTAGGGGTTGATTTCCCTACACCCCCCTCCCCCATTGGTTCCCAGGAACTGGTTTAAACTAAGCTTTGCATTCTGAAGATAAAGGAGGTCATCAGTGAGTTCTCCCCACTGAAAGCACAATGGGTGGGGACTGACACCAGTTTCATTTCAGTAGTACCAGGATTTCATCCTAGTTGCTTAATTTTACTTTCCTTCAGCATCCTCATCCGTTAATTTCTTCTTTGTGCAAAAGGTGTTTTTTTTAGGTGTAATTAGTCTCTGTGATGTGCTTGGAGTCTCTTAGATCAAACCCCTCGAGAGATGCACATCGTAGCGTTTCATGGTTGGAAGGAACCTCAAGGGTTATCTAGTCTGGCCCCCAAAGTTATGCATGTTGACAGGCTCCGGGTGGAGGTGACAGGCCAGGTCCAGGACTTGAGTATCATTTCTGACCGCATCCTATGAAAAGTCAGGTATCAGATGTGGTTCAGAGATATTTTTTTCAGCTATGCAGTTTGCATAAGCTACGCCCTTATTTATCCCAGGCTGACCTTGCCATAGTGACCCATGCCCTGGTGGCCACGTGGCTTGATTTTTGTAATTCCCACCCTCCTGGAAGCTTCCAACAGTGCTTCTCCAGCGCTTACTGCTTGTTCAGAATGTGATAGTATGGCTGCTTACTGGTTCAGACAGCTGTGATCCTATTACGCCCACCCTGCATTGGCTGCCCGTAGAGCATTAGATTGAATTTAAGATTGCGACCGTTGCTGATTTTTAAGGACTGGAATGGTATAGGCCTGGGCTATATTTGACACCTGCTCCTGGCGCTGTTATGTGATGGTTATCTGAACTCAGAAACCACCCACTGTTTGGGGATCCTGCCATCCACGCCTTAAATCAGCAGATAATCAGACCTTTGCTGTGGCAGGCCCCTCAGTGTGGAACTCACTCCTTCTAAACGTCCATCCCTTTGTGGGATCACGTTCAGTCGGTGACACCCGCTGACGTTGTGGGGGTGCTTGGGGCAGTTTGAGCCACCTCTTGCGAATTAGATCTGTGCCTGTCCTGGCTGGTTAAGAGCTGCCAGGAGCTAATGGAGCCGTTGCTGGCCGGGGTGGTCAACGCCTCCCTGCGGGAGGGCAGAGTGCCAGGTTGCCTCAAGGAGCCTTTGCTCAAGAAACCATCACTTGACACTGCCGCCCCTGCCAGCTATCGGCCTGTCTCTAACCTTCCCTTTTTAGGGAAGATCATTGAATGGGTGGTGGCTCAGCAGCTCCAGGGGCATCTTGACTGTGTCGGTTATCTTGATCCTTCGCAGTTTGGCTTTCGTCCGGGTCATGGCACTGAGACAGCACTTGTGCCCTTGGTAGATTATCTCCACCATGAAAATGACTGGGGTCGCTCGACCCTATTGGTCCTGTTAGATCTTTCGGCTGCATCTGATACCGTTGACCATGAGATGTTGGTGACGCACCTGCAGGACAGCGCAGGTGTGGGTGGGATCGTTCTTGAATGGTTCCACTCATTCCTGACCGGGAGAACTCAGTGGGTGGTTTTCAGTGATTGTTTTTCATCATACCAGAGACCTCCCGCGTGGGGCAGGGTTCTGTCTTGTCCCCTTTCCTGTTCAACGTGTATATGTAGCTGCTCAGTCAGGTGATTAGGGAGTATGGAGTGAGGTGTCATCAGTATGTGGATGACACCCAACTGTACCTCCCATTTTCAGCTGACCCAGGCCTGGCTGTCTCAGTGTTTGGTAGCTGTGGTGGCTGGATGAAGGCTAATCGACTGCAACTGAATCCTGACAAGACAGAGGTGATGCTAGTGGGTAGGTTGGTGGATGTGACAGTTCCCTCGATTGATGGGATCTATCCTCCACTGACTTCCCAGGTGCGGAACCTGGGGATGCTCCTCGATGCGCAGCTCCGCCTGGATCTCCAGGTGAAGGCTGTGGCGAGGAGTGCCTTCTGCCAGTTAGACCTGGTGTGGCGGCTTCGACCGTTGGCTGCGGTTCCGGACCTGCCCACGATCATCCATGCTTTTATTACCTCTCAGTTAAACTGCTGCAATGTGCTCTACATGGGGCTACCTATGGTGACGGCTCAGAAGCTGCGGCTGGTGCAGAACGTGGGGGCCCGGCTCTTGGTGGGGCTGGGGCACGGGAGCACATTACAACAGTGCTCCGGTCTCTGCACTGGCTGCCAATAGTCTTCCGGGCCCAATTCAAAGTGTTGGTTTTGACCTATAAAGCCCTATGTGGCCTGGGCCATTTACTTGCGAGATCGCCTCACTCCCCGGGTTCTAGACCGGACCCTGCAGTCATCCGGGGGCACTGCATTGGAGGTCCCCCGGGCTTCCCAGCAGCGCACGCAAGATAGTGTGTTCTCAGTGGCCGCGGCGTGCCTCTAGAATTCCCTCCAGACGTCTGACCCTGGACCTCCCACCCTTTCACAGGAATTGTAAGACCTGGCTGTTCTGTCAGGCATTCCGGGGGGAGGGGGGTGTTCTGTTTTTCTTATTGTTTATCCTATTGGGGGATATATTTTAACCATTACTGTATTTTATATTTATTATTGTTATTGTTAGGTCTCCCCAGGCTGCCTGTGGCAGGAGGGGAGGGATACAAATTTGTTAAATAAATAAATAAATAAATAAAGCGCTCCAAGCAGCCTTTGGGGGGGGATAGGGAGTGCAAGAGAAATAAGAGTTATTAAAAACCAGATTTAACCATTTAATGCCACTGAGTTTTTTAAATTAATAAAGCCAGGAAATTGTTAACCTACTCAGTCTTATGCATTACAAGGAATATACAGGGTGATCATTCATTTATCTGACCAGTTTGTACGTATCGTCGGAGAAATGATCACCCTATAGAAAGTGATGACATTCTGGTCCCCCCCTCCTACTGAGCTGGGGAAATTCCATGATGCCATAATCAGAAACAGTAGTGAAACGGGTGGCTCACTAGCTGCTGGGAATAATTAACTAGATTTTAAGAATGTAGGGTGAAATCAGACACGACACTAACTCTTCTTTAACACTGTTTTAACATTTCTTATGCATGTTGCAGGGCTGTATTGGTGGCCTTGGCAGCCCTGCGACATGCATAAGAAATGTTAAAGTGGCGTTAGCATCATGTCTGTTTCCATCCCCCTAGTTCCATTCAACAAGCACCTGAATGAACTCTGATTCTCTAAGTGACAGCAACTCTTAGTAAAAGTCAGCAAGATTTTTCGGCAACCCAAGCAACCACGTCTCCCCTGTAGGTGTCTCTATTGTTATGGAATTTTGGATCTCTAAAGAATTTGGGGCCTTTCTGTCCCTCTGCCCAATTTACTTGAAATCAGTTTGTGGGATCAAAAGGGAGGGGAACCCACACGCCTCCAACCCTCCACAGTAGATGCCTGCACAAGTCTTTTCTTCATAGGAAATAAGCCAGACTAAAACTGCACAAAATCCTGCAGAGAAATCACAAAACTCTGTTACAGCTCCCCATTCGTTTGGAGGAGTAGAATAGCATCCAGGTATACACTGCCCTCTAGTGGACATAGCTAGTCCTGTTAACAGCAGGCCAAAATATTAGTAGTTATTATTATTATAAGCATTTATATAGCACCAGCTATGTACCTGGCGCTTTACAGAAAAAAGGACAGACACGGTCCCTTCCCAAGAGCTTACAATCTAAAGAAGGATTCCCTTTCAAAATGTTTCCTGTAGATCACACAGGAAGTTTTGATAGCTACAGAAAAGTGATTTCTCCCCCACTCTCTTGATGTTGGAGAAAGTCAGAGTGCAGAAACCCCATTCTCTCCCCCGTCCCCCATGTTCTACAGTAACTAGAGTTTTCCCACAGGAAAGTTTGGCTGATGCAAAATCCTTCAGGAAAATTCTTTGCAACCAACTTGGTTGTTGCGTTACATGTCCCAGACCCTAGGTCTACACACAATCTGGTAGTGCTGAAGTGGTTAGAAATGTACCCCCAACTTCTAGTGCATCTCCCCAAGCAATCACTTGTTCAGCTAAGACTCAAAACTGGAAGTATGTTTGCAGCGTTTATTGATCCCTTTGATCAGGCTGGAAAAGGGTGCAAGGCACAGAGATACAGCAGTCCACCACCTGCTCTTTTCAGAGTTTGCTGCTTCCACTTGGGCCGAGGTGTTGCCAGAGGAATTTCTGGATCTCTCTCCAAGAATGTTCCTGTGCTGCTGCATGGGGCTGAGCTTCCCCTCCCCACATCAGAGGCTGGTCAAAAAAGGGATTTCGGGAATAGCGGCAGAATGGTGATCCTGGAGGCTCTATCAGGTGTCCAGCACCTGGATAGGAGAGCAGAGTGCAGTGCTTCTTCCCATACCGCCTCATCCTCTCCATAGATTCCTCAGCATACGCTTTGCTGTTGTAGTTCCTGTCACTTTCTCCCACAATGAAGAGGATCTTTCCCTTGGCTTTTTCCACTGGGAGAATGCTGTCCTGATGTCCCTCTGTTTGTGTGTCTGCAACAGCATGAAAGAGTTCAAAGAGCCCAATGTCTGTCAGCCTCAAATGCTCGAACTGGTAAGGGATTGGTTCAATGTGGAGATCCCGGTAACGGAGTCCCGTCCCATTCATGGCATTTGTCCCATTAATGCAAACAGTGGCTGTGATCTGAGGCAGGAACGTTGCCATAGCCAGTGCGATCTCTGCGCCTTTGCACACTGAAACTATGCCAACACCTGTTCCCCCAACCTGAAACACCATAACAATATTATTATTATTAGCAAACATTTATATAGCACCAGCAATGTACCTGGTGCTTTACAAAGTAATTGAATAGACACGGTCCCTGCCCTAGGATTNCTGCCGCCCCTGCCAGCTATCGGCCTGTCTCTAACCTTCCCTTTTTAGGGAAGATCATTGAATGGGTGGTGGCTCAGCAGCTCCAGGGGCATCTTGACTGTGTCGGTTATCTTGATCCTTCGCAGTTTGGCTTTCGTCCGGGTCATGGCACTGAGACAGCACTTGTGCCCTTGGTAGATTATCTCCACCATGAAAATGACTGGGGTCGCTCGACCCTATTGGTCCTGTTAGATCTTTCGGCTGCATCTGATACCGTTGACCATGAGATGTTGGTGACGCACCTGCAGGACAGCGCAGGTGTGGGTGGGATCGTTCTTGAATGGTTCCACTCATTCCTGACCGGGAGAACTCAGTGGGTGGTTTTCAGTGATTGTTTTTCATCATACCAGAGACCTCCCGCGTGGGGCAGGGTTCTGTCTTGTCCCCTTTCCTGTTCAACGTGTATATGTAGCTGCTCAGTCAGGTGATTAGGGAGTATGGAGTGAGGTGTCATCAGTATGTGGATGACACCCAACTGTACCTCCCATTTTCAGCTGACCCAGGCCTGGCTGTCTCAGTGTTTGGCAGCTGTGGTGGCTGGATGAGGGCTAATCGACTGCAACTGAATCCTGACAAGACAGAGGTGATGCGGTGGATGTGACAGTTCCCTCGATTGATGGGATCTATCCTCCACTGACTTCCCAGGTGCGGAACCTGGGGATGCTCCTCGATGCGCAGCTCCACCTGGATCTCCAGGTGAAGGCTGTGGCGAGGAGTGCCTTCTGCCAGTTAGACCTGGTGTGGCGGCTTCGACCGTTGGCTGCGGTTCCGGACCGGCCCACGATCATCCATGCTTTTATTACCTCTCAGTTAAACTGCTGCAATGTGCTCTACATGGGGCTACCTATGGTGACGGCTCAGAAGCTGCGGCTGGTGCAGAACTTGGGGGCCCGGCTCTTGGTGGGGCTGGGGCACGGGAGCACATTACAACAGTGCTCCGGTCTCTGCACTGGCTGCCAATAGTCTTCCGGGCCCAATTCAAAGTGTTGGTTTTGACCTATAAAGCCCTATGTGGCCTGGGCCATTTACTTGCGAGATCGCCTCACTCCCCGGGTTCTAGACCGGACCCTGCAGTCATCCGGGGGCACTGCATTGGAGGTCCCCCGGGCTTCCCAGCGGCGCACGCAAGATAGTGTGTTCTCAGTGGCCGCGGCGTGCCTCTAGAATTCCCTCCAGACGTCTGACCCTGGACCTCCCACCCTTTCACAGGAATTGTAAGACCTGGCTGTTCTGTCAGGCATTCCGGGGGGAGGGGGGTGTTCTGTTTTTCTTATTGTTTATCCTATTGGGGGATATATTTTAACCATTACTGTATTTTATATTTATTATTGTTGTTAGGTCTCCCCAGGCTGCCTGTGGCAGGAGGGGAGGGATACAAATTTGTTAAATAAATAAATAAATAAATAAAGCGCTCCAAGCAGCCTTTGGGGGGGGATAGGGAGTGCAAGAGAAATAAGAGTTATTAAAAACCAGATTTAACCATTTAATGCCACTGAGTTTTTTAAATTAATAAAGCCAGGAAATTGTTAACCTACTCAGTCTTATGCATTACAAGGAATATACAGGGTGATCATTCATTTATCTGACCAGTTTGTACGTATCGTCGGAGAAATGATCACCCTATAGAAAGTGATGACATTCTGGTCCCCCCCTCCTACTGAGCTGGGGAAATTCCATGATGCCATAATCAGAAACAGTAGTGAAACGGGTGGCTCACTAGCTGCTGGGAATAATTAACTAGATTTTAAGAATGTAGGGTGAAATCAGACACGACACTAACTCTTCTTTAACACTGTTTTAACATTTCTTATGCATGTTGCAGGGCTGTATTGGTGGCCTTGGCAGCCCTGCGACATGCATAAGAAATGTTAAAGTGGCGTTAGCATCATGTCTGTTTCCATCCCCCTAGTTCCATTCAACAAGCACCTGAATGAACTCTGATTCTCTAAGTGACAGCAACTCTTAGTAAAAGTCAGCAAGATTTTTCGGCAACCCAAGCAACCACGTCTCCCCTGTAGGTGTCTCTATTGTTATGGAATTTTGGATCTCTAAAGAATTTGGGGCCTTTCTGTCCCTCTGCCCAATTTACTTGAAATCAGTTTGTGGGATCAAAAGGGAGGGGAACCCACACGCCTCCAACCCTCCACAGTAGATGCCTGCACAAGTCTTTTCTTCATAGGAAATAAGCCAGACTAAAACTGCACAAAATCCTGCAGAGAAATCACAAAACTCTGTTACAGCTCCCCATTCGTTTGGAGGAGTAGAATAGCATCCAGGTATACACTGCCCTCTAGTGGACATAGCTAGTCCTGTTAACAGCAGGCCAAAATATTAGTAGTTATTATTATTATAAGCATTTATATAGCACCAGCGATGTACCTGGCGCTTTACAGAAAAAAGGACAGACACGGTCCCTGCCCTAGGATTTACAATCTGAGAGATGGGGGTGGGGAGATGAAGGAAGGGGAACAGAGTGAGAGACAAGGAGTGTAATATAAGTTAGAACATTAACACTATATCTGTTGTATGCGTTTTAATTTTTGGCCATGATGCTTAATGACCAGAGCCGGACATTCATTCAGCTCAAGGTTACAAGGCAAAGGGGGATACAACTGCATCAGACTTGTTCATGCTTAAGTTTGAAAAAAAGAGCATGTACAATTGGTCACCCCCAAGTTATGTGGAAAATATTCTGTTGGTTTTGAATTCTGAACTGCTTTTCCTACAGGCCAAAAAAGACCTCATCTGGAGCGAAGGGGATCGGATCTACACAGTAGGCCTAAAAGAAGAGAAATCTGGAGAGGCTGACTATAAATTCAGCAGAAGAAACCCATCCTATAATTGGTCATCCTTGATGTCAGCCAGATGGCATCACCCTAGCAACAGGATGACATTCCAATCAGGACCAGCCCCTCCTGCAGCTGCCCAAGTTGGCAGTAGCAAGCGCAAGGCGCTTTTCCAGAGCTGAATTAGTTACTACAGCCTTTAAGGGTTTGGTTATTGCCACATGAGCTGAACTTCTCAGCATGGTTCAGGTAACCTGTGACTGTCTGAGCCCTCTGCCAGGTTAAAAATTGGTTCTTTTATTGGCATCTAGTCATGAAACCTCTGTGTTGGGGAAGAGGGGATTCCATGAGTCAAGAAAGGGTCAGGATGGGTTTCCTGAGGAAACCATTGTGACTCAAGAAGGTTGGGCAAAGTAGAGTTTGAGAGCCAGGGTCAGGAGCCTCCAGCACGCAACGGTTTTCTATTTAGCCCCTATCCAATTCCTGGGTCTAGCCTGCAGCTCTAGTCCCTGCCCTTGGGCCCTGAAAGAGCGAGCTCAGGAGAAAGGGAGTGGAGAGGAGGACATAAGACATGCACACAAGGGTAGGGGATGGATCTGTGTCTTGGATCCTCATCTTCCTTCCCCTCTCCCCCATCCCACCATCATCCCCAACTCTTGTACAGCCCACAGATCTGTACTAATGTTCAGTGTCCCACAGGAGGGAAACGGTTCCCCACCCCTGGGCTTGTTGCAGTTGTAGAGTATGGAAGCAACATCTAGGAGAAGATTTGGGAGTCTGGGGGTGCACGGGAACTCTGAGGGGAGGGAGATGAAAGGGAGGGCAACATCAGCCAGCAATGGGGTTCAAATGATAGTGTGTTCAAAGGGTAAGTGTTCATGGGGATGTGGGCTGTATCAGCCTATCTTAAGATGGGAGTGAGTGCAGCGGCTGGAGCAGGTTGGGAGCTGTGACTCTGGATTCTCTTCCTACATCCGCTCATCAGTGCCACAGGCACAAGCAAGTAGGCTTGCCAGGATATGTAAAAATAATAATAATTTTTAAAAAAATCACCAAATCAGGCTGAGAACCTCAGATATAGATCCTGACATTCTATGGGGGTGGGATCCAAAGGAGGCCATGCCTTCTACAGATGGGATCATTATGTCAACTGCAGTTTCAAATACTTTGCATCTTTTTGTTGCTGTCTGGGGTTGCAGAATTATATTTAAGTCTCAAAGTAATCGTGCAGGCAAAAAGCTTGCCAACCCCTGATCTAATGCCTCATTGAAGGCATCAGAAGGAAACATTTTTATTCTTCATTTTTCAATGACTTGTATCCTAGAATGTGCATCTTTGTTGATTCCCCTAATATTCAACTGCTTGACCCCACTGTAGGATTTTAAAGGCACATTCTGTATTACATGCGTATTTTTATTTTATTTTTTGCAAATGTAGGGGCAAGGGGGGCATTTAATAGGGCCAGCCCTGATTCCAGCATGTGGATTATGATCTATGCAATAACATGGGAATGCTGACTAAAGCTCAAGCTAACTAAAGCATAAGATGGACTTGGCAGGACTTGGTATGGGATAGAAGCCGTATCTAGGAGAGGAAAGTACCTTGGGATGTTTCAAAAGAAGTTCAGCAGCTTCTTCAAAATACTCCAGATCCACTTCCGCTAGAAAACTGGGCAGGTCTTCATAGGCAAAATACGCCAAAGCTAGTGCGGCAAAACCACGGCTGGCAAGAAGACTGGCCCGAAATTCAAGGAGTCCGCCAATGCCACCAAACATGTCGATCACTCCTGGGAAAGGGCCTCCCCCTGAGGAGAACAAAGAAGAAACGCTGCAAAAAACCGACCAGAGACAGGGTAATATTGAGAGAAGGGTGGTTACTATGCAGAAATGCCTAGGATCAAAGTCCTCGCAGCTGGCTCGCAATTCCAAGAATCCAGCCTGCATACCCCAGCCAGCTCCTTATCGTAAGGGCTGAGGTCTGCCACACACACTTCCAAGTTTGAATCCCAGCCCAGCTGTTTTATATTTGCTCCCTTCCCAGTTCCCAAATCTGGCCCAAGGATCCCTCAAACACCGAGAGGCAAGGGGAGAGTAGCAAGGGCATGAATTCAAGGACAGTCAGTTGGTGGATCCATGATTTGGACCTTGCTCTTTCTTCTCTCATCCCGAGAAGTGCTCCCGCCCCCAACGCCCATTCAGCCCCCAGAGATTGTACTAATTTTCAGAGAAAGGTCCCCAGCCCTACCCCTACTCCTGATTTAGACCTTTCATGATATTAGAGAAATAAATTCTAGGCTTTGACCCTTGTTTCATAGACGAAAAGCCCACCAAAAAAATCCAGGAAGTAGTGTGGTCCCTCCAGCAAGTAGCATATTGGTCTTGGTGCCCGTTAGGAGAAAGAGGGTGATAAGAAATGAGATGCTGCCCCATATTCAACCCTGGTAACTCCAGTTTCACCTGTCTGTCTGAACGGTGGCTACCAGAGGTTTTCCACAGGGCAGCCCTGTGCCGCATCATTCCTGGAAATGTGAGAGCACACGGTGCAGGTTAACCTGGCCCAAGCCAGGGCAACAGGCCAGATCCTGTTTGAAAGGGTCCCCTGCAGCCCTGGGTCTGCCAGCACCATAGAGCATGGCTAGCGCGCCCCTCTCAGCTGACAGATTGCCAGGAGGGGGTGGGGGTGGAATTCCTAGAGGCTCTCAGGGGTGTGATCTGCATTTCCCTCGCCCAGCCGGCTATCAGCTGAGAGGGGTGCACTAGTGCTGGCTCTGATGGAAATGGGGGGGGGGGCTTCTCTGACTGTGATCCCCGTTCCATCAAAGCCAACACAGATTGTGCCCTTCTCAGCTGGCAGCCGGTTGGGAGAGGGGAGTGCATACACGGGGGTTCTGTGCCACACTTTGGCTGGATGATCCCAGCCTGGAGCTGGCAGCAGGGAGGAGCGGGAAGCAGCCTGGGCTGCATCTGCCTCACATTCTCTCCCCCGCCTTACTCCTGGGGGGGAAGAGGAGAATCATTTCCCCAGGATCCAGCTGCCTCTGTGGAGAGCGGATAGCAGGAGCCATGCCGATTCTCCAGTGGGGCCGCATGCTGCCTTTGATTCCTGCTCCTCTCCTTTCCCAGCAGGAAAGGAAAGCAGTGGACATGGAAGAAGCCATCCCTCACCATGACCCCCACGTTTCCAGTGGAGCCAGCACTAGTGCACCCCTCTCAGCTGGGGGAGGGAAAGGAGCACAAGCGATCGCCCGAGTGCTATGTGACAGCTGAGGGCACGCCAGCAATCTCACTGGCCCTTTTTACACGGGCCGCGGCTGTGTGGGGAGTGGGTGCACGCACCGCAGTGCCATGCACGCGGGCGCACCCCCCACATATCCCCAAGCATGGTGGCATCCCCATTTTTGCTGATGCCTCCGTGCGTGGGGATGGGTGTGTGTGTGGGAGCGCGCACCCCCATGGGATTTACACGGGCAGCACCCACGCATGAACACCCAGATTTCTGGGTGTTCATGTGTGGGTGCCACCCAAGTAAAGAGGGCCATTGTCTCCGGGCTGCTCAGGGACAGTGAGATTGCTGGAGCGGCTGCTCAGCTGTCGGGCAGCCTGTGTGAAGGGGTAGGGAAAGGTGGGGTTTACTAGCACCATCTGTGGTGGTTGGCACAAGCCCATGAATGCAGGCAGGGGGCTTCCCATTTGAAGGGCTCCCAACAAGGTCTTCACTGGTGGCTGCTGTTTGGGAACCCCACGGGGTGGCTCCGGGTTCTGGGCACTCAGAGTCCTGAGTTCAAATCCTGCCCTAAAAGGGTGGTCTTGGGCTGGCAAGTCTCTTCTTCTCAGCCTCCGTTGCCTGCCTGTATAAGGGGGTGTTGGTGACTGATGGAGTGTCATGTGGAACTGTGCTGTCAACTGCCACCTCTGGAGAGAAGCAAGGATGCTATATGCCAACAAATTCACTGCTAATCAGCTATAGGTATTTAGGATTCTGCTTGCACCTGCTGAATTTGGCAAAGACGCCACTCTAGATTTCAACTAGTATCTCTTATTTACTGCACAGGTCTCAATTCCCTCCAAGACGTAGAATCCCCTTTGTGTGTGAATGAGAACAAGCTCAGCTTGCAAAGAACACCCAGTCTCACTGGACTCCAGCTCACACCAAGAGGCCATCTCCGCTGTAGACAGATAGGGGAGCACTAGTTATTTATTCCAATTTCTACCCTGCCGTTCCAAAATGGCTCAGGGTGGCTTACAAAACAAATACAAACCACACACACAAAACAGCATAAAAGACCCAATCCCACCACAACCACACAAAACCCTCCCCAACCGCCCCCTCACACCCTACCCCAAATACCCACCAAACCCTCCATCCCTATTCCTGCCTGCCACATGCCCTAACAAACAGAAAAGTAAAGCACCTCTGGAAGGTGCCCAGGCTCGGGCTCAAACGAACCTCTGGGGGAGGGGAGTTCCATGGCATCAGGGCAGCAACCGAGAGCACCTCCCTGCGGGACCCCGTCGTATGAACAAGACTAACAGATGGCACACAAGCAGAAAGTATTTAAAGGGAGGGACCAGAGGTGGAGGGGAAGCCCCATCTCCCTGGTGCCCTGCTCCTTCCTTGGTCCAGTGATGGTGCTACTTCTGTGCTCCAGTATGGGGTATGAGGAAGGGATTTGGATAGCCTTCTGCAAGGGACCTGGTGGAGGTTTGACACATGAAGCAAACCACTCACAGTGGGTAGTTTGCAGACAAGGAATCAGCCAAAAATCATTTGATAACTCACTCTGTAGAGCACACACACTACAGAGCAGGGATGGGGGAACTGTTTTCTTCCCGGCGGCCACTTTGAAAGTCAGTACAAGCTCCGAGGGCCACACAGACGTTGGGGGTGGAGGTGCTTAAGGAATAGACTCAACAAGAGGAGGGTCCAGATCATGGACCTGTGCCAGGGTTCTGTCCCCATTCCTTGTGTGTCGTTAGACATAATGTCAACAAGGGTCTGAATGTGTGTTTTGACCTTGATAGGAACACCGGTTTGGCCCCGTGTTCACCATGTGGCGCTGCTTAGGCACATAGCCCATCTTGGGGCAAATTGGCGTTTTGCTCGCCACCCGATCTGAGCACACGAGTGCTGCCGCCTCGTTCCCCGTGTTTTACCTGCTCACACGCCAGGCGATATCATTAGACGCAACGTTGGCCACGTGTTCTGCCAGAACACCCAAGTTGCCCTTGTGATGAAATAGTGTTCACATCGCGTATTCAACGGGTGGCCAAATTGGTGTTGGGATTGTTATGGTGCTTACACACGATGGCCAAACACGTGCTCAGGGGTTTTGACACCCGTTCTTTGTTATGTCTAAAGATGTCCTTTGTGTGCAAGCCCTCATCTCTGCTCCCCCTTGACCTGAGCTCAGCATTCCAGTGCTTGGAAATAGGAACTGGATCCAGAGACCAGATCCAGGAACTGGAAAGGGGCAACACAAACTAGCTGCAGGCTGCAGCTGGGCCTGAGGCTCCCCACCCCCACTATAGGGTTTTGGCATCAGCAGCTCATGGACCAGTCACAAGCCAGAAGGGAAACACACCTCACCTGGAGGGAGGAATAGGGCCCCACGAACTCTGCCTTCCCTGATCTGGATGCATCGAACACCTGGTGCCACATACGACTTCTCTATGGTCTGACTTGCTACAGGCAGGCTGGGAGGTGGGATCAGATGGAATGAGTCAAACAAGTCCAGGCAGACCCAAAAGGGGCTGTGCATCACATCACGTTTCGTTAGCCTATAGAATGGCTTTTCTGGCTGCAGGGACCAGAACAGCCCCATGGGCTGCACGCCACTGTAATTCCCTCCTGTGGCAGCATCCCGCTCCAGATCCACCTCACCAGCCCCATTGGACTGGTAAAAAGCTCTGGAGTGGAACAGCAACCCTTTTTCATCCGTTAGAGAGGCCTGAAGAGTCACCAGCTGGGAGGGAGCCAAGCCAGAGATACAGATTTTCACTGGTTCATCGACAAGGGATGATGTTGGTGTCACTGCAAGCCTGACCATTGTTAATGCAGGGAGTTTCTTGAGAGAGGCACAGAAACCTAGGAAAGAAGGAGAGAGAGAAAATGGTAATTTTGTGCTGCCATTGAAGACTGTATGCAGGTGAGCTTGCCGAGGCTAAATTCAGGATGTTTGTTGCCAGGCCCTGTGTGACCTGTGGGAGGGAGGGAATTCGGACACCCCTCTTTGATGGTTTATGGCCTCCCCTAGTTACTCTGGTTTTCGGGTGCTCTTGGATCCTGAGTTGTGTCTGGAATGTCAGCTTGTGGATGTGACCAGGAGTGCCTTTACCAACTCCATCTGGTGAGACAGCTGCATCCCTTTTCCCTCAGATAGGGAACTGGCCACCATCATCCATGCCTTCATTACCTCAACGCTAGGCTTCTGCAACATGCGCTACGTGGGGCTGCCCTTGAAGGCTGTTCAGGGGCTGCAGCTTGCGCAGAACGCGGAGGACCACCCGCCTTCTGACAATGGAGGGTTGCTAGCAGCCCATAACACTGATCCTTCAGAGTCTGCACTGGCTGGCAATAGCATTCCAGGCACAATTCAAGGTGCTGGTTTTTACATAAAGCCCTAAACAACCTGGGCCTTACATATCTAGAGGACCACCTGCCTCCTTATGTCCCTCTGCGGCCTCCAAGATCAGCCGAGAGCATCCTCTTGCAAGTTCCATCACTGGCCTAGGTCCGTACCACACAGAGAGGCATTCTCGGTGGCTGCTCAACAGCTTTGGAACACCTTTCCCCTGCTGTTTAGCCTTAAACTCAGGCATGTGCATCTTCTGGAGGCAGTGTAAGATCTATTTATTCAGCTAGGCATTTAACAGGCAGGGGTAGATCCTGCAGGAGAGGGAGGCGTTACTGTTAATATTTTATGGGATTTCGTTTGTTCTTTATCTGTTATGATCATCATAACATCTTTATGATGTTAACTGTCCTGAGCCTGAGGCAGAGATAGAAATACAGGAAGAGGGACAAAGAAGTCCTAACGGGCTAGAGGTTCCCAAACCATTGGTTATGACTGAGTTGCAAAACAGTAAACAAAAGAATTGCTTCTATTTAAACAACAAATGTTCAAAATAATAATAAAGTTTAATGAACAACAGCAAATAATGCTGTTGTTCATTAAACTTTATTATTATTTTGAACATTTGAACATTTGTTGTTTAAATAGAAGCAATTTTTTTGTTTACTGTTTTGCTATACATTGCTTCTTTATACTGTGTTGCGTATGACTGAGTTGAACCATCTGTGAAGGGGAACATAATCCCAACTAATATTTGGTATACTTTGCAAGTGGGATTACAATGAATGGGGTCATGCATGTAAAAGGTTTGGAAGCCACTGTACTTGGCTATGAGGCACGTCTGCTGTGTCACAGCAGTAGTATGAATGCCTGTAAGGTGTACCAAATGCACGAGTATGCACAAGCTTGTGAATATGCAGAATCAAAGTTGGAAGGGACCTTAAGCGTCATCCATTTCCAACCCCCTTTGATGCAGGACATCTCCAACTACAACATCCCTAACTCTTACCTGTGATACGCTCAGATTTCAGCAGCAAATGGCAAGGCTGTCAAAGGGCTGAGAGGAGCCCCAGTCCTCTGTAACAACACAGATTAACTGAACGAAGCATTGCGATTTCTTGCATTCCTGTATGGGTTCTTGCCTATGTTTAAAATTGCACAATACAAGGTTCACCTGCCTGTTTTCTTCTCAGGAAAGGTTTCCACTGCATCCCTCAGTACAGCTAAGACACTGAGTTGTTAACTAGAGGAGAAGCACACAGGGTTTTTCATAGTCATGAAAATATTTTGAATATTTGGTTCCTTCAGTGAACCCCTGAATTCATATTTACACCCTGCCAGAGCCTTAGCAAGAACTGCAACTTTGATTAGTTCACCGTTGCCCAGTTTGATTGCTTCAAACTCACCTACTTTGCCATTGGTGACCTTGCTTGGATTGCCATAAATTAATATACAGAAGGGGAATCTGACATAGGTGAAGCTGCATTAATTCAAGCAACACTAGGTAACCTGGGCAAATCTGAAGCAATCCCAAGCCACCTCTGCTTACATAAACAGTTAATGAATAATGAATTATCAAATTAGGCTCACACAGACTTTGTCAATGCAGCCAGAAAAACAAATTTGTACTTGAGAATCTGCAAAATTAATCAAACCCCAAAACACATGTTGACGCCTCCTTTCAGTTCTAATTGTATCTTATGTTAATTCTGAATCACTAGATTCAGAAGGACTACAAAGGACTGAGACATCACCACATCATAGGTAGGGAAACTTTTTTGGCTTTGTGCTAGCACAAATGACAAAAATCATAATACATAAAAATTTCAGGCTCATAAAATAAATTGCAAAGAAACAAATAGCAGTTTGTGGCAGTTAAAATAAAACTAAAATAAAGGGTTACATTATTTAACACTTAAAATGGTTAAAATTAACTAACATCTCGTTAAAATTATTCATTATCACCACCAGAGAATTTTCTTCTTCTCCCCTTTTAGCATAGCCAAATGCCAAGCCCCAGGGCTGGCTTTACTACAAGGTGACCTGGGGCAACAACCTTATGCTATTTTCTCTACTGCTGGGACCCCTGAAATGGGCCTCATTGTTATCAGGGTAGAGTGTGGCTGCCATCCAGCAGGGCCACAAACACAAACACCCCTAGAACCCCACAGAGAGGGTGGGGGACAGGGTCACTATGGTGTCTGTATTTTACCTTCACCCTGGCCCCACGAATTCTAAGGCCAGTCCTGCACAGCCCCCCAGGGCCCCATAGACGAGACACTACACAAGACTGATTTCCAGACATTTGGGTCACATGACAACCTGGACACGACAGCGACCCCCCCCCCAATCCTCAGACCAGCTGGGTGAAAATTACAACCTGAAAACAAACACACACTGCACGCACACAAGCCACGTGGAACACAGCTAAGCAGCTAGCATCCCAGATCCCTGGTGGTACTCTGGCCTGCAGAGTGCCTGCTTGGACTGTGGCAAGGTGGGGCAGCAATGTGCATGTACTTGGCTGAGATGGAAGCCCTAAAAATATTCCCACCCAAGGGGCTAGCAGTATCCACGATTATCTGTCTGAGAGCCTAGGTATGTCATCCATTCCCCAAGAGACTCCCCTGGAATAGGAGAGGCGTACACAATTAATACCCGCAGCGCTCTCGTTGCACAAGCCTCAGAGCCTAAATTTTACCTTTGCTTTGGAGACCGACAAGAAGTGACTGCTTTTCCTCACTCCTCCCCTCAAAACAGAACGTCTCTTATTGCAGTCCAGAAAAAGATCTCTTCATAAATTCCTACAGGGTTTCAGCTGAGACAGCGTTAACCACGGGGGCAAAAGTACACATCGACCGAGTTTTAGCTGGCAGGAACTCGCGAGTTAAAGGGGGAGAATCTGTTTAAACCAATAGAGCTAAGCTCCTCCCTTTCTCTTTCCAATCCTAACCCTTTCCATTCCCCCTTCCTCGGTTACTTCCTGTGAGAAGAATCAGGAGAGTGGGCAGGACAGAAGGAGACAAACCCACAAAAAGAAAGAGGAAAAGAAAACCACAGAGGGGGGAAATAAGCACAGATAAACATAACCCCCTGCTTGTAAATGATTAACTCCAAAGCAGCAAGCTGGCTTTGCCTGCTGTGAGAGTCAGATAGAAACCTATTTTAATTTGATCATGTTTTTGTGGGGTGTTCGGAGCGGCCAAAAATAAGAGGTTGGAATATTTCAAAATCCTCAGACCTCATTGGTTCAGATGTCAGTCGCTGATTTCCACACAATTTAGTCTGCCTGGATCTTTAGGACAGTCAGGCCCCACATGACCTTTTGGTGGATAAGTTGGTCTTGTGTGCATGTGTGTTGGCTGGCTGTGTCATACAAGGACACAGCACAGCAAGCTGCTGTAATGCTTTTGAGCCTCTGCAGACACAGACATTATTTTCAGAGCATACAGTTTAATTGATCAGTTAACAGGCCTCCCATGTAACAGGTACATCTATTGTTACAAATTTTGGGGTTCTTACATGCCCCTGGGGTTAGGAAGCAAGGGGTTAACCAGTGTGAGTTCACATTGGCTGGGCTGGGGAGCTTGTGGTATTTGATCACACAAGCCTCTCAGAGCCACCTCTGATTGGCTAAGACCAATCCCTATCCTTATAGGCTGCCGCTAAGTATACACTTTCTGGGTCATGCATTTCTGGTCAAAGCTACCTAACATCTTCAGGCTTATTGCCTTGCCCTTCTCATCAGATTGCCATTGGTCTTGTTGGGGTTTTTTTATGGTTTGTCCATTGTCCTTTATTTATGCATTTTTGTCCTGTATTTTCCACTCACTGCTGGTGCTGCCACTTTCACACACTCAATGGAAATCATGATCTCATGACTTCCAGGTGGGGACAGTGGCATCAACAGCATGTGGACTCCGAGGTGAGCCAGCCGTCCCAGCACAGGGCTGGGGAGAGTGCTAAGGTTACCACAGTGTCCAGATTTTCCAAGACATGACGTTTTTGATCCACCCAACCCCATCCAGGTAGATTTTTCTAAATATGCATCTATGGCTTAGATTTTGCCAGTACCATTGCATACCCTTCCCCACCCCTCGCTGGGGGAAGGAGTTCTGAGCCAGCTGTGCTCTTCCCCCCCCCCAATATCCTGTATTCTGGGGATGCATCAGTGGCCACCCTACTTCTCACCCACACCTTACCTTGCCTCTACACCCAGTTTTATCTCCCCTTTGCCTCTTCCCAATCTCCCTGTACCAACCTTTCTGGCTTATGGACTTCTTTGCTGCCCTTTGGGGAGATGCTTTTCCTGGACTGACCTTATGACTTCTGTGCCACCACACATTATTGACCACAAATCCCAAACATCCCCCGGCCTCATGTCTGACAGCTACCATTTCTTGCCTGAAACACACTGTGGACAGACTGCTTGTCTGTTTGCTACAACCCCTCTATGAACAATTTGCTATGTTTATATGAAGAATATTTGCAAGAGTACCTTCTGGCCTTCATTTTAAAATATATTAGTTAGGCAATTCAGCAATGGAGTCAAAGTAGCTCAGGTGCTAACCATAATTGAACCAACTATAGTCAGTGAGAGTATGCAAGCCTTCAGGCCACACAGCAGGGGTATAGTTAGATGGAAATGGGCCCTGGTGCAGAAGATGGAATGGGCTCCTTGCTACGGCCCTCCACTCGTGTTCATACACACTCTACATGTGCGTGGGACTCATGGATCCATTACAGCTATGCCTCTACATATACTTCTTTTGCTTACTTCCTTCTCTCACATAATTTCATTCTAAAGCCATAAACCCTAGCAAAAAACAGCACTGCTCACAGTCATCCCCTGAAGAGAGAACAAGATGTGGCAAACACGTCGCCCACTGGAAAGTACTTGGATTCTATAGTAATTGGGTCACAGAAGAAGTTGTACTAAAAGAAATATGCTGATATTTAACCTTATGCACTGGGAACAGATCCCTAGGGTATAGCACCTTAAATCTTTGCATGATTGAACCATGCGTCACATAAGTAGCAGCAAAGTTTGTGTAGCTGTTCCTTTTAAAACTATTTCATAAATAAGTAGTTTCATGCGCCCCACACTAAAGATGCCTGATTTCTTAAGAGGTGACAATGCTGAGTGTCAGTTAAATGAATTGTCCAGCTACAAAAGGGGGTCATGACTTTTCTCCAGGTACATCTATTGCTACAAAGTTTAGGGTTCCTACTTACTTTCTGCCACCCCTCAATTTAGCTGAATTTGGGGATCAAAATTTATTAAGAGTGGGAGAAATCTACACCCACAGGGCGATCATAAGGGTTTACATAAGAAAACCTGGCTAAAAATGAATTGGAGGGCATTTTTAAACGAGCACTATGATTGGGAGCAGGGTCTCAGTGAGTGGCTCTGCTGTGGAGCACACACACAGGTGGAGTGAGCAGGGAGCACTTCAGGTGGGCAGATCCCAGCGTGGCTACCCCCAGCCATAGAAGCAACCATACATTTGGCTTTCCCCCACAGTGCACTCCAGATTTCCCAGCATTGCTTTGTGCGTGGCCAAGAGTGGGTGCTCCGTGGCTCAAGGAAGCATGCATCCAGCTGCTCCTCCTTCAGACAGGCAGTTAGATCTGTGGCTCCTGGGTGGCCATGCGGGGTAGCATCTCATTTGAAAACACCCTGAGGCTCAAAACTAACAAGCCACCTGGGGCCAGAAGGGAATATAATCCAAGAGGCAGAGCTGCTGTAAATCTTTAGGGAATTACAGTAAAACAACAAAAGTGGAGTCAGTGTAAATTGAATTTAATAGGCCATCTAAAAAGTTCAACTATCAGAACTGCAGCTTCAGTATGCTGTCTAATGTTAAAAGTAAACAAACAGCATTAAAATGCTACTAAGAATCTATTTTTAAAGTTATAAGCCATCAATACTCAATCCAATAGAAATTAGTATAGTGATTTTCATTCTTAACATTCAGCTACAAGAGACCAAATTTGGCAAAGAAACAGAGCGACCTCTCAGGTTCGGGGGAGAAAGCTTTCCTGGTAAACAGCTGAAAAACATCAGAGGGGGATATCTCCATCCCCCTCTGCAAGCCATTGTTAAGAGCATGGGAAGTGGTAGTTAGCACATTTGTTTTTCATCCTGCAGTCCGGTTAATGCCTGCTTAATTGTTCAAATCCAGCCTTCACTCCTAATGAAAAGCACACTGTACCTGTAGCATACAGACTGAACAAGCAAAATAGCTATAAGAATCTGCAATTCAGCCCAAAGAAAGCAGCTTTTAGATGAACTTCAAGTTATATATCAAACTGCAAATGTATCACAAAATACTTACCACAGGGAGCAAGAAAGCCAGGGTGCAGACAATTAAAAACAAGTCTGTCCAGAACAGCGCAGATACCTAGTACTACTTGTTGTAAATGCCTCCTAATATGGATACACCCCAGGGTTATGCTGTGTGATATCATGTAAGAGAGCTGTGGAACCTGTTTTACTTCATGGTGCAAAGGTTTGGGGTTGCGAAAGTTACTGGTGATTTTTAAAGGAAGATGATTAGTTCCCCCTCCTATTGAAATCCCAGAATCATTACTGTGGATGGAAACTGGGCAAATACATCTTTCTACATGGGCTGATCTTAAGGCATTAAATTATTGGATGAAAACTGGAGCACACTTTCAGAAAAGATACCGTATCCTACATTGTGTTTAATAGAGGCTTAGAGTTTAGTATGCTCTAAATTACAAATAATGGTTTGGGTAATTTTATTTTATGGGAAAGGTACCTTTATTCTTTCACTAGGAGATACGGGGCATTAGCCAGTGGTTAATAGATTCTGGTGTGCAAAATGATACAGTGGCAGTTGGGAGGTCACAGCTAGCCTTTCTTTTATGATTTATTAAAACTTCTTTTTAGGGATTGAGTACTTGACTATTTCCCAATATAAATTAAAGGAAGGTATTGACAAGATTTCATTTTAACCAGATGACTACAGCTGTTTTGAAAGGCATTGGCAGTCTACATGTGCGTGGGACTCATGGATCCATTACAGCTATTCCTCTACATACACTTCTTTTGCTTACTTCCTTCTCTCACACATACCTTCATTCTAAAGCTATAAACCCTAGCAAAACACAGCACTGCTCACACAGTCATCCCCTGAAGAGAACAAGATGTGGCAAACACATCGCCCACTGGAAAGTACTTGGATTCTATAGTAATTGGGTCATAGAAGAAGCTGTATGAAAAGAAATATGCTGGTATTTAACCTTATGCACTGGGAACAGATCCCTAGGGTATAGCACCTTAAATCTTTGCATGATTTTGTATAGCACCTTAAATACCCTATTCTGAAAGAAACTGTTCCTGTCAGATGAATGTAATAGGAGACACAAATCATTAATTATGGTCTTGTGTTCTGTATAAAGAAATAAGGATAAAATGGCATTTACCTATGATAAAATGAAAAAAGAATTTTGGAAAGCTCAACAACAAAAAAGCAACATGGCTTTTAGCCAATCAAAATAAAGTTGTGTAGAATTCATTGAGCACATTTGCCTTGATGGCTCAAAGGATGAGAGAAAGATTGTTTAATATGAAAAATGTGTTTATATTTTATAATTGTATGCACATTTTGATTTACATTTTAATTTTGGCAGATGCTATTAAATAAACATTGTGTGATATCATTTGCACATTCCTCTCCTATCAAGAAATATATTTATACACATCACAGATGTTCACCATATTACATTCAAAACTTTTTCCACAAAAGCCCAAACAGTCACACCTCATCACCAATGGCTACATTTACCATGTCTCTTTATTTTTTTTCTTACAAAATGTGTCATTTCCAATGTTCTCTTCATACATGTTATTGATGGGATCCAACACTATTGCCTGCCTTCCTGGACTATGGGTATTTACAAATCCCCTACGTGCTAGGCTTAGTAAATACTGGGGACTGTGCACGTGGATTTGTTTTTGAGTTACTGCTGAATGGATCCGTTTTTCCACGTCTCATTCCAATAATGTTGTTCACTACAGGATACAGTGGTGGAGGGAAGAGAGAGTGACTTTTCCTATCACTCTTCCAGTGTTTATTCTAATGCACACAAAGAAGTCTGTGATAGAACCAAACATCACTTCAACGTTCAGGGTAAAACAAGGATATGGGCTGCTGTCTCTCTACATTACTTGTATGTAAAGGAGACACTTGAAGATGCATAATACAGCTCCTGATAATTAAGTTTACAACAGGACAGGAAATACAAGGATCGCTGCTCTATATTTCTCCTCACAAGGCAGTATCTCCCTTTTAAATAGAGAACAGGCTCAAAATAATAGGAACAGCCAGCTGTTATTCTCTTTCCTGGCCACACTGCATTATTGTAGCAAACTTTTCTGTAGCAGAGCTCCTGAAATCTGTAAATGTTTGGAATTCTCAGTTTGAGATATCATCCCAGGAGGCATACCCATCCTCTGGCAGGGCTCAGTATTCCCAACGGATCTTCAGGTTTGAGGGCAGCTCTACAGTGCTAAGCTCATCAAATTTGGAGACATCTTTGACAGCTGTGCTATAGAAAGTCAGGACGTCCTTGACACGACACATCTGGAAGAGCTGGGAGTTGGGGATCATGTGGCCTAGTTCTGCTGCCAGCTGCGAGAGCAGGTGATACTTTAACTGTTTGTCTTCCAGAGAGGCCTCTTGCCAGTCTGCAGGGAGTGAGGGCCCAAAGATCTCCCTTACACGAGATTCAAGGCGACCCTCAAGATCTTTTGGAGGAAAATACTTCCTGCTTCGTAGTGGAGGGCATACCAGGGAGGGCTCTTGCACCTGAGCAGATACTTCAACTGGCTCTGCCGGCTTCTTTCTGTAGAATTGAATAAGAACAAGGGATTTTAAGTTGCTTGTCTTTGGTAAAACCTAAATAGAAAGGGCCTTTTAAAGTCTAGGGGAGATTTTTCTAATCACACTCTTCCCCCCCTCCCCAGTAGTCTCATCTCTGAAAATAATATGCAGCAAGTAGCCGCTTTTGGCAATGTGCATTTTCTTGCATCACATGAGCTCTGGCCTAACGTTTTGCAGAATATACATCCAATAATGCCTTCCAGCTCAAAACAATCATCATCTAAGCCTTGTTTACACAATATCACATAAAATAACCCTTTAATTCACTACAACCTTGCTTTTGGCTACACAGGTAGAAAAGAGAGGCCATCTCTCAAATGTGGATACTCCAGGAATGGGGCTACTTATCATATAGAAACATAGTCCCTTTCCACACAAACTGCAAGGAGCCGTGATGCGGGTGTGCACCACGATCCATGGGCGGCAATCTGTGGACAGCCTGTTACATGGACTCACATCCATCTCCACCGATCTACACGCACAGAGGCATCTCCGTTTTGTCCAATGCCTCCGTGCGTGGGGAATCAGTGGAGATGGATGGAGCGTACCTACACCAGCGGTCACATGGACCACCCAATTACTCATGTGGCCTTTTCTCATGTGAAAAGGCCCTTTGTTTCTCATTCACACAACACCATTTCCTGTGCTTCTAGGTGATCCTGGGTTCTCTGCCACAGAATGCTGCCAAGGATTAGACTATCAAGTAGCCAACAGTGTTAGGTGATTTGATTAACCCAGAGCAAGCATCAATCCCTAATAAATCATTTCCTGTTTGTCATTTCCTACCTCTGGTTCCCACAGAAATGTGGCCAGGAGGACTTGGAGCAGGGACACCCTCCTCCGTTACACTATTTCCAGAACACTGCATGCAGAGTTAACACAAAAGCATTTCTCCATACCCTTTGTAGTCTGGGAAATACCAAAAGGAATCAGGGAGAAGGGGCCATTGAAATCGTGCATCATGTTTTAGCTTCCCTGCATTCACAAGGAAGGAGTATGTGGTGGTGTCAAGAGAAACAGACTTGCCTGCCAAGCAAACCCTTTTCACGCTGTCTCATGTGCGCACACATGCAGGGGAAGCTGCTCTCTGTTGGCTTCCCTCACTTAGAAGAGGGCTCTCTGCACACAGGCCCGCAGGCTGGGCCTGTAATACTACACATCGGCTGCTGGGTTTTTAGTTTACACTCGGGTTGCCCGCGATTGACGTTCTGTGGGCCCATATTTCAGAGCAGCCTTTAGGACTGGGCAAATCACACGATCTGCACTTGCCTGGATCAGAACCTCGCTCTGCCAGGCGCACAGTCACCCATCGGGAGGCGGAGGCGTATGGAGCGAGGGTCCTGCCTGCAAAGACGCGCAGTCCCCGGCCCAAGACTCTAGCGCGCGCATGGACTTTCCTCCACAGGAGTCAAGCTTCCCCCCCGCGGGGGAGGGGGGGGCGAGAAACTCAACTCAGGGAGACACCCCCCCGGGTTACCTCGTCCTTTCCCAAAATGCCGTGCGCGCATGGAGCCCCGGACTCAGCCCCTGCCGCCAAGTCCTCAAGAGTCCGATGGAGGCCGCCATCTTGGAGACTTTACAGAAGACTCCGCCCCCACTGGACACGCATCTGAGGCGAAGTGGGAGAAGAAGTTAAGGTAACGGGTGAAGCAGAGGGAAGAGAGTACTTCCGGGATCGCGCTGCATGACGGGATAATTTACTTCTTCCTCCCTCTCCCCACCGCTCCGCAGCACTAGGACCCAAACGGGCGCTACAGGATCACGTGACCAAAGCGCGGCATCGCTCAGCACGTTGGGCATTGTAGTTCCATTGGGACGGGGAGACTCGCACGCGAGGAGGGAGTGTTACCCGGATGTACGGCAAGCTTGGCGGTGGGCCTCTGTTGCCATAGCAACGAGGCTGCCTCTTTCGGCTCCTCCTGTTGGTGGAGCTGCCTGCCCAGCCGGATAAATTAGAGTAGGGGGAGGGCTGCCCCACAGGGAGCGAATAAGACAACTTTCACCCTCCTCCTGTAGCCGTCTCCTTCGAGCAAGTGGCAAGCAACATGCACATTCTCCCAGCTTCACAGCCCGCAACTATCTAGAGAAGAGGCGGCGCTCAGGGCGCCAGCTCCGCAGACACACAGTAGCAGCCATAGTTAATAAATACTATAACCATAACGCCACACATGCATGCACAATGTAGCCAAAATGTGCACACACGGGGTAGCTCTAGCTAACCCATATGCATTGCGTTGTGCTGACGAAAGCTCATGCACTAATAAATATAGTCTTTAAAGTGCCACTGGACTCTGTTCTTGTTATAAGCAATAAACATGCACAGTCGCTATGCTACACAGAGTACACACATGGTAATCATAACGCACTAGCTATAACACACACTGTAGCCCTAACCCCACATACTAGCCAAAACTAATATGTATTTAGCCACAATCCCCACGCGCTAGCCCTAAACACACACACTTTACACTGCTGTTTTTGACCAATAAAGCCCTAAATGGTTTAGGTGTGACATATTTTAAATACTGTTGTTTTTAATGTCCCATCCAGTGGTGTTAAAATGCTCCACTATTTGAAGTTGGAGACCCTATCATTTGCCTTCTCTCTCCAGATCAGAGAAAGATTGGGCCTCTCACTTTACAGTGACTAGAACTGGTTTATCCAGAGGTCTGACCCTGATTCATGATTTTTGAACTTTGAGGGGGTTAGTATCCCTGACACTGCCAGGGCAGGTGTCTACCTCCAATACTACAGATGTTGGCAAAACTCTGCATTTTATCATGAGTCCCATGGTAATTTAATTTTTTCTTAAAACCCTGCTGTGTGTGTTGTGAATCTCAGCCACATAGAGTGCTTGCACAGGTTACCTGGGAAGGGGAGGAAACGTCCGTGAGGGCAGTCATGGCTCTGTTGTCACAGGAATTAGCACATGTAGGAATGTGCTGTTCCACTTTTCTCCTGTGAAAACACTCGCCCATGACCAGGTCCCCAGATGTAGCTCTTACAAACACCGGTGTTTTCACGGAAAAAAGCAGAATAGTGCATTCCTACATGCACTAATTCCTGTGACAACAGAGCCATGATTGCACTCACAGAAGTTTCCCCCTCCAACCCTTCCACCCCCCCCAGGAAGATGTGCAGACGCCTGCAGAAACCACAGTCCTAGATGCATGGCCTGTTTCATGCATGTTAGGAGGACCTGTGGGTCAAATTGAGCCCACAGCTGTTATTTGGCTCCTTTCCAATTCCTGGATCTGGCCCATAGATCCGGTCTCTATCCTCAGGCCGCTTTTAGATGATCACACTGTACGCTCACACGGGGGTTTCAAAAACCCCGCGAGGAGCGAGTACATGTGACGCCGCTGGCAATCGCGCTCCTGATACGGCGCCGCACATTCTTTTCAAGCCGCGAATTACCTACCCCGATCAGGCTCCTGCTCAGTTCGCGGCTTGAGCAGAATGTGCGGCGGCGTATCACGCGCGGGATTGCCAGCGGCGTCACGTGTACTCGCTCCTTGCGGGGTTTTTGAAACCCCGCGCGAGTGCACAGCGTGATCATCTAAAAGCGGCCTTAGACACTGAGGCCATGTTCTGACAGACAGAAGTAAACTAAAGTAACTACTTTGATTTAATTAACTACTAACAGTTAATTGTATAACAATGATTTAATTAAACAGGAGTAACTAGTAACTAGTAAGTAGTGTACAGGTGAACATTTCTGAAATGCTGGAAATGACTGCTGAACTTTCAGCCTCACCACCATTCTCATACTGATAAGTGTTCACAAAGTTACTTTGAAATACAAACTGAAGGGGAGTATGTACTCCTGATTTTTCAGCAGTACAAACTTCTCTTCCTACTCCTGAATAACATCAGTTTAGTGCTGTGTTTGTGTGAACACTTCATGAGTAAAAAGCAAGGCACATTACATCAAATCAGCTGTTTGTGAAAATGTGAGCTGGTAGGGAGCTCACAGGCTCAAGCACAGGTGATGAATCCAGAACATAGATCCATGATCTGGACCCTCCCCTTCCTTCTCCCATCCTGAGTACACCCCAAAACCACCACAGATCTCAATCCTTATGCAGCACATAATGCTTGTACTAATTTTTCAAAGTGTCCAGTGGGAAGAAAAAGGTTCCGCACACCTGCTCTGCTTTTGTCCTTCACAAGGGTAATAGGAATAAAGAAGGAATGCATTTTTCCTCCATCCCCCTCCTCTCCCTCTAACCTGACCATCTGCATTGATGGGGTCACCATCCGTCCTGTACTCCAAGCCCGCAGCTTGGGCTTCATTTTTGACACGCACCTCTCCTTTAAACCTTACATTGACTCTGTGGCCAAATCCTGCCGATTCGCTCTCCTCAACATTGCCCGCATACGCCCCTTTCTATCTATCTCCTCGGCCAAAATCCTTGTTCATGCCATGGTTATCTCTCGCCTCGACTACTGCAACCTCCTCCTTGCTGGCCTCCCTCGCTCCCACCTGTCCCCCCTTGTTGCGATCCAAAACTCTGCCGCCAAGATCATTCACTCTGCCCGTCGCTTCGACCATGTAACGCCTCTCCTCCTCTCCCTTCACTGGCTCCCCCTTCCTGAACGTATCCTGTTCAAACTCCTGGTTTTCACGTTCAAATCGCTCCATGACCAAGCTCCCCCTTACCTCTCGGACCTAATCGCCCTACGCACTCCTGCGCGCGCTCTCCGCTCTTCCTCTGTCCCCTCCCTCGCTCTCCCTCGTTTCTCCTGCTCGCCCAACCGCCTTCGTCCCTTCTCCCTCGCTGCCCCGCATGCCTGGAACTCCCTCCCTGCCAACATCCGCCTTGCCTCCTCCCTCCGCTCCTTCAAATCCCTCCTCAAGACCCACCTTTTCCATGCTGCCTTTCCCAATGCCCTCTAGTCTTTCCCCTTGCTCTTACTGTCAGCCCTCCTCTGCTGACTGCTGCTACCAACCTCCTCGTAACCAAGCCAAGTACACGCACCTGAGACTTCGCATCCGCCTGAATGTTTGTTTGTCTTCTCCCACGTCTCCCCCTCCTTGTCTTTTAGGCAGGGACCGCGTCTGATTGTATGTTCTGTACAGCGCCAGGTTTTGCAACTGGCGCTTTATAAATGTTTAATAATAATAATGGGTAATATGAGAATGATTCTTTTTATTTGTAAAGGACAATACTTCTCCCCACAGTAATCAGGGGGTAGAATCACACAGCGCCAATTCACACACCCCTTCCACAGAGAATGATCCATTCGTTTCTGCAGCCAGATCTTGACAGAAGGTGAAGGGAGGAGGCAAAATGTCCAGGGGATATTGGGGAGTATTCTCTCTGTATTACCCTATGATAATGCAACACATTATTTCACACTCTCACTAAAATATTAATGTGTGTAGCAAATATGAAGACAAATTGTGAGGCGTACTGGTGGTGCTTTAGTGCACACTACCTGCCTATCCTTTTTCAACAACAACAGGCATAGGCAATCAAATGGGGACTTTAATTGCCTAGATGGGCTCAGTTATAGGCCGCCACTATAGCTGCATTCAGTGGTTATGCACAAAAGCAAACTATGTGCACGTAGTTATCCAGACTTCTTGTGTTACAGCCCTTTGTTTCAGCTTCTGAATGATTTATCAGAGGTTATGGGGAGGAGAGGATTTTGCTACGGGGTAAGTTTCTGCAGGCTTGGAACCATTGCTGAAATATGGGACAGAGCACTTACTTTACCTTAATAATGAAGCTCACGAGACTAGTAACAAACAAGGCCTAATGCAAACTCTCTGCTATTTCCTATGGTTCTCCTCATGGGACCCATTAAGTTCTGGGAACTGCACTTCTATAAAACCAACATCTACAAAACCCTCTAGTCCCCTGAGAGACAGAGTCTCCATGACCTATCAATGCACTGTTGAGCATGTAACAGACCAGTACCAGCAAGGCGAGGAAGCCTGAAATAGACACACCAGGCATGTTGTAGCTCATACTGTGTGCTCATTGCCATTCTCTCATGCCTTTCTTTTACTGACTTAGTTATGCATCAGAGCACAGGGTTCATATCAATTTCGAGCCTCTTTTGGAGACAACATGAATGGAGCCAATAAGGATGGTGCATTTCATATCATGTGCCACCACATACGCTAGCTCCAAATCCACCTACCATTCATGACTGCTTTGGCTGTCCCACTGAGGCTCTCCCACAAGAATTTGAACAGAATGGAAGCATTTGGTATGAAAGGGGAAGGGCACTGTTGGACACAGTAGGAGTTGGACATGGTAAGAGTTGTCAGGTGTGGCTTTCTGCTAGGTAATCATTCCCACAGCACTCAACTCCAGAAGCCCTACCAAGTATGCACCTCATCGTGTAGAACCTTCATCAGGAATTAGGCCTCAAAATGGAAATCTTGGAGTCCCAGGGTAGTGAGCAGCTCAGCAGTGACATTGCCTCTCCTTGCCTTGGATTCTGGAGCTGCTGTGTAGGCCCTCCCTCTAGCTCCTGATAGAACACCTCTTGGCATAGAAATCTGCTCAGAGGAACAGGAAAATGGTCAGCCCAATGCCTGGGTTCATTTCAGGCTGTTTCTGATTTGAACCCTTTACTTGGCCTGTGCTTGATTTTCAGCTCTGCTCATAGGCCTGTCTACTGTGAACCTATGCCTGGACCTTCTTGTGTCTGACCTGTTCCCACCCGAGCATGACCGTAGCCTGATTATTTCTTTCTTGCTTGACTTGATCTGATCCTGTCCGAGCCTGTTCCCCCTGCCCAAGCCAGAAGTCATTCCCAACTCTGTTCTACACAAGTCCCTGATTCTGACTCCATCTTGGTCTTGACCCCAATTCCAAACCCCCACCCCCAATGACATCCTGCCATGTCCTTAATGATCCCACACCCTTACACTGGGAAAGATTCTCTGGAACCTGTTTTAATCTGTCCTTAATTGGGCATTATTGCTAAGGTGAGTTTCCATTTTTTTTTAGCCTGGTTTCTTATGGAAAAAAGGCTTATGCAATAAGTGTGTGTGTGTCTTTTGGTGTTACCTTAATGCTTTGGATCCTAGAGGCCAATTTTAACTAAGTTACATAGGGGGGCAGAAAACCCAAGGGTGAAGTAGGATCCCAAATATTCTAATAAATAACTGCACCTGAACAGGCGATATAGCCCCTTTCATCATTGAAAAATCCCACTGACTTACATTGAGCATTGTCCCTCTTTAGGAAACCAGGCTTCGTTAGTTTAGGTATTTGCTGCATGGAACTCCTCATTTAAAAATGTGATTTTGATGCAAGCAGCATCCTTTCCATTCATAGCAAGTTATTTTGTGTTGCTTGGTTTGCATGCCTAATGTTCAACAACATTGAGAGAGTATGCTGTGTTTGTGAAAGAAAATAAATAAATAAAAGCTGTACACACAATGAAGGCTTCGTAATTCATAGTTGCAGATGCTTTATTCACAGGTCATGGTTTGAAAATAATGCATTGATTGTATAATGTGCAATCTTAGAAACCATGGCAAAGCTACTCCTGGGTTTGTTTGTTTTTTGGGGGGGGGGGGTGTGAATAGAGAAAATTGATAATATGGACCTAAAATTGTTGCTTGCCTTCCTACATTATTGCAGAACCAATTTAAAAGCCAGAGAGGGAACTGGTTAATTGGTGTCAATGGCATCCAAGTCCATCAAAAGTGGTCCCATTTCTATGGAATGTTTGAGAGTTGTCAGGTTATTTCCCCTGGTGTTTAATGCTCAAAGTATGCAGTGGTGACAGTTGTTCCAATTCATGTGATTTCCAGTTTCGTATAGGGATTAAGGATCTTCGCTTTCTTAGTCTCCCGCTGCTAACTGCGAGGAGAAGCAAGGTGGTTGTACACACCCATGCCCTAGTATGTGTAGCTGGCAGTGAAAAGTGACTGCGTGGCAGCTGTGCCACTCTTCCCAGACTCAGCATACTGTCCTCTGCAAGCCAGACTGTTAATCTGAAAGAAGAAGAAAAGCAAAAGGAAGGAAGGAGTAGTTAGCTCAGAGGTTCTCACGCTATGGTTGGGACCCGCAAGTGGCATTACGTTGTATGCAGATGGGATCAGGATCTAAACCGACAATCATATACTGTGCATGTCTTTGTTGCTAACTGGGGATGTGGGATTATATATTAATTTCAGTGAGAGTTCATGCAGGCAAAAAACTTTGGGAACTACTGTGTCAGCCATAGGAAGGGAGCATAAAAATCTAGGGAAAGGAAAACTGAACTCCTCGGTGAAATTTACTAGGGTGGCTGAAACACTGAGTATGACGATAGATCACAGGAGGACAATAAGGATTGTTTCACTTTTAAGGTTGCGCAGTAGTGATTAAATCTGATAGCAGCGTGCTGGCTTATATGTAATGAGCTGATTGCTTCATACAAATTCCCAGTAGGCCTATGTGCCCATGTTACAGAATTGCTTTTGACTTGGAACTCGTGCTGACTGGCTGAGCAGAGAGGCCACACATGGACTGATTAGGGCTATTATCCAGGGCTCTTCCACCACAAGTACATTTAAGATTGTGGTGTAAGTGAGAATAATGAACTCTCTTCTTGCACCAAGAGATCACCGCAGAGCAAGTTTGAGGCACATTAATAAGGTGGTGGAGGGCAGCTTGTACTCATGTTGCCCGTTTTCTACTTGTTCTGTGGCAAACTGGAGAATTAAGTGTCTAAGGGTGTCCGAATCAAAGAAAGCAACTTTCCCATGTGAGAATGGTATCCCTTTAATAGCCTGCCTGTTTGTCAGTACCTAGGCATACAGAGGAACATAAATTGTTTAAATTCTAGAGGAGCAGTCTCCACTAGATTACAAGACAGACTCTTAATACAGAGTCTTTAGGCTATATCCTTGGAGCTATGTCTTCTCAAGACCCCTTTAAGAACCCACTAAACACCACAGATGAAAAATAAGAGCATGGGGTATGAAAATCTGAGGTCTGCATGTTCATGGAGACAGTAAGAATCCCATACCTTGGCCCTCTTGCAGAATGCCTCCTGGGCAGCCTTCTTATTCTCAGGTTTGCCAGACCATGCAGCAAGTGCTGATGCTTGTAGGGCACGTCCATAGGAGAAAGTCAGCTTCCAGGGTTTGGACAGAGGGCACAAGTTGATGGCATTGAGGTTGAGAGATGCCTCCTCTTCACTTTGGCCTCCAGACAGGAAGCAGATTCCTTCAGGAGGAAAAGGAGAGCAAGATAAGAGACTCTGCTTTACTCTGACCTCTTAGAAGCAGATTCTCATAGTGGGAATGGGGTAAGAGGGAACATAACAAAGCATTGTATGTCAGAGGTCCCTGCTTTCCAGAAAAAAGACACTCGGGGCTTGTTCTCACAAGCAAGGGCATTTACTCTGGAGGAGTTACTGTGACATAATTATCTTCCTTGTCTCTGTTCCTATGAGCAGGGGGAACCAAGGATTAACTAGCGCTTCTCTTTTTCTGATCTCCCTTCTTAAGAACTTGCAGGGAGCTGTGAGCAGAAGGAGCTGGAATAACTAGCAGTCAGTGAGAAAGAAATACTGTGAGGGAAATACAAAAAGAATGTTGAGGTTTTCTGGCACAACAGAAGCAGTGTTGCAGCGCCACCTGGGGCAAACCTCCTTTGCCCAACTGGCTTTCAGTGGCTTCAGTGCTGCGCGGGATCTTTCAACTACATAGCACCCAACAAGGACCGCACCTGCGTTTAATATGTACGCAGCATTTATTTATAGGATAGCAAGCAGTATTGATGGTACAGTAGGCAAGCAAAATGCTCTAACAATGAGTGTCTCACTGATCTGGTTCACCTTCAGAGTCCCTTGATGCTGGTGTACGTGGCTAGCGGGTGGTGGAGCTAAGAGTAGTCAGCTGCCCCACCTCTGTTTTGCTTTTTTATACACTTCAATTGTCTCAGCCTACCTGACCGTTACTGACCAGTCTAGTTCAGGCCCTTCCTTTTTGGCATCCCAAAGTGTGATTTTTGGGCTAGAGCACCTGGCTACAATTGACAAATTCAGGCTTCGTCCATCCTTTTTGGCAACCTGAGGCGGGATTCTAAAGTCAGCCCACCTATGGCACCTCCTTATCTTCTTAGCCCTTCTTATCTTTGACGCGTGCAGGAGTGTGTAGGGAGATTAGGTCCAAGAGGTAAGGGGGAGCTTGGTTGTGGAGTGTTTTGAATGTGAGAACCAGGAGTTTAAAAAGGATACGTTCAGGAATGGGGAGCCGGAGGAAAGAGAAGAGGAGAGGCAGGGACCGCGTCTATTTCTATGTTTCTGTACAGCACCAAGTACATGACTGGCACTATATAAATGTTTATAATTATAATAATAATAATAATTAATAATGAATGCCTGCTAGCTTTATTTTGCTTGATCAAGGTTTCTCAAAAACTGCTTAAAAGCAAAATATCTTTATGAATGTGTCTGTTTACTGTGTGAATGTGCAGGTGTTCATTACTCTTTCTATGTGTGCTTGTATACAAGTGTTCTGGATCAGCTAAAATCAAATAATATATGTATTTTGTAGAGGTGGGACCCCGAGCCCATTACCGGCTACCGGATTTACCGGTTCTCTAAAAACCGGATTCCCGGATTAAATCCGGTATACCGGTACCGGATTTATTTCATTGAGTTCAATGGGGCACTGTGTCCCCATTGAACTCAATGAAATAAATTAATTCCTCCCCCCTCCCCCTCCCAGGCTG